>JANAVB010028396.1:4040769-4278413 GCA_029216955.1 Iris pallida | reverse complement strand
ACTTGATTCATAACTTTTGGTGCCGATCTACTTCGGTTCATTTAGAATACGTGGATAAATATTAAATAATTAATAAATTATTTTCCAAATTGTTACTTGTTGTTTTTGAAATTTTTATATATATTTAAGTGCTGTAAAAATATGGAAAAAATTGTATTTACATACAATGTTAATTTAGCTTATTTATATAATATTTCCATTTAATAGTTCCTTATGCATTTTATAAAAATAGAAATAGAACTCATTTTCAGGATACATATGTTTACTGATTTTAATAAATATCTATGAGGGTTTATAAATTCCAAACAAATTAGTATAAATTTATATAATTAACAAGGATCCTCTTGGTACTTTATTTTATGTATAATTGAGCTTTTTGTCTATCTCAAAAATTATTGGAACAGTGTACAGTTTGATTTAATTATTGATTAATTAGACTTACGATGTATTGCTGATTTTGGATATTGTAGTATTGGACCTCACCTACCATAGTGTAAAAGCCCTAAAAAGTTAGTTTAGGTATGGTGTCACCCCACATTGGTCTCCTATGCTAAAGTTCACCCTTTGACTAGGTGTCCAGTCAGAAGTCGTGTCGCACAACTAGTGTCCTTGTGTTTAACTTAGTATGAAAACTAAGTTTATGTATTATTTTTATAGTGACGAGACACCAGACATCTATAACATTTTCTTCACTACCTTGCTTTGCTAGAGGCAAGTACCTCTACAAACTTTATTTCAGCATATAATGAATTGTGTATAAACCATGTTAAATATCGATATCTAAACTGCAAGCCAGATCTCTCCTACATATTTCACATGCCTTATACTGCTCTCAGTATCCACCATGTTTTATACTGTCCTCGTATCTCTCACATGTTAGAATCTGGGTTATGGGAAAACTGATAGTTGAGTACGTGATCATACCCCCTCTATCGTACCGAGCAAAGATCATTTTACATGTTACTGTGCCGTAGGCCTTTATCTCAAAGCTGTATTTGTGCGTATGTACATCTATCGCCGTATCACTTGTACGAAAGTACATTTCATTATGTCCCTGCACATTGTACACCTATTGACGATCACGTACCTGCTACAGTTTTAAACATTACATATACATCTGTCTCTATGACATATGTATCCTTACCATGATAGATTATGATATGACATGATTCTTGTTTATTACACTCATGTTCATTTCATGTTTCGTATATTTAGTTTGCTAGAATCAGTACTTGCTCCTATCCTGACAGGATAACGTTGTAGGTATACTTACCGAGGAGGAGTTGCTATGCGATTCCTATTATGGAGTTGCTGCCGAAGATCAGGTTTTACTTTACGAGGATGTACCTACAGGAAAACTCGTCTAGTTTATTTATTTTACTTGGGACTTTTGAGAGTAGTCATATATTAGACTATGTATTTTGTAACTGGACCTGTATCCAGTTTTACATTTTAGCCATGTACTCGGAACTTATTTATATACAAGATGATTTTGTGTTTGGATATATTCTGAATCATTATTACATATGGAACGGTTAGCACACTTTGGTCTTATCTTGTTTATCTTTAGAACACCTTACTACGTTTTATCTCATGCGTAGGCTGGACATGACTCGGCCCGGCCCAACAATTTGGGTAGCGGATCGTGACATGTTTTTAGTGGTGGCCCATGCAGGTCGAGACTAAATTGTTTGGTTACGTCATTGTACCAAGCATGCCTGCAATTAGAAACTTAAGGTAACTAGACAACACTAGGAATGACGCTTAGAACACCTAGAGGATTACTAGGATTGCAACATAGAAAATGCATCACATCATATGCTCGCTATTACAAATTAGACTTTCTTGTTTATGATTGTTTACTTAAAAGAGTCCTTACAAGTTCTTTTATTTATTAGATGGTGCTCACCCGCTCATCCCAGTATGCCACACCTGAGAATGGCACACTTCCTACCCAGTCGGTTGACCAGTTGACCGATGCACCTCCACCTCCACCTACCATACTCCCCCACTCCATAAATCCACCAACCCAGATGCCTCCACCACCTTTCACATCACAGTCCCAGCAGGACCCGATACTTTCACCACCACCTATTACTATACCTGCCCAGGCTTTCGTCACTTTCGACGGGAACCAACTGCTCACTCTGATCTAGAGGTTCCTAACGACCCATCAGGAATAGACCACCCTAGTCCGCCAGAGCATGGAGCGTTCTGAGAAGCGTACCATTGTCCCACCACTGGTAGAGCCACGACAGAGAATGGGGAACATCAAGGACTTCATGGGTTTGAACCCCAGGGAGTTCATGGGGACCGAGGGTATCGTGATATCAGATGACTGCCTACACTCGGTAGAGAGGAAGCTCCTTGGAGCTAGGTTGCCGGGTGACCTCCAGGTCGAGGCAGCGGGAATTCTGCTGACAGACTTGGCAGGAGTTTGGTTCAGGAATGAGCCACAATTCGCGAGAGGGAAGGCCACTTGGGATCAGTTTAAGATCCAGTTCAAGAAGAAATTCTTCTCGACCATCGCTAGGGTAGCCGTGGGGCTACGATTCTAGAACATACAGCAGGGGAACCGTTCTGTTGACGAGTATGCAGTAGAGTTTAGTCGATTGAGTCATTTCGCTCCTAGTCTGGTTGCAGACCCAGAGGAGATGACTCGTAGGTTTTGTCATGGTCTAGTTCCAGACATTGGCATTCTCATAGTAGCAAACGGTACGACTGACTACTACTAGAGCCTAGAGTTTGCCCGGAGCATAGAGGAGCGTCTTCAGTCTTGCAAAAGGTCGGCTCCCGTACACCACGAGGGACCTTCCAAGCGTCAGGCTTTCCAGCCGAGAGCACCGGTGCCGTACCAGCAGACATACCGTCCTCCCACACCACATCACCCAACCCTACCAGCTAGAGCCCCGGGACCTCGGCAGCAGAGGGGACCTGTGTGTTCATTCTGTAGGAGGCCAGGGCATGACTTTGCCATATGCAGGAAGAGGTTGGGGCAGTGTTTAGCTTGTGGGTCTACCACCCATCAGCTTCGGGACTGCCCAGCCGCGAGGGTACCAGGTGCTGGACCACCGTTTAGAGGACCGCCGCTCCCGACTCAGCAGCAGAGGTTTGGGCAACATCTGCAGCAACAGAATGGACCGCAGGGGAAGGCTTATAGTCTGGCTCTTGAGGCAGAACCGGAGCAGGTTTCGGAACCAGATTATTTGGCTGACGTCATCACATGTCATGTTTATTTACATACTTTTCTAGCTCTATGCTTGTTTGATTTCGGTACATCACATAGATTCCTGTCATTAGAGTTTATGCATAAACACCACTTAGTAGCTACACCTACCAAGGAGATGAGTAGAGTAATGACGGGAGGCGGACCAGTACCCATTAGGGCTATCTGTAGATGCTCTATTACTATAGCAGTGAGAGAGTTTAGGGGACGATTCTTTGTGATGCCACTCCCCGGATATGATATCATTTTGGGGATGGACTGGCTTAGCTATGCTCACGCAGATATAGACTGCCATGAGGGTAGTATTCTGTTCAGTCCCCCAGTCACGGCACCATTCAGTGTCAGGAGGACAAGGCCGGAGATCAGCCTAGAGCCGAACTGTTGTGCGATAGTTGGGGAGTTAGCACCGCCACACACTATCATTAGAGAGTTTATGGATGTATTCCCAGAGGATCTTCCAGGGCTTCCGCCTGACAGAGATGTGGAGTTCACTATAGATTTAGTACCGGGTTCATCACCAGTATCCCGGGCTTCCTGTAGAGTGTCACGACCCACACCTATTTTTTTTTAAACGGATACGAGACGTGTCCAAGCCAGCCTATGCCGCAGAATCGGCGGTAGAACGCTATCACGGCTGTTTGCCATGAAATATAAAAGAACAAAACAATTATCGGAGGACTGGACTTTTACTTCACAATACAAACTAGTTTGTACAAAGAAAGCCTAGGGACGAAAACCTAGGTACAGCAGTCTAAGTACAATTATTTATTTTAGATTCTGGGGGTGACGGTAGAGGCTCGGGAAAGCTACGGCAGCTCTGCCTTACTCCTTGTACGATCGGGTACAGCCTTGGCTCTGTAGAAGAACTGCTGGGCGTTGATGAAGAAATGCTCTCTCTTCAGGCTCTCTGGCTCTCTATATCTCTCTCTGCCTCTATATATGTATCTGTCTCTCTCTCTGTATATCTCTCTGTGTGACCGTCTGTGTGTGTTTTGCAGGGGAATGGTACCCTACTATTTATAAAAGTGGGGGGCCTCATTAGGGTTTACAATGATTGCCCATTCTGGTAAGTCAGCGGCTATTGATCATTGGATCTGGCCCGTTCATCGAGATTTGAGCAATTAATGTGATTGCATCAAATCTTTTGTGGGTAATTAATGCTGATTGACATAAATCCTCCTGATTTGTCATGCCAACCTCGGATTTCACGACACGTCTTTAATTGGCTTATTTGCAAATGATCTGATTTGATCCCAATATTTCATTAGGATTTGCTGAGAGATTTCGATCAATCTGATGCCATGTGCCCTGCTATCATGCCACATGTCAAAACAGCAGAAATCTGAGCCGCAGGAAAGTTGGGCCGAATACGGCTGGCTACGTGTCAAGGCTGCTTGAGAGTGGCCCGCATAGTAATAATTTGAGCCGCATGAGTGTGGATGACCACATGAGTGAACCGCATGGAGATAGTCCTCGTGAGCCGCATGGGGCTGGTCTTCGTGAGCTGCATGGAGCTAATCTTCGTGAGCCGCATGGAGCTAGTCTTCGTGAGCCGCATGGGACTGGTCTTCATGAACCGCATGGGGCTGGTCTTCATGAGCCACATGGGGATACTCTTCACTTGGACTGCATACGACAGTCCACGTGTCAAAGCCGCATGACAGTTTCTGAGTCTCGGTGGATCGTGACAGAGATTTTCTTTGCTTTCCAAGGAATCTGTCATTATGAGGAAGTCATAATGATATCTTTGTGTCAGAACTGTCACCTTGTCAGAGCTGTCAGCCGTCAAGGCATTTAATGCGATAATGGACAAGGGGGAAGAGCTGTTTTGCAGGCCACGTGGCTCCTCCTTGAGCCGCATAGAGCTTGTTTGAGCCGCATAGACGCTCGAGCCGCATGAATACTTGAGCCGCATGAACTCTATGAGCCGCATGGGATTCTCTGGCCGCATAGATCTTTCTTTGTTCTTTTCCATGCTTCTACAAGACCCCCTTCAAAGTTTTCAATTTACAAAATTGAAATACTTTGAATAAAAAGCATGGCCATGTATAAATTCTCCTGGCCGCATATGATGTCTCAACCGCATGGATGTCTCGGCCGCATGGAAGTCTTGGCCGTATTGAGTCAATCAGCCGCAGGGATTTTCGGGCTGCATAGCTCCTTGCCACGTGTGCGCATCATTAATTGCCTCGAATTCGTTTTAGTGCCGCCTTTAGGGAAGATCCCAAGGGTCGGCTCATTAAATCTTCAGATTTTATGCCCTGGGCGAATCTCCTTTATGAGAGAGGAGACGAAATCTGAGGAGTCAGTTTCGTCTTTTCTGAGGCGGTTATCAATCTACGTGCTCCTTCCTCTCTTGTCCTCCTATAAATAAAAGAAGTTTGAGAGAGAAAACTCCTTTACTTTCTCCTTCACTTCGAATTTTCCCTACTCTATTGTCATCTTCTTCTTTAATTGCCAATGGCTCCCAAGAAGACCGTTGCGGCGAAGGGCAAGAAGGCGGCATCTTCGTCGAAGAAGACTGCCTCTACTTCAGCCGCGGCTGTTCCTCCGCCGGCCGTCGTGCCCGCAGCTCATCCTGACATTCATCCTCCTATTGCTGGTAAGGACTTTATATGGTTTTAAAGAACCCTAATTGCTATGGCTACGTCGCATGCTTTATGCACGAGCCTTTATCTTCATGTGAGTCGCATGTTCGTCCTACGGTCGAGCTGCGAGCCGCATAAGAATAGCCACTGTGGCCGCATACGTACTTCGTCAGCGAAGCCGCATAAGCAACCCTGAGCCGCATAAAGTTCGTACACATTTGTCTGTCACGTGGTCCGTACGAACTTATCCGATCCCTGTGGGCCCTATGAAAGTACTGCCGTATTGACCCTTCACTAAGTGGAGCCGTATGAATGTTCTCCTGAGCTTGAACCGCATGAGGCTTCCGTAAATTAGAGCCGCATAAGTGTTCTCCAAAGCCGCATGAGGCTTCAATAAGTTGGAGCCGCATAAGTGTTCTTCTGAGCCGCATGAGGCTTTGTTAAGTTGGAGCCGCATAAGTGTTCTCCTGAGCCGCATGAGGCTTTGTTATGTTGGAGCCGCATAAGCTCGAAATCACCCATTAGTTCATTTTTGTCCATCTTTCTGACTTATCTTTTTCTGTCTTCTTCTCAGTGAATTTGCCGGTTAATGCTGCTGGAGAGCTCCTGGTAGGCAGCGCCCAAGCTGCTCTGGGCTATAGGTATGACCATATAGTCCAGCATATGACGGACTAGTTTCCGAGTGACGAACCTCCGGCGAGGTCGAATGCCATCAAGAATTAGCCTTTCTATTTTCTAATTGCTATGATGACCTCGGGGAAATTAGAAGGGGAATACTTGAAGCCCGCATTCTTCTTTGGAGATGCCTTGATTATGAAGAACAGTCAGATTCTGGAGGTGTCAGAGAACTGGAGTTTCGTTTCTAACGGGATGGCGATCCGCATCCCCCAGATGGAGCGTCACTTCCCTTTATTCTGATTCAATATGCTCCAACTGGACCGGAAGATGGAAGATTCTTTAACTCCTACCCGAAGTGGGATGTTTGTGGGAGACATCCATTATAACAACAGCCTGAAGTCGGTGTGTGCGGGTAGGGTGCACACCAGCCGTTCTGTAATGGGATTGGCTCCGGGTACGTTCTTGAATATGTCGGGTCCCAATTTCACATTTTCTATAGCTGACACTTTTATGAACCAACTTGCTCAGAAGGGATCCTACCCCATTGGTCAGTTGATGCTCCCCAGCTGGATACATCCGATTCCCTCGTGGACCAATCTGTCTACGTGGATTTTGCAAAAGTATGAGGCCTTTCTGTGCGAGGTTGGTCTTTACCATGCTATTCGGGGCACCAGCCATGGGTTGCCTATAAACAAGAGATTGTTTATGTATTTGCTGGAGATGTATAATCGCCGTACGGGGACCTTCTATACGCCCATAGGGGAAATGGGGCTTGCGCTCCATGAAATGCATGCGATCTCCAAGCTTCCTTGGGGGGACGAAGCTTTTGAGGCGTATACTCCCACGAACGAGGAGTTCGAAGAGTTGGAAAGGTGGTATCCAGGCTTCGTGGGTCTTTATCAAGAGATATTGTGCCATTATAGCACATATCATCAAATAGCCAAAAAGGAGAACAGCTCGGAAGGGAATGCCCCTCATACCAAGGATTGGGTGCGCTATCTCTTCACGACGGATGCCTCAGGTTAAGTTACTCCCCGTCGTCCTCAGTCCCGGGAGGCGGTGAAAGTCTTAGTGTCGTCAGCTAAGAGGGTGACCACCTCTAGTGATAGGTTCGGGAGTCAGACCGACTCTTTCGGTTATTTTTATCAGGACACCCATAAGTTGTCGGAGAAGGCACTCCTGGCGGGATTCTTAATGATATGGCTGTAAAACTGTGTAGTCTTGGGCGGAGCAGGTTCCATCGAGAGGATCAGTCGCAATTTTATCCTTCCGGCTGTGAAGTTAGTTTCGCGAGTCCGGCTAGCTCTCCTCCCGGCCATGGTGTGCAGCATACACAGTGGCCTTCGTACTTTCACATCCAAGGTTAATGCTCGCGATGTGACGAAAGATTTTGAACAGACCGAACTGTCCTATCATTATTTGATGGGGTGGCTATTGATGCATTATCCGTCTTTGATGAGACCGGGCTCTAAAGATGGCGTACCTGATGACGACGCTTTTATCTTCCGCTATCGTAGAATTCGAGACCATGCGTGCTTGCCGGATGGCACTGGAGAGGGCAGACATGTACAATATTTTCGTATCTGTCCCTCGTTTTACTGATGAGGAAATAGCGGCTGTCCATCTTGACGGTATTGGGCCCCCTCAACTTCTGGACGACCAGATGCTTCTATGGCGGAGAAACATCCGCCCCGCTCATCTGGTGTATCGCAACCGTAACACTGTCTTTCTGGAGCCCTATCTGCCTAGCAGATTCGTCCGATAATTTGGATATAGTCAATTTTTTCTAGACGGCCCCAGCTATTGTCTGGGCTTTGAAGGTAGCCTTCTGGACGGCATCCGGGCCTGACATTACTATGACACATTCCATATCCGTACCATTTTCTCAGTTCCCGCTATCAAGGCATCAGTAGATATCTTGTATATGGCGGCTCTGTACCACGTCATGGCGAACAAGCTCCCTGTCGGTTTTATCCCAGGTACCAGTTTTATCATTGGTACCGGCCTGGATGAGGGTTCCCATGGGGCCAAGACAAGGAAGTGGAAGAACAGACTCGATGTGCCGGATTCGGACTCCGATGCTGCAGATGACGAAGGCGTCCTTTTCGACGACAGATGTAGGGGCGGATCAGCCGCCTGTTTTGCCAGATGAGATGGTGGTTGATAAGCCATCCGTTGCACCCGGCCCTGCACGAAAGCGTAGCAGGCAGCTTTCTCCTGTCGGCGACGTTTCTCGCTCTCGAAAACTGGTTGTGACCCGACACCGCGGGCTAACTATAAAGGAAAGAGGCGAAGAAGTTGACCCCGCGTCAGAGGTAAATAAGTTCCTACCGGTCCTTCTTTTCTTCTAACTTTGATTCTAATCATCTTCTTTCCCTCTTATAGGCATCGAAAGAAGAGGACTCTCGAGTAGCCGAGATCGTGACTCGGGATGACAGGGGCTCCGATGAGCCTGCCCCTGAGATTGTTAAATTCTGTCCAGATGATGCTGATCAGGTTGTCTTTCTCTCTGAGGTGGCTGGGTCAGAGGAGCTGGCCAAATTTAATTTGGAGATCGCGGGTGAGGAGACCCTGCCAGCTACGAACGAGCTGCAGCCTCGATGCTTCTCTCCTGGTAAGATAAGCCGAATAATAACTTGCGAGGAGGCCTATCTGCTCTATGATCACATCCTTCGGGTCACGTCGATTGATCATTGTCATGGACATGCAGGTCCTGCCTCTCCCGTACCGAGGATGTACCTTGTTGAGCCAGACTCCGTCGAAGGGGCACTGGCGGAGAAGGGGGTACCTCCTCCCCCTCCGGCTCGCCTTGATGGTCCTCTTGCAGGCTCGAGTTCGGCAAGTCCGATGATGGGACAATCGGGGCAGGGGACGATGGTCCTCGTGTCTTCCTCTGCTCGGGCGGCCCAGAGAGTCGACCTCTCCGCCTTGCCAAGCATCGAGGCTCTTCGGGCGACAGAGGAAGAGTTAGCCGCTATCCGTGCATCATTTTGCTCGAAAGTCGCCCCCCTGGTGGCAAGTTCTAGTACCACTCCTTCGATGCTGCCGGCCATGCTTCCTCTGACGCCGTCCTCTACAGAGGTCCTGGATGAATCGTTACAGGACGTGGTCGACAGCTTTCATCGTCACTTGAAAATGGGGATAGAAGCTACTGTGGACAGAGGGACCTCTTTCGTCTTGGCCCGGTAATGCGTCCAGGGTCAAATCGATATCCTTAAGGCCCTTCCTGGTGGGGCAGGGGTGGCTGCACATCTGGAGGCAAAATTGCTGGAGACTGATCAGCTGGTGGCCCAGCTTCAGGTGTTGCGGCAGACTGATCTGCCTGCTGCTATAGATCAGGAGCGCGGTTCCCTCACAACTGCTATAGGAAAGGTGAAGGCTGCTCAGGATAAAACCAGGCCGGTCATATTAAAGGATCTTCGCACTCTGTCTGATCGATACGACCAATTGAGCCATGAGAGTGAAGATGTTACGGCTCGGGAAGCGACTGCCTCCCGCGGGATCACTGACACGCGGGAGCAGATCCATGAGCTCCAAAAGAAGTTAACTTTCTTTGAGTCTGAGCTTGAGGCTGCCCGTATCGCCGGGGGCTAATCATCCAGGAAGCTGACAAAGTCAATCAAGTTTCGGCTGACTTGGAAGTGGCTCTGAAGAGGTTGGACGACGACTGTCGGGCACTCATGGACCTGGATAATGGGGAGCGGTTGTCCCAAGAGGCTGAGCGTCGAGCTAGACAAAGGCTTGAGGGGGGTACTGCCTTGGTAAGAAACCGCCTTTTGGAGTTGCGTAATGCCGAACTGTAGTCGGCCTTTTTCTGGTTTCGTTTCTGTTTTTTTTTCTTTTTTTTCTTTGAGAGGGACGTGGTCCCAAAACATGTAATGCTTTTTCATCCTTCAAATAAAGAGTACCTTCCATTCTACCCTTCATTTGTATTGCTTCCTGTGCTTGTGGTTTTGTGGTGGTGTTTGCCCCACATGGGGGACTTGTTTGTGGACCTGTTACCCCTGGCATACCTTGGTTTTAGGTACGGGTAACAAGTTTGATTGGGGATACCTAGAACGGTTCCACGGTAATGTGGTCGTGGACGTTTCAGGTATCGGGAGATAGAATGCCATGGAGCAGCTGGGCTCCCAGGGCATGATGAGGAATGGTGGGCCTGTACTAAGAGATTTAGCAAAGGACATTTGTGGGCCTATTATCCCTGGCGTACCCTGGGTTAGGATGCGGATAATAGGATAAAAAGGGAACCAACATACTTACTCAGAGGTAACGAGGATATGGCAAGTATGAGGGTTTTACCGTGGAGTCTTCCTACTCAGAGGTAATGAGGACATGGCAGGAGTGGACCCAACGAAGGATATTTTTGGTCAACAGAGGATATTTGTGGGCCTATTACCCTTGGCGTACCCTGGTTCAGGGTACGGGTAATGAGACGAGAGAGGACCAACATACTTACTCAGAGGTAATGAGGACATGGTAAGTACGAAGGTTTTACCATGGAGTCTTCCTATTCAGAGGTAATGAGGATATGACAGGAGTGGACTCAGCGGAGAATATTTGTGGACCTATTATCCTTGGCGTACTCCGGTTGTGGATACAGATAATAAGTCGAAAGAGAATCTTCATACTTACTTAGAGGTAATGAGGACATGGCAAGCATGAAGGTTTCTTCGACGGAGCCTTCCCACTCAGAGGTAATGAGGACATGGCAGGAGTGGGCTCATTGAATGAGGGTACATAAAATGACTCAGAGGTAATGAGGACATGGAAGTTCTATGTAACGGGTGATTTATTTTTGGCAGAAGTGAAACGACTCAGAGGTAATGAGGACATGGCCGTTTTAGAATTTTGTGGATCTGTTACCCTTTTTGTGCACTGGGAGTGCGGATAGTGGATCATGAGGGAGGATCTCTTCCAGGAAGAAAGTTCAGAGGTATGATCATACATGACTTACTATCTGAAAGAGTGACCGGAATGTGAGTTCAGAGGCACTAGCGGGTACATGACTCGATAATTTGGAATATTATAAAAGTGTGAGTTCAGCGGCACCAGCGGGTACATGACTCGATAATCTAGAATTTTGTGGATGTGAGTTCAGCGGCACCAGCGGGTACATGACTCGATGATCTGGAAAATGTTTGTCGATGTGAGTTCAACGGCACCAGCGGGTACATGACTCGATGATCTGGAAAATGTTTGTGGATATGAGTTCAGCGGCACCAACGGGTACATGACTCGATGATCTAGAAAATGTTGAAGATGCGAGTTCAGCGGCACCAGCGGGTACATGACTCGTTAATCTGGAATGTCATTCAGACATAATATTTCTTCAGGAACTTGTCGTTGACTGGAAACATAAGCAAGTCTCCATTTTGCTTTGCGAGGCGGTAGGCGTCGTTGGAGAATACAACCTCGATGATAAATGGGCCTTCCCATTTTGGCTGGAACTTGCCGGTGGTTTTGTGAGTCATGACCATCGGCCTTCGGACTGCCAGAACGAGATCGCCCACTTGGAATGTTCTGATTTTGACCTTCTTGTTGAAGGCTCCAGAGATGCGTGCTTGGTATTGCTCGATCCTTTGCTGAGCCAGGAGGCGCTTTTCATCTAAGGCCTCTAACTCTTGTAGCCGGCGACGGTAGTTATCATCCGTCGTCAATCGATAAGTGAGGGCGACACAGAGCGAGGGTATTTGAGTCTCCAATGGGAGAACTGCCTCACTCCCGTACACCAAGGAGAATGGTGTGTTCTCTGTGGCCGTTCGGACCGTGGTACGGTACGTCCATAAGCATTCACCAAGCTTCTCGTTCCAGTCGCGTTTGTTGGACGATACGAACTTCTTGAGTAACTTGATGATAGTTTTGTTGAATGCTTCTGCCAACCCATTTGTTGCTGGATTGTATGGTGTCGAAGCAATATTCTGGATGCGGTGCTTGTCGCAGAACCGATAGAAGGCGTGGCTTGCATACTGCGGACCATTATCGTGGATGATCCTGTGGGGCAGTCCAAAGCGATAGATGACATGATGCTTGAGGAAGCTGATCACGTTCAAAGTTTTGACTTCTGCAAGCGAAACAGCTTCCGCCTATTTGGAGAAGTAATATGTGATTGCGAGTATGAAGCGATGTCCTCGGGAGGAAGGTGGAGTGATTGGACCGATAATATCCATTCCCCATGCTTCGAACGGCCAGGACGCCACTGTCGAATGTAGAAATTCGGATGGTTGGTGGATGAAGTCCGCGTGGACTTGGCAGGCTTTGCACTTTCTTGCATAGTCTATCGTATCTGCCACCATCGTAGGCCAGTAGTAGCCCATTCGACGAAAACGGTCTTGCAATTTAGGGCCAGGCTGATGGGCCCCGCAAACACCGTTATGAGCTTCTCGTACGGCTTCTTTGGCTTCCGCGTTTGACAGGCACCGAAGCAATAACCCATCGTAGGATCGCCGATACAGCATTTTCGTCTCTGTATCGTAGAAGAATCTGAGAGAACGCCATCTGATGGAGGTGGCTTCCTTTGGGTTCTCGGGCAGGATATCGTAGACGACGAAGTCAATGAATGGTTGTCTTCAATCTGGGGCATCGTCAATCATCTGGGCGGAATAACTTACCACAAATTGAACATTGTTTTTGGAGCAGGCCAGTTCGTGGCCTATCACATCTACCGATTGATGAGTATGATTTGGCACTGCTAGGAAAGCGGCCAGGCCGGCCAAGGCATCGGCTTTGATATTTTGGAGTCTGGGGACATGCTCAATGAAGAACCCCTCGAACGACGAGATGATGTCAATCGCTATTTGGTGATAGGGAATCATGTCTTCGTGGCGGACTTCGTATGAGCCCCGGATCAGATTGACGATTAACTGTGAATCGCTGTATGCTTCAAGATATTCTACCCCCAGCTTTTTTGCAAGTTGGAGGCCAATGACCAGAGCGTTGTACTCGGCCACATTGTTAGAGCAGGGTTCTGTGAGAGAGTAAGCGCGATTGATCACCAATCCGGAAGGAGAAACCAGCACCACCCTGACTCCGACAACGATGTTGCCCTTGGGTCCAGTTCTCGAAGCACCGTCGAAGAACATTCGCCATATATCATCGTGAGAGGTTGCATGCGAGTCGGTGACCTCATCTGGGATTTCTTCATATATTCTGGATGACTCCGAGCCCGGGTGGGCTGCCAAAAGTCTGCCAGGGCTTGACCTTTGACAGCCTTTTGCGGGACGAAGATCATATGATAAGGGGACAGCAATATTGCCCATGTAGCGAGGCGAGAGTTGAGTGCCCCTGGTTTAGTCATGAGGACCCTGAGAGGGTTGACTCGTGAGATCACATGTATGGTTTGTCCAGTGACATAGTGTCGCATCTTCTGAATGGCGAACACCAGGGCAAGGCATTCCTTCTCTACAGCGGTGTATCAGTACTCTGGCCCAATCATCATTCGACTAAGGTAACATATGGCCTATTTATGGCCTGCATCATTGTTTTGTGCCAGCAGAGCCCCGAGGGAATGTTCCATTGCTCGTACGTAGAGCAGGAATGGTTTTCCAGCAACCGAAGCCACCAGGACTGGAGGGTTTGACAAATATTCTTTGATGCTGTCGAAGGCCCGCTGACATTCTTCGTCCCATACGAATGAGACGCCTTTCTTCATGAGATGGGTGAATGGTCGACATCGCCCAGAGAGGTTAGAAATGAACCTTCTGATGTAGGCTAACCTTCCTTGTAGGCCTTTGAGTTCGCGGAGATTTCTCGGGGGACCCATCTCCATAATTGCCTTCGTCTTTTCAGGGTCTACATGAATACCCTGGGCGGTGATGATGAAACCCAAAAATTTTCCGCTGGATACGCCCAAGAAAGATTTCGTAGGGTTCATTTTCAAATTGTGCGCTCGCATCAGGTCGAATACTGTCCTCAGATCCTGCAGATGGTCTCCCTTACAGCGACTCTTGACGGCGATGTCATCAACATAGCACTCCACCGTCTTGCGCAAGTGTTCTCTGAAGATGATACTCATGGCTCTTTGATATGTGGCACCGACATTCTTTAAACCGAAAGGCATAACTGTGTAACAGTATGTGCCAATCGGTGTTCGGAATGATGTATGCTTTTCGTCGTCAAGAGACATCTTGATTTGGTTGTACCCCGAGAAGCCATCCATGAATGACATACGTTCGAAGCCGCAGGTGTTGTCGATCATGATGTCTGTGATAGAGAGGGGGAATTCATCTTTTGGACATGCCTCGTTCAGATTGTGGAAGTCGATGCAAATTCGAATCTTTCCATTCTTCTTGAGGATCGGAACTATATTGGCGACCCAGTCAGGATGTTTCTCCTCACGAATGAAGCCGCTGGCTATCAGTTTGTTGACTTCGGCTTCGATCGCATCCATGATACCTGGGCGGAAGCGTCTCTGTTGTTGCTTGACCGGCTTTGCATCTGGCCGAATGTTGAGTTTATGGAGAGCAATATCGGGATCTAACCCCGGCATGTCTTCATAGCTCCATGCGAACACATCAATATATTCTTTGACAAGTTCCAGCAGCGATTCTCGCTCTTCGTCTGTTAGGCTTTTACTGACGAAGATTGGTTTTGGAGAAGATTCGCTACTGAGATCCATTTGTATCACCTCATCTTCAGTAGGGGTTCTCTCAGTTCGAATCGCTTTTTCCATTGTGCATCCAACTGTTGGGCCCACGGCTCTAGCTCGAGGATTTCAGGAATGTCTTCATCTTCTTCATAAGCGTCGGCGAATGCCATGTTGACTGACAGGACTTGTCTGAATATGTCTCCGATGCTGGTATCCGAGTCAGAAGTTGGTGACCCGGTTGAATGTGACTGCCAGTCACATTCTTCATCTGAACTCTCAGGGGTCGTCGTGGGTGTTACATACCCTAATCCACATCGAGTTTTGCTATAGTAGTCCCGTGGTTTGCCAGCCGGGACCGGTAGCTTCAAAGGTAATCGTCGCCCGGTGCCATAGTTCAAGCCTGGCGTAGTCTCCAGATCATATCCCTATTTTTGCATGAGATATTTAGATTGGGGGCTATAAAGATACAGAGGCAGTCTTCCGGCATCTGGTTCAAGGTTGACTTCTTCTATGGTGAAGGGATACGGATCGTCCTTCCGGCCGAAGATGATTGGATGGTCCCCTCCCTCGATTATGCGGTAAGCGTCTTCCACTGGAATAAGCTGGATTGTGGTGTACACATTTGTCACCTGTGTGTGTAGGTGAGTGCCTATACCATGTTCCATAGCATACATTGTGCACAGCTTATTGAGCTCGAGGTAGTTCAAAGATAGCCCTTTATTGATGAAGTAAGGTATCTTTTCTAGGGGGATTACATCATCTGCGGAAGGAACATCAGTGTGGGCAGCCACATACTTGGCTAGCTCTGGTTCCTCTTCGGCTACCCCATGTAGAAACGAAGACTCGGAGGACGACCTGGGCAGCTTGATTGTCAGAGGTTCAGCTGGTGGAGCAGAGCACAAAATTGTTGGCAGGCTAGCGACCCCCAGCTTGGTACTTGATGCTGGACGGGGAGTGGTTGGTTCGCTAGAAGTCCCAGACCCTGCATCGGGATGACGATTCTTCTTCGGAAGGCGTATCGTCATCGGCTTGTCGGAGGGATTGAGCTTCTCCGTTTGCGGCTGGCCGACTCTCGGTAGCCTGATTGTCAGTGGCTCGGTTGTGGGTCTTGGCACTTGGCCAGACCTTGGCAGCCGGATTATCATCTACTCTTCTTGCGCCGAGAGGCTGATTGCGTCCTTACGCAGAGTGGCTGTAAGGGGTGCGGACTTGCCAGGTTTGTGAGCTTGGAGGTAGATCGTCAGAGGTTCTTCTGATCCTGTGGCTGTCTCGGTACGAGCTTGCACATCTCCTTCACCAAGGTGCTTCTTCGACTTTTCGTACAGGCAGGAGTCTGAGTAGTAGGATTCGACCCCTTTGAAGGGATCGATATCAGCAAATTCTGTCCTCACGAAGCCGTATTTGTCGATATATTTGAAGCACTGGTGCAGTGTGGAAGGCACGATCATATAATCGTGTATCCAAGGGCGCCCCAAGAGGATATTGTAAGAAGTGTCTGTATCGATGACGTAGCAGATGACTTCTGATTGGAGATCGCCAATCTGACACTTCAGACGAATCTTTCCAATTGGGTAGCACCTGCCCGAATTGAAATCGCTGATGGCGGTACTTGTGGGCATCAGGCGATGCATAGGGATACGAAGATGATGTAGCAGACCCTTCGGAATGATGCTGAAGGAAGACCCAGGATCAATGTGCATCCGATCCACCTTTACGTCGCCGATGTATCCAGTGTTGTATAACGGGCGATCATGCAGGTTGGTTTTGATGAGCATATCCTACGGAGTGAAGATAATGTTGGGCATCGCTCCTGTGCAAGCGCTGTCTTGGAGATCTGCAGGCGGGTTTTCTCTCGTGAGGTTGACCTGAGCCAGGTACGCATCGGCATTTTGGAGTGTATCGCTCAAAGCCGCACGAACATCTTTTAAGAGTCTCAGAAGCTCGTACAATGACAACTTGGCAGGTGTGTTGGCCAATTGCGCCAAGATGTCGAAGTTATAGGGCTTCTCCAGCCCCTGCGGTGTCTCTTTTCGGAGGGATTTGTCAAAGCGAGTCTTCTTCGGCCTAGGCTTGTCGGTCGTCGGAGGCTGAGCCGGTCCCCGAGCGTCAATTGTAGCGGGCTTATGATCTTCAGCCGAGTTATCAGCCACAGGTTGGGATTATGCCCCAGATTGAGTGACGACGGCTGTAGCTTCTTCGATGTCTGCCGATATTGTGCGGCAGGACCTGACTTTTCTACTCTTTTTTTTATGAATGGAAGATGGTGTGGGCTGAGTCACTTCTGATACCAAGTCTGGATGGACCCACATGACCTCCCCTCGTGATATGGTGAGGGGCACTAGACCAGCAGCCTGATCTTGGGGAGGTAGAAGATTAGCAATCTCCATTGTCGCCAGAGGGATGGGTACCACACCGTCTTGAGCTTCGGTTGGAGGAAAGCTGCCAAATTGTACTGACACCATATTAGCTGCCACAGTTGTCACACCCCGATTCGTAGAGTCATTTCTTCACATATTTTATCTCTTGGAATCGATCGTCCTCGCTTGGGCGTGATGCCGTACAAGTCTGGTATTGCACTTGTACTAGGCAAAGATGGTACATAATCGATTATCTTCAAATAGAAACACATCGCAGCGGCAGAAGCAGACAAATTGAAGTTAGTGAGGACAATCTTTCTCATTGAATAGAAGTACATCACTTCTTTATAGCAGCGGAGAAAAAGAGTAACTTGAAGCCACACAGAGATATATAGAACTTTATTCTCTTTATTGATAATTAAAGAAGAGTACAAGACTTGTATTGAAGTACAATGATTACAGTACATCTCTCTTTACATTGGAACCCAACTGAACAATGCTATACAGCTTACATTTGATATTTGGATACAATGGATTACAACTCGATATACCGACTTGGCTTACAATCTCACTGGTACAACTGATTACATGTTCCATACATTATGCCCTTTATAAACAGAAGACATCATCTTGTACAAGGAGAGCTTCTGTATGCCCAACAAATCTTCGATGCCGCGGAACCAATCAAGCCAATCTTCGTGTGTAGAAAATTCCAAGCAAGAGCACCTGCCCACAAAACGTGGGTCAGCACATCATCTATGCACTGGCGAGTAGAATCCAACTCACTCGCATAAACTAACATTAAAGTGATCATTTAAGCAAACATTTATTAGAATGGTCTTTCTACTTGGGACCTAGCATCAGTTTACAGTTCATGGGCAATAATCAGAGTGAAGCATGTAAACATATTCTTTGTAGCATTCATGTGGACATATCTTTTAGCATTCTTGGTGTTATCATGCAAAGGCATCATTGAGGCATACTAGGTGTTATCAAGAAAAGGCATCATTGAGGCATCGTTAACATTAACATCTTAAACATGTTATAACAGTTCTCACTTCAAGCATCACTTAGCATGTATGTTGTGTTTGAGCAATGATTAAAGCATGGCATCTTTCTAGCATACTGAATTTAACATGTTAAGCAGGATCTCATTCTGAAAGGCTACATACAGCATCATCAAACTTATTTGGAACGTAAGCATGCAAGTTAAACCAACACATATATTAAATTATCACATTTAAGTGATTTCTTACCGATAGCCGACTCCCACATACCTGCATCAATTATAGGTTAGCAGATATACTTACTCTGCCTGCATAAGACATTCATTAGCATGCATCCTGACTACATGGTCACTGGTGTTTAACCATACGGACATTGCCATATAGGTCTTCATTGGTAATGAGATGACTCCAGAGAAGGTAGCTAGCCCCAAAGGATGCCTCACAAAACTCGTGCCCCTACTGGCACGCCAATGTTTTCTCCTAGGCCGGATCGGTCGCCCTAACGTCCCGGGGTACCGTCCGAGAAAACATATCCCCATCACTTATGCATAAGTTGTCCTATGACCATGCGAATGCGTGTCCATCTCAATCGTGAACATAAAATGCATGGCAAAATATTGAAGTAAAGACAACAGTGCATCATTATTTATCTCATTCAAGTCATGTTCAATGACTTATTCATTCCCAACATTACCATCATTTCATTTGGTGATCTCAACGATCCCAAGCCTCATCAATTCTCATTCATTGCTTTATTGCAACATTTCTCATTTGTTCCTTCTAAGGAGGAACAACAGTATTCATTCATTTGAAAGGGACCTGTAGCATTTCATTCATTTCATAGGGACAATAGCATATTCAATTCTTTTCTCATGTATTATTTATGCAGCATCTCATTATTCAAGTGATTCATTCATTTCATCGATCTTAAGCATAAGGGATATTATCAATTCAATCTCAGGCATCATGTTACATTAGCAGTTCGAGTGTGATTCGTTCAGCAATTCAAAGTTCATGTATTGTTCATTCAATGATTTCCAGCATATGAATCTCTATCAATTTAGCAACTAAAGCATCGCATCACAATTATTCAACATTCAAGGTAAGAGATATTAGGGACATATTCATAGCATCACATTATTCCATTTATTAAGCATGTAGGAATAAGGAGGAAGGAGGACAGTCCCACTTGCCTTATATAACGGTCTTCCTGCTCCAATCCTACTAAGCGTAGCTCCACCAGCGAGCCACATTCCAATACCCATTCCGTCTAACCAGCTAAGAAAGACTACATCAGTCTCAATTTTCCTGATCTCCAATATAAGTCACGGTCCAACATTCTGATCCCATCCAACAAGCCAACCAAATGCCTCGTGCAGAGCGGGGCATTACATAATATACCACTCAGAAAAAGTTTCGTCCTCGAAACTTAAGAAAACAACTCATCTACTAGATTCACTTAATCACAATGAGTTACTCATTCAGCTTCAATTCAATATTCAATTCAGCCCACTCGGTCATTTCAAAATAGTTGTCCAACAGTATCATTTTAATCAATCAACGATTCAATCCATCTATCTCTTTTTCCAAATACTTGCAACTTCTCATTGATTCACCAACATTTTTCTTGCATTCTATCTTGGTCGCAACACATCACTTCATTTGGATCCATACACATATTTCAGGCGTCCCCAAAATATATGCATTTCAGCCAAAGTCTGTGCTAGTGCGATAAATTCTTCCAACAATATTATCTCAGTCGCAACCTATCACTTCGGCTGTATCCATACACATATTTTAGGCGTCCCCAAAACATATGTACTTCAACCAACTTCCATGATAGTATAATTCGATCAGCCACGATATAACTCTCTTTTCCAATCAGACTTAGTATCCTTTCAATTGACTTATCACTTTATTCACCTTGCCACAATCATTATTTTCCAGGCCACCACTTAACATCAGGGACAATCTCCATCCAAGCATAACATTTCTAACATTCGATCAAGGGTCTAACTTAGAGCCAATCATATCAAGGTTTCACAACAACAATCATTTTCCTTCCCAAATCCAACAATATTTTTCACCGAGGCAATTCATCTTTTCTAAAAGATACAATCCAACATCACCGACTATCGATTATCCGAGTCAGGGTATAATTCTATGCAACAGTCAAGGTTAACCCAGCTACCCGACTATAGATACTTATCCAACATTTCCGTCATGAGCAGTCAATTCCATCTCATATAATAATTCACTATTCGATATATACAAATCAAGTCTCATCCCACGATTCCATTTTCCGCTATAGGCCGACACATAATTCTCAAGGGTCGAACATCTCTAAGGTTCATATTGGAGCATATACTTACAACTTATCATTCTTAGATCATACTCATCACCATCTCTCGTTCAATGCCACAAGGTCATTCTATGGGTCGCCAACGGCCATCTATTATTCGGTCCAGTCTCAATGGTTAGCTATACCAACAGCTATACCTAATCATTCAGGTGACTCCCCTAGAGTGGATGGCTACTAGGGTTATACTAGTTTCTATTTCTTAGGGCCAACAAGCAACCGACAGTTCTAAGGAACTCTACCCAAACCTATGGGTATCAATTCAGTCTGAATAATGAATCGCCAATTGGGCTAAGCCAGCAATTGGTAAATCAACAACTGGTCGCTAGGGTCAAGTCTGTCTATTCAGGGTCTTCCTCAAGGAAATAATTCCCACAGAGGCTCATTCTAGACTTACCCAACAATCGACTAAAATCGATCTATCAACATTACGGTCAATTCCAAATCCGACATACGATCTTCATCGTTCTAATAATCCATCAAGTAAATTTCCAATGATTCAATTTCTGGTCCGATTCCTTCGTACCCACATAAACCCATAACCAAGGTTAACTATTCAAGGGTCAACGATTCCGATAGTTTTAATATAACTATAGAATCATACTATTCGGTCTGTATGACAAGGTTGCACCACTAAGTCATAAGCCAACAATCTATATCCCAACTAACAATCACCTATACCGACATTATCCAACACATTTGAAATTTCTTGTTCCCATTCGTTTCTCAATCATCAAACTCTCTTACGGCATTCTTAAAATTCTCTACCTCAAAGGTCGAGTAGTTCATTCCATTCAATCTGATAATTCATGTATCAATTAACCATCCTCTATGCCACATAATATTCAGGGTTGCTACTTGTTACTTTTCTAATCCCATTAAATTTCTCAGCATACTTGCACATAGGCAACAACTATCCTTTGGTGATCTAGATGGGTTAACATCTATTACACCTTAGGGTCAAGGCACAAATCTCTAATATTCCTTTGGTCACCGACAACTTTTTCCAAAACTTTTATTTTAGCAATCAACATTGTATTAGCCACAAATAATTTGCATCCAACCAATCGAAATCGATATTCAGATATTCTAAGCCACAACATTCTCTAGCCAAATCCATTTACTCATAGCATACTAACGGTCTTACTAGTCTGAGTCAGCACTCGACTAAACAATTTATAACCATGCCACCGATTACAATTTCCGACAATCTCGCTATCCAACATAACATCACCGTCAAGGGACACTCAAGTCATCTAGCCACAATACATGACTCCCAGCTAAGTCTCGATACTACCCAGTACTCACAGATAGTCTCACTGCTATCCCATGGAAAGGGTCAACATACATCTCGTTCTGAGGTGGTAGAGGCAATATACCACTCAGAAATGAAGCCATCCTTAAACAATACCAACTCAATTCTATTCCAGACATTCGTGATCTATGATGATCACAACACTTAGCCAACATCTCGGGGTCTCAATAGTATAAGCCAACATTCTTAGCGTCTCTAAAGCACTTAGCAACACACATGAGTCAATTCACCAGTTCTGTCAAACTCATCCATCAATTATTTCATTCACAATTCTTTTCCAACATCACATGCAATTCTCAACTTGTTGCAGCATACATAGCCATTTCCTTTATTCCCAAAATTCCAAACAGCATTCACAATATAACATACTATGGCATCGAGTCATTGTTGGGTTATTTGTGTCCAAACCAACAACAATTATTCATTTATGGGCATCACAATGTATATAGACTTATTGTATGGAACATCCAGTGAGCAGCCAAGAGGGTCAACGAACTTTCAAATATGAACAATATAAGGATGATTACAGAACGACAACAGCATAATCGCGGAAGCAATCTTTGATTTAATCTCGGAAGCAACGTTGAGTGATCGCGGAAGCAACTTTGGTTAATCATCGATACAACTTTGATTTGAAACGAATCAAAGAAGAGACCAAGGACGTAAAGCCGTGCTTTGATACCAATTTGTCACGCCCCGATTCGTAGAGTCATTTCTTCACATATTTTATCTCTTGGAATCGATCGTCCTCGCTTGGGCGTGATGCCGTACAAGTCTGGTATTGCACTTGTACTAGGCAAAGATGGTACATAATCGATTATCTTCAAATAGAAACACATCGCAGCGGCAGAAGCAGACAAATTGAAGTTAGTGAGGACAATCTTTCTCATTGAATAGAAGTACATCACTTCTTTATAGCAGCGGAGAAAAAGAGTAACTTGAAGCCACACAGAGATATATAGAACTTTATTCTCTTTATTGATAATTAAAGAAGAGTACAAGACTTGTATTGAAGTACAATGATTACAGTACATCTCTCTTTACATTGGAACCCAACTGAACAATGCTATACAGCTTACATTTGATATTTGGATACAATGGATTACAACTCGATATACCGACTTGGCTTACAATCTCACTGGTACAACTGATTACATGTTCCATACATTATGCCCTTTATAAACAGAAGACATCATCTTGTACAAGGAGAGCTTCTGTATGCCCAACAAATCTTCGATGCCGCAGAACCAATCAAGCCAATCTTCGTGTGTAGAAAATTCTAAGCAAGAGCACCTGCCCACAAAACGTGGGTCAGCACATCATCTATGCACTGGCGAGTAGAATCCAACTCACTCGCATAAACTAACATTAAAGTGATCATTTAAGCAAACATTTATTAGAATGGTCTTTCTACTTGGGACCTAGCATCAGTTTACAGTTCATGGGCAATAATCAGAGTGAAGCATGTAAACATATTCTTTGTAGCATTCATGTGGACATATCTTTTAGCATTCTTGGTGTTATCATGCAAAGGCATCATTGAGGCATACTAGGTGTTATCAAGAAAAGGCATCATTGAGGCATCGTTAACATTAACATCTTAAACATGTTATAACAGTTCTCACTTCAAGCATCACTTAGCATGTATGTTGTGTTTGAGCAATGATTAAAGCATGGCATCTTTCTAGCATACTGAATTTAACATGTTAAGCAGGATCTCATTCTGAAAGGCTACATACAGCATCATCAAACTTATTTGGAACGTAAGCATGCAAGTTAAACCAACACATATATTAAATTATCACATTTAAGTGATTTCTTACCGATAGCCGACTCCCACATACCTGCATCAATTACAGGTTAGCAGATATACTTACTCTGCCTGCATAAGACATTCATTAGCATGCATCCTGACTACATGGTCACTGGTGTTTAACCATACGGACATTGCCATATAGGTCTTCATTGGTAATGAGATGACTCCAGAGAAGGTAGCTAGCCCCAAAGGATGCCTCACAAAACCCGTGCCCCTACTGGCACGCCAATGTTTTCTCCTAGGCCGGATCGGTCGCCCTAACGTCCCGGGGTACCGTCCGAGAAAACATATCCCCATCACTTATGCATAAGTTGTCCTATGACCATGCGAATGCGTGTCCATCTCAATCGTGAACATAAAATACATGGCAAAATATTGAAGTAAAGACAACAGTGCATCATCATTTATCTCATTCAAGTCATGTTCAATGACTTATTCATTCCCAACATTACCATCATTTCATTTGGTGATCTCAACGATCCCAAGCCTCATCAATTCTCATTCATTGCTTTATTGCAACATTTCTCATTTGTTCCTTCTAAGGAGGAACAACAGTATTCATTCATTTGAAAGGGACCTGTAGCATTTCATTCATTTCATAGGGACAATAGCATATTCAATTCTTTTCTCATGTATTATTTATGCAGCATCTCATTATTCAAGTGATTCATTCATTTCATCGATCTTAAGCATAAGGGATATTATCAATTCAATCTCAGGCATCATGTTACATTAGCAGTTCGAGTGTGATTCGTTCAGCAATTCAAAGTTCATGTATTGTTCATTCAATGATTTCCAGCATATGAATCTCTATCAATTTAGCAACTAAAGCATCGCATCACAATTATTCAACATTCAAGGTAAGAGATATTAGGGACATATTCATAGCATCACATTATTCCATTTATTAAGCATGTAGGAATAAGGAGAAAGGAGGACAGTCCCACTTGCCTTATATAACGGTCTTCCTGCTCCAATCCTACTAAGCGTAGCTCCACCAGCGAGCCATATTCGAATACCCATTCCGTCTAACCAGCTAAGAAAGACTACATCAGTCTCAATTTTCCTGATCTCCAATATAAGTCACGGTCCAACATTCTGATCCCATCCAACAAGCCAACCAAATGCCTCGTGCAGAGCGGGGCATTACAACAGTTACCTCTTCGAAGTCGATGGCCAGAGCGTTCGAATCGATAAGATTTTAGATGTACCATTTCAGTTGGTAGCAGTCGTGTGTGGCATGATGGACATAGCGGTGGTAATGACAGTACTTTAGATTCTCCATGTCTGTTGGCCGAGGTTCCCGTCTTGGTGGAGGAAGCTGAATTCTGTCTCCTTGTATGTGCATGTCGAAGATGGGCTTGACGTGACCGTCTTCGAAGGAGTAAGTGATTTGCGGCCATTGTTTATCTGCCGGCTTTGGCTCAGGTTTCTGTACTGTATCGGCCACCATAGCCTGTTTACCCCTGCTGTCCCGATTGTTGGAGGGGCTACCTCCATTGTCGTTGTTGGTGTTGGGATGCTTGCCCTTGTTCTCTCCGTCCGAGATGTGCAATCCCAATTAGCGAGCCTTCTTCAAACGTTCTTCGGCACTTGTAGCACTGATGATAAACGTCTTCCAGTCCTTGAATTGACTTTCTCCCATCCAGAGACTGATTGTTGGGAGCAATCTCTTTTGGCAAATTTCAATCAAGGAGGAATCCGGGTTTCCAGAGGGCAGCTTCATCGTGGTTTGGCGAAACCTCACAATATAGTTCCTCGTCAGCTCTTTCTCTCCTTGAACGACGTCCATGAGGGTGGACATCGTGACGTCCTGCCCTACCTCGTAGAATCTCTCCAAGAACATACGCTTGAAGCCGGCGAAGGAGTGGATGCAGTTGTCTGGCTGGTTGCGATACCAGTCGAAGACGACTCCTTCCAATGCCCCGATGAATAATCGTGTGAGAATGGCATCATCATGGGGCAGATGGTCGGTGGTGACCTCGAAGTAAGTAATGTACCGACTTGCTGAGGTCTTGCCATCATTGGAATTGATATTGAACGGCTTATATCTTGGTTGGAATGGAACATCCCTCCAGGCAGCAGGGTACGGTTGCCGTATTCTGAGGTCTTGAGAGTTTTCTCGCATGAAACATGGCTCGGAGCTCCTGGACCTCTCTTCTCGCTTCGCGGGCCTCATCCACGGCGGTGGGGGCCGTTCCTTCAGGAGGATTGTTGCCCGGATTCGGTGCCGCTGAATTCGAGTCCGCATTAACTATGGGACCCTTGTTTGGCCAGGCGTTCCTCCCTGCAGAGTTGAAAGGGCCGCTTTGATCTCGTCTACAGACTTGACCAAGGCGAACAGTATGGCCTCCAGAGTGTCGATGCATTGGCGATCACTGGAACCACCTTGGTTACTGTCCGTCATGAATACCGTCCTTACGTGAGGAGAGATGGACGGAGCGGTGGAGGAAGCGCCCTCCGAATTATACCCCTATAGTGAGAAGTCATCGGGATATGTGGGAATGTTCTCCTCTGGTTCAGACTCGGAAGGAACAGTACCCCCAGTCTCTGAGTTCGCCTCGTCTTGGGAGTTGTGGACGTCGTTGGTGACGTCGGGGATTACTGTATCTGATGGGAGAATTGTTTCCCCCGGCTCGTCTTCTTGGAACATCGGATTGTCATAGAGGTTCGGAGGAGTGCTACCCCCAATCCCAGCAACCCCCAGTGTTGTGGACGACGAATCTCCCACTGTAGCAGATTTTGTCTTAGAACGGGTGCCTTGGAAAACTCCGGTGGTGGTCACCCGCTTAGACGACAGTCTTTTGGTCAAAGTGGTTGAAATCTTCGGGATGGAAACATTTGTCTTCTTCCCTCTCCCATCGGCGGGGACTTTCTGAGCAGAGTTGCAGGAGACGACGGGGAGTGCGTCGTCTTCTGAAGACGGCTGTTGCAGTCTTTGAAAGACGGACTGCCGGTCTTTTCGTATCGTCGCATTATTGCAGCAGCAGTTGACGATGACTTGGGTGCAGTGACGTCCGTGGGAGGACTCTTTGCACCCCGGTGCATCTTTTCTTTCCTTGTATTTGTGGAGGATGGCCTCATGCAAGTCAGATGGGTCTGGATCGACCATGTTTGCTCCCTGGATTTTGGGAGACTTTCGTGAACTTTTCTGTCCATTTGCCGCCGGGGGCTGGACTCGAGTGGTTCTGTATAACTTCCCATCTGAGGCCCGCATAACAGTATGCGGTACGCTCTGATGGTCAGAGATCGGGTCAGCGGACCGAGCTTGCCAAGCTTGCGCTGCACTAGACTTCTTCGCTCTAGTGCGTAAGGGCACATAGTAGGAAGAGTCTAGGTGATGCTGGAGAGAGTCAGACATATCTTTTTGGGAGCACAAGAGAACAGGACCATAGGAGAGGCGGTCGAAGACAGAGCCACGTGGAGTAGGCGTCATGCGGCTGTCATCAATAACCTTCATGCGGCTGGTAGGCGTAGCCGCATAGGTTTTCTTCATGCGGCTGGGAGCTTCGGCCGCATGAGTTTTTTTCATACGGCTGGATGATCTGGCCGCATAGACCTCCTTCATGCGGCTGGCAGACTCAACCGCATGAGCATCCTGCATGCTATTGGCAGACTTGGCCGCATGAGCGTTCGACTTCTTCTTGGGGCGCGTAGAATCACTCTTTGTCCCTGAAAGTCCAGCATCGTAGTACTTTCCTCTGTCGGACTTGGGGACAGCAGAGTTCTCTACGGCTCGAAGTTGATCCGTATGAGAGTCGCCTTCGCCGTCTTGGGTAGCCGAGAGTACCCCATCCAGAGCTTGTGGAGGAGCAAATGATTTTGGCCTCCACTCGCAACGAGCTTTCTTTGTGCAGGTTCGCTTCTGGACCGGGACAGCGCTTCCTTTAGAGAGCATTTCTTCAAACGCCTGTTGGTCAAAGCGGACAACCATCTTCTGTTGCGTGGAGCCAAGTTTGGCTGTATCCGATTGCGTCACCAACTCCTCAGCCGTAGAGAAGTTTGTCCCCAGCAGAGTCGCCATCGTGTTTGCCATAAAATATAAAAAAACAGAACAATTATCGGAGGACAGGACTTTTACTTCACAATACAAACTCGCTTGTACAAAGAAAGCCTAGGGACGAAAACCTAGGTACAACAGTCTAAGTACAATTGTTTATTTTAGATTCTGGAGGGTGACGATAGAGGCTTGGGAAAGCTACGGCAGCTCTGCCTTACTCCTTGGACGATCGGGTGCAGCCTTGGCTCTGTAGAAGAACTGCTGGGCGTTGATGAAGAAATGCTCTCTCTTCAGGCTCTCTAGCTCTCTATGTCTCTCTCTGCCTCTGTATATGTATCTGTCTCTCTCTGTATATCTCTCCGTGTGTTCGTGTGTGTGTATTTTGCAGGAGAATGGCACCCTGCTATTTATAAAAGTGGAGGGCCTTATTAGGGTTTACAATGATTGCCCATTCTGGTAAGTCGGCGGCTATTGATCATTGGATCTGGGCCGTTCATCGAGATTTGAGCAATAAATGTGATTGTATCAAATCTTTTATGGGTAATTAATGCTGATTGACATAAATCCTTCTGATTTATCATGCCAACCTCGGATTTCTTGACACGTGTCTTTAATTGGCTTATTTGCAAATGATCTGATTTGATCCCAATATTTTATTAGGATTTGCTGAGAGATTTCGATCAATCTGATGCCACGTGCCCTGCTATCATGCCACATGTCAAAACAGCAGAAATCTGAGCCGTAGGAAAGTTGGGCCGCATACGGCTGGCTACGTGTCAAGGCTGCTTGAGAGTGGCCCGCATAGTAATAATTTGAGCCGCATGAGTGTGGATGACCACATGAGTGAACCGCATGGAGATAGTCCTCGTGAGCCGCATGGGGATGGTCTTCGTGAGCCGCATGGAGCTAATCTTCGTGAGCCGCATGGAGCTAGTCTTCGTGAGCCGCATGGGGCTGGTCTTCATGAGCCGCATAGGGCTGGTCTTCATGAGCCGCATGGGGCTACTCTTCGTTTGGGCCGCATACGACTGTCCACGTATCAAAGCCGCATGAAAGTTTTTGAGTCTCGGGGGATCGTGTCAGAGATTTTCTTCGCTTCCCAAGGAGTCTGTCATTATGAGGAAGTCATAATGATATCTTTGTGTCAGAACTGTCACCTTGTCAGAGCTGTCAGCCGTCAAGGCATTTAATGTGGTAATGGACAAGGGGGGAGAGCTGTTTTGCAGGCCACGTGGCTCCTCCTTGAGCTGCATAGAGCTTGTTTGAGCCGCATAGACGCTCGAGCCGCATGAATACTTGAGCCGCATGAACTCTCTGAGCCGCATGGGATTCTCTAGCCGCATAGATCTTTCTTTGTTCTTTTCCATGCTTCTACAACGGCCATGAAGATCAAAATCATAAATAATGCTCAATCACATAATTAATTTAATTTACAATGATCACAAGTTTTATATTTTGCAGAAAAATATAAACTTGTACAAATATGGAATGACTACAACTCATCTATCTAGCTAGTCTCTAGGCTTTTCGTTTGCAAGTATACCCGTCACTCCCCAAGCTAAGTGAATCCACGGCTAACCTGAAAATATTGGTTTCCAGTCATGAATGGAACGAGTACAATTCACTGAATGCAGTTCTAATATATGAAAATGACTATATCACAGAGGTTAGCCTTTAGACATATGATTTATAAAAAGAAACAAAAGACAAATAAAACTAAATAAAAGAAAACAGTAAATAAATACAAGGGCAACACTCACCGACTGACGGAAGTACCTTTGACATGTGATCGGTCTCGGGACAATTACACGATACTGTCTACACTGTCTAAAGTTACACTGTCTACACTGTCTAAAGTTACACTGTCTACATTGAATAATGCAATAAAAACACGGTCTACACAGTCTACTTTGCAATAATAAATCACTGTTTACACTGTCTACTAGCAATAATAAATCACTATTTACACTGTCTACTTTGCAATAATAAATCACTGTCTACACTGTCTACTTTGCAATAATAAATTACTATCTACACTGTCTACACTGTCTAAGGTCAGATCACACATCGTTGGTACTTTACCATCCCGACACAACAAGAAAGAAAATCAACATAAAACTAAAATCACATATCTATCGACTAAACACTGATGCATAGTAAAGATCAATACTGAAAACAAACAATAAACTGTACTCGCCTGTGGTCCTTTGCTGGTAAAACCGATAGTCCAAACCACTCAATGTGCCCCAATAGTCAAAACTCGTACAACAGTCCCCGGATGCTAAAATAAACATTACCAATGCTCTCAGAATAGTCAAAATAGTTAGGATTGCCTGTCCTTAAGTCCAATTCTGGAGACAGAGGCAAAACGGTAATTTCGGGCTAAAACGGTGTCCGCCGTTGGACCCGCTTTGCACCGAAAAGTGTGCCAGAGTCAATGGTCTCTAAAGTTATCAAACTACATGTCTACGGATCCAGTTTTCCGATACAAACCCAATTGTATATCCGATTTTGGATTTCGGGGGGCCGTGTACAAAATTGTCCGTTGAATCGGACCGTGGGGCCCTCAAAACGGCGATCCAATCAAATGTCTCAGAATCGGACCAAACTTGGCATACAGGACCTGAAAAACGATACGGACCTGTTGGCGCAAGTTTCGTCTCGATCTGACGAGCGTGTACAAAGTAATTGAGAAATTTGCACAGAGGCCGATACGATGAATTTCGGCGGATACGCATCAAATTCGTCGCGCACACGCGACCAATTTGAATTCCGTCAAAGCCCACACGTCCACGAAGCCGTTACGCACCTTTCGATGCTTTTGGTTCATGACACGTCGCCCGGATTGGCGGGACGCACGTCGTGTCGAGGTGATTTTATTGAATTTTTAGTTTTCGAAAACGGGGTTTTCTAGGATTTTGGAATCAAATATCTCTCCATATATTAGATGAAAAATAAATAAACAAGAAGGATCCTCATCTCCTATATGTTGTCTTTAAAATTTGTTCAGAGGGTTTACCAAAACGGTCGCTTGATCGATCAGGATTGATCTTCCCACAGGGGTTCAAGGACTGCCCTATACTCTGTTTCAGGACAGGGTTTAATTACCATCGACTTTGAGTCGATTTCTCGTCGATTCGATTACAAACCTACTCAAACTAATTGATGAGTATCCAAGAGGGTTAGTTCGGGGCTTTACCTGAGGAAGTGGCTCATGAAATGAACGCGTGTACGCGACGAACGGTCGCCACAAAACCAGTCGGCACGCTGCGTATTGCTGTTGTTGCTGTCGCTTCGAACGACTGTTCGGCCACGGCTATTGACGCCTCGCCGCCGCGCCTGGCCGGCCGTAAGTCATCTGCGGTGGCGCGTGCGTACGCGCCTGGGGTGTCGGGCGTCAGGTCGGGGAGGCGCTGCTCGAGCGTTAGGGTTTTGATGGGAGTGATCTCCCGATACGTATATATAGACTGCTCAGAACAGAACAGGGGGTGGGGGACTCTCTGTGCGGGCTCGGCCTGGAAATTTCTCTCGGGTTTTTGCTGTGATCAGACTTAAGGGGCTCGGGTTTGGGCCCAGTGACGAGGCCGGCCTGGGATAGGCTTGGTCTACTGATGTGGGGAGCTCGGTTGGGGGTTTTAGGCTGGCTGAGCCCCTTTTGTTTATACTCACTCTATTATAAATATATATATCTACACCCACATACATTTATATATTATATGCATACCTATCTATATATAAATATATATATATATATATATACATTAGTAAATTATGAAATATATATATATATATATATATATATATATATATATATATATATATATATATATATATATATATATATATATGCCTATATATATATACTCAAATAAATTCCGCTAGCATCTATTCCTGTGTAGAATCTATTTAGATAAATATGAATATATTTTTAATATTTATTTCGTAACGAAATACATATATCCAATATTAGTAAATAATTTTTATATAAATAATTCCCTTAATAAGAATAATAATTAATAATAATAATAATAATAATAATAATAATAATAATAATAAAAATTCAATGAGTCAAATAAAGGCGTATATACTATCACTTACAGTCTAAAAATTCCAAAATGTATGAGGACCTATTTTATATCAATGTCATTGAATATTAACTAAATAATGATAAATATAATATTTAAATAAGAATACTTAGAAATATTCATTAGATCACTAAAATGGAATACAACACAATCATACCAAAATACATCAACACGAATGTCATTGGACGTCCCGCATGACTACATGGGCTTGGGCTTGGGCTTGGGCTTGGGCTTGCTTTGGGTCCAATTTGGACTAGTTCGGTACAACCGGGTTCCCTAAAACTCAATAATATAATTAATAAATAAATAATCTTCGGTAAGGGTTAAGTCGCAAGTTGGCCTGGTTTTCCTAGTTAGGACATCACTATGGCTCGGTCTTCCCTACCGGGGCTAATACACTAGCCAAAGCACGCTATGGCACTATCCGTGCCACGATTTCTAGTCACTGTGTACTCCAAAACTCCATCATGGCTAAAATTATCTACCGTAATAATTAACTAAATAATTATTTATAAAAATATAAAAATTATCATTTAATTCAAATAAATAAATAAATAAAATATTATAAAAATTTTGGGAAGAGGGGTTACAAATCTATCCACCTTAAAAATAATTTCGTCCTCGAAATTCTAATTCATATCTATTCCTTAAATTCAAAAAGGAGATCTACCATTACCTTAATCTCCTCGAATTTTTAATTCCTCCAAAATAGTTTATATCCTCCTCCTTGCCATTTTGTAACTACGAAACCCCGAGAACTTCTACCCACCTTTGGTCAAACTACTCCCTCAAATCTCGTGCCACTAAAACTTTATAATCGTCAAACTACTTGCTAAAATTGCTATCGTTAGATACCTACTGTATATGGCATCTATAATCCTCTCGTATCTATCAAGCAACCCAAAATTTAACAAGCACAAATTTATACAAGTAACTAAGAAATATTGGTAAATTCTAATAATCATGACCTGCGTCTCTCCGAAATAGAAAGGACAGGAAGATAAGGAAAAATAGTCGAGAGCGAATATGAAGTTTCAAGAGCGGTAGAGAGTATCTAATGATGCAGCTAGAAAGAAGGTCTATGAACCATTGACTTATTTGCTAGAGTGGACTACTCTAGTCCAGTCACTTGCTACATCAAGGAACCCTTCGTTTCTTAGAGGAGCTTGCAATCCATGCAATACATAAATTCCGTTCTCAAAATTAATTTAAACAAGGTTCCATAATAGAACGGGATTTGAGAAGTCAAGATCGTGATCTTTTCCGTGGTTATTTAAACACATGAGAAAGGGATATAAATGCAATGCAAGATCGTATCTCGACTCCCAGGTAAATGGAATAATGGTTATGAATGACACCACATTCTAAAAGATGGAGGCTATATAATCGGTATAGGGACCTATCTCAAATAGTCCGATTTTATAGTCAACTATGGTGGTATGCATGGATGGGTTTTACTAGGTCTTAATAGGTTCTCCGATTGGACACCAATCGTTAGTTGGATGAACTCTGGATTTCAATCTATATGGACTGAACAAGGTCCCAATGATAAACTATTTCTACTTGGTTAGGGTAACCTAGAATAGGATTCCTTCCAAGTGGTCGAGCTAGTTACTAGTCAGGTTGGTTAGCTAGGTCCATAAGCCCAAAAATGCGCCTTCAGTGACTTTTGTGTTTAAGTAACACATGAGGCCTTAATTGGGTGGTATACTAGTGGTAGGTGTATAGTGGGCTTCGAGTAGATCACAACCATATATTGGGTCGAAGGAATGGGGTCGTGGTTAAGACTCTAATAGAAGTTGGAAAGTATACCGGTACTATGGTAAAGGTTATAGCTAGTCATTTTAACCTGAAAGTCGTAGCACAAAAATAGAGTACAAGGGGACGGATTTGAGTGGGACATGATATATCTAGATGAAGGTGGACTCGTCTAAATCTTGCATATGAAATTTGTTGGAAGATAACAGCTGGTCTCGTGCTCCGAATATTAATAGCACGGCCGGGGACACAAAATGATCTAAATGGAAAGTGGGAGTCCATGGGCACTAACTATCATTCTAATGAAAATTATTCTGATCAATCGGTAATCTTCATATATCCCAAAATTTTAGAAGGCTTACAGTCTACTCACCCTAGGAACTAGGACATGGTTTTAGGAATAGTAGGGTTAGACGAATTTCAAAGTCCGGGTATTATACCTCGACTCTTGCTAATAAAGAATATAACACGATGTAACGGGATACAGTAGATATAAGTCAAGTCAAAGATCGTTCCTCAATTATGGGAAACGAGCGTGTACCATGACACATGGTCGATAAAATAGAATGACCTACTCGTCCACAGTATACAAGAGTTATCGACGAGGGTAACCAACTCTAAGGCACGTCATAAGAAAAGAATTCTAACAACTGAGCCGTGGATTTCTATTTGTGTTAAGCCTGCCAGACTATTGTCACAAGATTTCTAGGGTTATGGGCTTAAGGGTTGCTAGTTAAAGCAAGCTTCAAGCAAATAATTAGAGGCTCACGCCATTTGGTTTCTTGCGAAATAGATAGTCTCCTAGGTTGGCATTTTGATCAAGGGTAACCCTAATCGTTCTCAAATTCAGATGGCTAGAAAGGTCCCAATAGCAGTTTGGGGGTCGAGAGGAGTACGATTAACTCAAAGCAAGGTTCTAGTCACCTGGCTGGTCGATGGTAGCTACACTTGTGTATACAACTACCATAGCCATGGGAAATACTCTTTACCTCTCTACCAATTAAGAGCTTCCGTCTTTCCAAATTAGTAAAAGACAAAAACCACAAAGAGTTCAAGGGAGATGTCACTGAATGCAATTACGTGGCTCAAAGGCGAATGTATAATTCAAGAGAAATTGTCAATGTCGTCGCGGATGAGATCCTAGAGACATCTACATGTCAATCCACGTGGGATAATCAAAGAGAGGGCGAACCGAGTGCACTACGGTTGATCAGACCGTAATACATCGATTCTGAGTAGACAATATGTTAGTAGGCGTCCCCACTAAACATACGTCTTGAATCAAGCTCGAGAACAGAGTGAGCTTACAAAACTAGGCTGTAGTAGCAGCATTGGTTAAGATAGTCAAATTACAAGTGTGCGAGATTTTTGGAAAGGAGGCACAAGTAGTTCGAGTTTTGAGAGAATCAAAACCTTACCTGGTGTCATTGTTTATACAGTCATCCTACTATCTTCTATCCATTCGGCCTTAGTCGACTAACGGGTTATAGAACTCTAAATTCTATATTCTAGGTAAACCTATTAATGTCAGTCAATTACCCTGTCAATAGATCACAAGAAGCACATAACGCTAGGTTGGGAGACATGCTACTCAACTTACAGAACTTTTACTAGTTTTGGCCTTAGGTCTTATGGTACACAGAGGGCATTTTTCTACCCTCTATAGTATCCTAAACTTGTAATCACGTCTGAAGTCACTTCACCGAGAATTATGCCTTGCCCGTATACTCAGGCTACGGTAAACTCTTAGATTCGTGATTTCAGGGTGATATGTTATCCGATACTCTACCTTATATTGACACAAGGGTGACTACGGTCAAAAGAGGACCGCTAGCTATAGTTTAGCAATATTCTATAACCTACATTTTCTTAAACCGATTTCAACTCTAGGGATCGTGCCTCGCCAGTGCGCTGCTGGCTGCGGTGAATACATAGTCTCCCTAATTCAAATAAATGGCAAAAGTGCGCTGCTATCCTGCCATTATGAGTTAACTAATATTCTTTTAACTATATCTGCAAAAATCTCTGAGCTTCTAGAGATTCAAACAAGTTGACTATGACATGAAGCATAAGTATTTGTCCTATCAGTCACAACCCTTAAAATAAAAGATTTAACAGGGAGGAAATAACTGAAGACAAAAGGATTACCAACATTCTAGTATCTATTTTATGTGTATTCAAGCCATTGAGGAAAAACTTTGAATTGAAACAATCTCGAGGTTCGTATGGGGATAACAATAATCAGAATTTATATAAAATAATAATTCCTAGGGCAAATAGAAACTAAATAGGCAGTTCGACTAAGATATGAGGATGATATCTAAGAGGCAAAGAGAAGGATTTGCACAATTCATCAAGGTTAGATCATTAATTCTATGAAGCCCTGTCTCACCAAGTGAATAATCTATCCACATTGGATCATATTGTCCTATCAAGAGGTAATAGTGTACCTATGGGGATCTGACAAACTATCAAAACTAATAACCCTCATCTAAATTGCATGGCCTAGACTACCCATCGATAAATTTGTATAAGGGACTCCTAGTCCTAGCCATTCTCTTAAATTAAATTAATCCCTAATTCGTAAATGAGCGTTTCCTAGTCGAAGGCTCGCAATAGTACGACTAACATAAGTACTATCACGAGTTCGCATGATTTGCGAAAACAGACCTGCATGGGCCACCACAAAAACTTGTCACGACCCGCACCCATTTTTTTTAAACGGATACGAGAAGTGTCCAAGCCAGCCTACGCCGCAGAATCGGCGGTAGAACGCTGTCACGGCCATGAAGATCAAAATCACAAATAATGCTCAATCACATAATTAATTTAATTTACAATGATCACAAGTTTTACATTATGCAGAAAAATATAAACTTGTAAAAATATGGAATGACTATAACTCATCTATCTAGCTAGTCTCTAGGCTTTTCGTCTGCAAGTATACCCGTCACTCCCCAAGCTAAGTGAATCCACGGCTAACCTGAAAAATATTGGTTTCCAGTCAGGAATGGAACGAGTACAATTCATTGAATACAGTTCCAATATATGAAAATGACTATATCACAGAGGTTAGCCTTTAGACATATGATTTATAAAAAGAAACAAAAGACAAATAAAACTAAATAAAGGAAAACAGTAAATAAATACAAGGACAACACTCACCGACTGACGGAAGTACCTTTGACATGTGATCAGTCTCGGGACAATTACACGACACTGTCTACAATATCTAAAGTTACAATGTCTATACTGTCTAAAGTTACACTGTCTACAATATCTAAAGTTACACTGTCTAAATTGAATAATACAATAAAGAAACACGGTCTACACAGTCTACTTTGTAATAATAAATCACTGTTTACACTGTCTACTTGCAATAATAAATCACTATTTACACTGTCTACTTTGCAATAATAATCACTGTCTACACTGTCTACTTTGTAATAATAAATCACTGTCTATACTGTCTACACTGTCTAACGTCAGATCACACATCGTTGGTAGTTCACCATCCCGACACAACAAGAAAGAAAATCAACATAAAATTGAAATCACATATCTATCGACTAAACACTGATGCATAGTAAAGATCAATACTGAAAATAAATAATAAACTGTACTCGCCTGTGGTCCTTTGCTGGTAAAACCGATAGTTCAAACCACTCAATGTGCCCCAATAGTCAAAACTCGTACAACAGTCCCCGGATGCTGAAATAAATATTACCAATGTTCTCAGAATAGTCAAAATAGCTAGGATTTCCTGTCCTTAAGTCCAATTCTGGACACAGAGGAAAAACGGTAATTTCGGGCCAAAACGGTATCCGCCATTGGACCCGCTTTGCACCGAAAAGCGTGCCAGAGTCAATGGTCTCTAAAGTCTTCAAACTATATGTTTACGGATCCAGTTTTCCGATACGAACCCAACCGTATGTCCAATTTTGGATTCCGGTGGGCCGTGTACAAAATCGCCCGTTGAATCGGACCGTGGGGCCCGTAAAACGGCGATCCAATCAACTGTCTCAGAATTGGACCAAACTTGGCATACAGGACCAGAAAATTAAACAGACCTGTTGGCGCAAGTTTCGTCTCAATCTGACGAGCGTGCACAAAGTAATTAAGAAATTTGTACAGAGGCCGATACGGTGAATTTTGGCGGATACGCATCAAATTCGTCGTACATACGTGACCAATTTGAATTTCGTCAAAGCCCACACGTCCACGAAGCCGTTACGCACCTTTCGATGCTTTCGGTTCACGACCACGTCGCCCGGATTGGCGGGACGCACGTCGTATCGAGGTGATTTTATTGAATTTTTAGTTTTCGAAAACGGGTTTTTCTAGGATTTTGGAATCAAATATCTCTCCATATATTAGATGAAAAATAAATCTACAAGAAGGATCCTCATCTCCTATATGTTGTCTTTAAAATTTGTTCAGAGGGTTTACCAAAATGGATGCTGGATCGATCGGGATTAATCTTCCCACAGGGGTTCAAGGATTGCCCTATACTCTGTTTCAGGACAGGGTTTACCATCGACTTTGAGTCGATTTCTCGTCGACTCGATTACAAACCTACTCAAACTAATTGATGAGTATCCGAGAGGGTTAGTTCAGGACTTTACCTGAGGAAGTGGCTCGTGAAATGAACGCGTGTAGGCGATTAACGGTCGCCGTAAAGCCAGCCCGCCCTCTGCGTATTACTGTTGTTGCAGTCGCTTCGAACGGCTGTTCGGTCGTGGCTATTGCCGCCTCGCCGCCGCGCCTGGCCGGCCGAAAGTTATTTGCGGCGGCGCGCGCGCACGCGTGCGGGGTGCCAGGCGTCAGGTCGGGGAGGCGCTGCTCGAGCGTTAGGGTTTTGATGGGAGTGATATCCCGATATGTATATAGACTGCTCAGAACAGAACAAGGGGTGGGGGACTCTCTGTGCGGGCTCGGCCTGGGAATTTCTCCCGGGTATTTGCTGTGATCAGACTTAAGGGGATCGGGTTTGGGCCTAGTGACGAGGCCGGCCTGGGAAAGGCTTGGTCTACTGATGTGGAGAGCTCGGTTGGGGGTTTTAGGCTGGCTGAGCCCCTTTTGTTTATACTCACTCTATTATAAATATATATATCTACACCCACATACATTTATATATTATATGCATACCTATCTATATATAAATATATATATATAGAGTGTGGTGTCATTCGTAACGAAATACATGCAACAACAGCAATATACAGCGTGCAAACGTTCCTTCGTTTCTTAGAGGAGCTTGCAATCCATGCAATACATAAATTCCGTTCTCAAAATTAATTTAAACAAGGTTCCATAATAGAACGGGATTGGAGAAGTCAAGATCATGATCTTTTTCATGGTTATTTAAACACACGAGAAAGGGATATAAATGCAATACAAGATCGTATCTCAACTCCCAGGTAAATAGAATAATGGTTACGAATGACACCACATTCTAAGAGATGGAGGCTACATAACCGGACTTGCTATAGAGTGTCATGACCCGCACCCATTTTTTTTTAAAACGGATACGAGACGTGTCCAAGCCAGCCTACGCCCCAGAATCGGCGGTAGAACGCTGTCACGGCCATGAAGATCAAAATCACAAATAATGCTCAATCACATAATTAATTTAATTTACAATGATCACAAGTTTTATATTTTGCAGAAAAATATAAACTTGTACAAATATGGAATGACTACAACTCATCTATCTAGCTAGTCTCTAGGCTTTTCGTCTGCAAGTATACCCGTCACTCTCCAAGCTAAGTGAATCCACGGCTAACCTGAAAAATATTGGTTTCCAGTCATGAATGGAACGAGTACAATTCACTGAATGTAGTTCCAATATATGAAAATGACTATATCACAGAGGTTAGCCTTTAGACATATGATTTATAAAAAAACAAAAGACAAATAAAACTAAATAAAGGAAAATAGTAAATAAATACAAGGACAACACTCACCGACTGACGGAAGTACCTTTGACATGTGATCGGTCTCGGGACAATTATACGACACTGTCTACACTGTCTAAAGTTACACTGTCTACATTGAATAATGAAATAAAGAAATACGGTCTACACAGTCTACTTTGCAATAATAAATCACTGTTTACACTGTCTACTTGTAATAATAAATTACTATTTACACTGTCTACTTTGCAATAATAAATCACTGTCTACACTGTCTACTTTGTAATAATAAATCACTGTCTACACTGTCTACACTATCTAAGGTCAGATCACACATCGTTGGTACTTCACCATCCCGACACAACAAGAAAGAAAATCAACATAAAACTGAAATCACATATCTATCGACTAAATACTGATGCATAGTAAAGATCAATACTGAAAACAAACAATAAACTGTACTCGCCTGTGGTCCTTTGCTGGTGAAACCGATAGTCCAAACCACTCAATGTGCCCCAATAGTCAAAACTCGTACAACAGTCCCCGGATGCTGAAATAAACATTACCAATGTTCTCAGAATAGTCAAAATAGCTAGGATTGCCCATCCTTAAGTCCAATTCTGGACACAGGAGCAAAACGATAATTTCGGGCCAAAACGGTATCCGCCGTTGGACCCGCTTTGTACCGAAAAGCGTGCCAGAGTCAATGGTCTCTAAAGTCGTCAAACTACATGTCTACGGATCCATTTTTTCGATACGAACCCAACCGTATGTCCAATTTTGGATTCTGGTGGGCCGTGTACAAAATCGCCCGTTGAATAGGACCGTGGGGCCCGCAAAACAACTATCTAATCAACTGTCTCAGAATCGGACCAAACTTGGCATACAAGACCAAAAAAATGATACGGACCTGTTAGCGTAAGTTTCGTCTCGATCTGACGAGCGTGCACAAAGTAATTGAGAAAGTTGCACAGAGGCCGATATGGTGAATTTTGACGAATACGCATCAAATTCGTCGCGCACACGCGACCAATTTAAATTCCGTCAAAGCCCACACGTCCACGAAGCCGTTACGCAACTTTCGATGCTTTCGGTTCGTGACCACGTCGCCCGGATTGGTGGGACGTACGTCATATCGTGGTGATTTTGTTGAATTTTCAGTTTTCGAAAATAGGTTTTTCTAGGATTTTGGAATCAAATATCTCTCCATATATTAGATGAAAAATAAATCTACAAGAAGGATCCTCATCTCCTATATGTTCTTTAAAATTGGTTAAGAGTGTTTACCAAAACGGTCGCTGGATCGATCGGGATTGATCTTCCCACAGGGGTTCAAGGACTGCCCTATACTCTGTTTCAGGACAGGGTTTACCATCGACTTTGAGTCAATTTCTCGTCGACTCGATTACAAACCTACTCAAACTAATTGATGAGTATCCGAGAGGGTTAGTTCGGGACTTTACCCGAGGAAGTGGCTCGTGAAATGAATGCATGTACGCGACGAACGGTCGCCGCAAAACCAGCCGGCACGCTGCGTATTGCTGTTGTTGCTGTCGCTTCGAATGGCTGTTCGGCCGCGGCTATTGCCGCCTCGCCGTCGTGCCTGGCCGACCGGAAGTCATCTACGGCGGCACGCGCACACGCGCGCGGGGTGCCGAGCTTCAGGTCGGGGAGGCGCTGCTCGAGCGTTAGGATTTTGATGGGAGTGATCTCCCGATACGTATATATAGACTGCTCAGAACAGAACAGGGGGTGGGGGACTCTCTGTACGGGCTCGTCCTGGGAATTTCTCTTGGGTTTTTGCTCTGATCAGACTTAAGGGGCTCGGGTTTGGGCCCAGTGACGAGGCCGGCCTGGGATAGGCTTGGTCCACTGATGTGTGGAGCTCGGTTGCGGGGTTTTAGGCTGGGTGAGCCCCTTTTGTTTATACTCACTCTATTGGGATAGGCTTGGTCCACTGATGTGTGTAGCTCGGTTGGGGGTTTTATGCTGGGTGAGCCCCTTTTGTTTATACTCACTCTATTATAAATATATATATCTACACCCACATACATTTATATATTATATGCATACCTATATATATATATATATATATATATATATATATATATATATATATACATTAGTAAATTATGAAAAAATATATATATATGCCTATATATATATACTCAAATAAATTCCGCTAGCATCTATTCATGTGTAGAATCTATTTAGATAAATATGACTATATTTTTAATATTTATTTCGTAACGAAATACATATATCGAATATTAGTAAATAATTTTTATATAAATAATACCCTTAATAATAATAATAATAATAATAATAATAATAATAATAAAATTCAATAAGTCAAATAAAGGCGTATATACCATCACTTACAGTCTAAAAATTCCAAAATGTACGAGGACCTATTTTATATCAATGTCATTGAATATCAACTAAATAATGATAAATATAATATTTAAATAAGAATACTTAGAAATATTCACTAGATCACTAAAATGGAATACAACACAATTATACCAAAATACATCAACACGAATGTCATTGGACGTCCCGCATGACTACATGGGCTTGGGCTTGCTTTGGGTCCAATCTGGACTAGTTCGGTACAACCGGGTTTCCTAAAACTCAATAATATAATTAATAAATAAATAATCTTCGGTAAGGGTTAAGTCGCAACTTTGCCTGGTTTTCCTAGTTAGGACATCACTATGGCTCGGTCTTTCCTACCGTGGCTAATACACTAGCCAAAGCACGCTATGGCACTATCCTTGCCACGATTTCTAGTCACTATGTACTCCAAAACTCCATCATGGCTAAAATCATCTACCGTAATAATTAACTAAATAATTATTTATAAAATTATAAAAATTATCATTTAATTCAAATAAATAAATAAATAAAATATTATAAAAATTTTGGAAAGAGGGGTTATATAGAGTGAACCCCAAGGAGGCCGTAGAGATGAAGGAGCAGATTGATGACCTGTTGAAAAAGGGTTTCATTCGATCTTGTGCTTCTCCATGGGGAGCGCCAGTACTCTTTGTACCGAAGAAGGATGGTACAGTCCGGTTGTGCATTGACTACCGGGCATTGAATACCATCACCATTAAGAACAAATATCCTCTGCCCAGGCTAGATGATTTGTTCGACCAGTTGAGTGTGGCGAAGGTATTTTCCAGGATAGATTTGAGATCCGATTACCACCAGGTGAAAGTCAGGGCTGCATACATCCAAAAGACGGCGTTCAATACGAAGTACGAGCAATGCAAGTTTTTGATGATGCCATTTGGTCTCACAAATGTGCCAGCTGTCTTTATGAACTTGATGAATAAGACATTTTACCTGTATCTGGATAAGTTCGTCGTAGTATTTATCGACGACATCCTGATATACTCGAAGACGCCAGAGGAGCACGCAGAGCACTTGCTGACAGTTTTAGGGATTCTGAGGCAGGAGAGGTTGTATGCAAAATTGTCGAAGTGCGAGTTCTTTTTAGATCGAGTGGAGTTTCTCGGTCATGTAGTCACTGGAGAGTGGATCTCAGTGGATCCCAGGAAGATTGTTGTCGTTGCGACGTGGAAGGCTCCGACGTCAGTTTCAGAGATCAGGAGCTTCTTAGGATTAACAGGCTATTATAGAAAGTTCGTCCAGGACTTTGCTAGAATAGCCGAACCCATGACGAAATTGACACGGAAGGACGCAGAGTACATCTAGTCAGAGGACTGCCAGGCAGCATTTGAGGAGCTGAAGAGGAGGCTGACGACCGCTCCAGTTCTGACATTACCTTGAGGATCTGGAGGTTTTACCATATACAACGATGCTTTGGGAAAGGGGCTAGGATGTGTCCTACAGCAGCATGGGAAAGTGATTGCTTATGCATCTAGGCAATTATGGACTCATGAACGGAACTATCCTACCCACGACCTAGAGTTAGCTACGGTGATCTTTGCACTCAAGTTGTGGAAACACTACTTATACGGAGAGCGAGTGGAAATCTTTACTGACCAAAAGAGCTTGAAGTATGTGTTCACGCAGAAGGAGCTGAACATGAGGCAAAGACGATGGTTGGAGTTGATGAAGGACTTCGACATCGATTTACAGTATCACCCCGGGAAGGCAAATATGGTGGCAGATGTGCTGAGCAGGCATCCCATGGCATGGTAACTGATGATAGATCGGTATTTGCGGAAAGATCTGGAGAAGCTCGGTATCGAGATAGTTCGGCCAGGATCAGTGATACAGATGATGGCACTAGACATTCAGTCAGGTTTGATAGAGCAGATCAAGGAGGCACAGTCTACAGATGAGAGCCTCCGCAGGCTCAGGGCCCAGGCTTTAGCTGGATTGCTAGATGACTTTACCGTAGCAGAGGATGGATACTTGAGGCATGGCAGCCGGTTATGCGTACCGAAGGGAGAGCTGATAGAGGCAGTCTTGCAGGAGGCACATCGATCGCGATATTCTATTCACCCTGGTGCCAACAAGATATACCGTGACTTACGGGAACATCTTTGGTGGCACGGGATGAAGAGAGTTGTATCACATTTTATTTCGAGATGTCTAGTTTGCCAGCAGGTCAAGGCAGAGCGTCAAAGGCCAGCTGGTCTATTGCAGCCGTTACCCATTCCCGAGTGGAAGTGGGAACACATTACGATGGACTTCATCTCAGGGCTTCCTCGTTCCCAAGGAGGGAAGGATGCCATTTGGGTCATCGTTGACAGGCTGACGACGTGTGCGCACTTCATACCCTTCAAGGTGGGGATCTCCACCGAGAAGTTGGCAGAGCTATACATGCAGCAGATAGTTCGCTTACACGGAGTACCAGTGAGCATCGTATCGGACCGGGACATCAGATTCACGTCCCACTACTGAAGGAGCTTGCAGGAAGAGATGGGCAGTCGGCTCAAGTTTAGTACAGTGTACCACCCACAGATAGATGGACAGTCCGAGAGGACGATACAGACGCTAAAGGATATGCTGAGGACTTATGTGCTGGACTTTGGCAGATCATGAGAGAGCCATCTACACTTGGTAGAGTTTTCATACAACAACAGCTACCAAGCCAGCATCGGTATGTCTCCTTTCGAGGCACTATATGGACGACGATGCCATACACCGCTCTTTTGGAATGATGTTGGGGATAGAGTTAAACTTGGGCCAGAGATGATCACTGATGCAGCAGAGAAGGTCGAGATGATCAGAGACAGGCTCAGAGTCGCTCAGGACAGGCAGAAACACTGGGACGATGCTAGTCGCAGGCCGATGGAGTTCGCTGACGGAGATATGGTGCTGGTGAAGATATCACCTACTATAGGGACGATCCGGTTCGGACGAGGCGGCAAGTTGAGCCCCAGATATATCGGGCCGTTCGAGATACTTGGCAGGATCGGAGAGGTAGCTTACAGGGTTGTACTTCCACCCAACCTAGCAGGAGTTCAGGGGGACTTATGTAAAATAGTTTAGTCCGAGGGTTATTTTGCAAAACGACCTTCGTCGTCGGTTGGCCATTGGCCGAGCGACCACCGACTTCGACCGAAACCCTAACCCTAATCCCTAATTTTCTGGCCAAAACCCTAATTTTCTACCGCCTTTCCATCCTATAAAACCACCCCGACCAAAACCCTAGCCTAGAACACCACCCCAGCACCGCCCTGACCCCCTTCTTCTCCGACGAGCTCATCGGAGTTAACTCAGAGCTATCGCCACCTCTACAGCCCACGCCATCGTCTACAACCACCGCCATCTTGTTCGCCTCGACGAGACGAACCCAATGCCACCGACCCCGATGCCTACGGCCGCCGCTAACACCTCCGACAGCGTCCTCGCACCGGACACGTACGTGTCCCTTCGTATTTTCTTCACCCCTGTGTCTCGTTTTCACGTAGCAGGGTCGATTCGTATCGGTGAGTTTGATGGTTGACTCGGACACGAGAAACTCGTGTCATGTGAGTCGTACAAGCCTTGGACACAGGACTCGTGTATCTTCGTGTCCCTAACTGTCAAGACACGAAGACACAGACCCATTGGGCTAATGGGTTTGGTTATCGGGTTTGGGTAGTTTTCCAACCCGTTAATCTAATTCACAATATTACTAACCTAAGCCCTAAGCCTGATCCTTGGCAGCAACTCCATAATAGGAATCGCATAGCAACTCCTCCTCGGTAAGTATACCTACAATATTATCCTGTCAGGATGGGAGCAATTACTGATTCTAGCAAACTAAATATACGAAACATGAAATAAATAGGAGTATAATAAACAGGAATCATGTTATATCATAATCTATCATCGCAAGGATACATATGTCATGGAGACAGATGTATATGTAATGTTTAAAACTGTAGCAGGTACGTGATCGTCAATAGGTATACAATGTGCAGGGGCACATACTGAAATATAATTCCGTACAAGTGATACGACGATAGATGTACATACGCACAAATACAACTTTGAGATAAAGGCCTACGGCGTAGTAACATGTAAAATAAAACTTTGCTCGGTACGATAGAGGGGGCATGATCACGTATTCAACTATTAGTTTCCCCATAACCCAGATTCTAACATGTACGAGATACGAGGACAGTATAAAACATGGTGGATACTGAGAGCAGTATAAGGCATGTGAAACATGTAGGAGAGATATGGCTTGCAGTTTAGATATCAGTATTTAACGTGGTTTATACACAATTCATTATATGCTGTAAATAAAGTTTGTAGAGGTACTTGCCTCTAGCAAAGCAAGGTAGTAAAGGAAATGCTATAGATGTCTGGTGTCTCGTCACTGTAAAAATAATACATAAACTTAGTTTTCATACTAAGTTAAACACTAGGACACTAGTTGTGCGACACGATTTTCTGACTGGATACCTAGCCAAAGGGTGAACTTTAGCATAGGAGACCAATATGGGGTGACATCATACCTAAACTAACTTTCTAAGGCCTTTACACTATGGTAGGGTGAGGTCCAATACTACAATATCCCAAAATCACACAATACATCGTAAGTCATAATTAATCAATAATTAAATCAAACTGTACACTGTGTTCCAATAATTTTTGAGATAAACAAAAAGCTCAATTATACATAAAATAAGGTACCAAGAGGATCCTTGTTAATTATTAAAATTTATACTAATTTTTCTGGAATTTATTAACCCTCATAGATATTTATTAAAAATCAGTAAACATATGTATCCTAAAAATGAGTTCTGTTTTCCTATTTTTATAAAATGCATAAGGCTCTATTAAATTCTGGAAAAATTATATTAAATTAGCTAAATAAACATAGTATTTAAATACAATTTTTCCCATATTTTTACAGCACTTAAATATATATAAAAATTCAAAAACTGCAAGTAACAATTTCTGGAAAATAGTTTATTAATTATTTAATATTTTATCCACGTATTCGAAATTGAACCAAAGTCTAGATACGGGACCCAAAGTCATGAATCAAGTCCAATATGACTTGTACAGACTTTGAATGTATTAGACACATTTGGGCCCAAAAATCTATGCTAGATTTGGACACCAAATGGTCATGATTAATAAAATACAGTAATTCAAAATATATTTTAAAGTATTTTAATAATATATATTAAAGTGGTAGAATATACAAGTCATAAACTATATAATAAATAACTTGTGAATTTACACATAATGACATTTTGCATAAAATTGTATTTAAAAAATATATACATAAACAACAAATACATTTATATATATATAATGAATATATATAATATATATATATATATATATATATATATATATATATATATATATATATATATATATATATATATATATATTTATATTTATATATATATATATATTTATATTAAGTATTTATATATATATTTATAATGAATATATATATAATAATATAAATATATATATAAATACTTAATATAAAATATATATCGGGCTAATGGGTTTGGTTATCGGGTCCCTAACATTCAAAGTCCCTAACTGTCAGGACACGAAGACACAGAACCATTGGGCTAATGGGTTTGGTTATCGGGTTTGGGTAGTTTTCCAACCCGTTAATCTAATTCACAATATTACTAACCCAATCCCTAACCCGACCAACAAGCTCGAGCTGGCCCCCTGGTCCGCCGAGTGGCGCTTAGACCCACCCCTGTCCCAACGGGCCGAGTTCGAGCTCCCTTTTTGTGTTTTATTTTGTTTTGTTTAATTTATTTTATTATATGTATATATATATATATATATATATATATATATATATATATATATATATATATATATATATATATATATTATATGTATGTATACTATATAATATATATAATATATATATATATATATATATATATATATATATATATATATATATAAAAAAATATATATATATATATATATATATATAAAATATATATATATTATATATATATATTATATATAACAGTATATATATAATAATATATATATAAATACATATACTATACATATACTATACATATACATATACATATATATATATATATATATATATATATATATATATATTTTTTTTATTATATATATATATATATATATATATATATATATATATATATATATATATATATATATATATATATATATATATATATATATATATATATATATATATATATATATTTATATATATATATATATATATATATATATATATATATATATATATATATATGCACATGAACTATTCAAATAAAACTTAAAGGAAAATCTTTGGGATCAATACTAATAACATAACACGGTATAATAACCTTATTTATAAGTATAATTATGTCCCAAAACTTTTTATTTTAACTAATAGATATGTCTAAAAATATCAATATTTAGGAAAAATAAGTATATACATAAATTACTTTTTATAGAAAAATATTGTATAATTTAAGGTGGGGTTTTACATAAATATCTCGTCTATCTTTCATAATTATTATACTCGTGTGTCCGTGTTGCTTCCGCTACACGTATCCATCATATATTTATTTGCATATATATACAAATTATCTAAATTCTTACTCATGAAGGAAATAATTATATAAATGGATATGACATAGGCAAAATGAAACAATGGAAAGAAAATGGGAGAGGGCTTGCCTTGGAAAAATTAGGGATTTGAAATTATGGGATAGGGCTTGAGTCTTGCTCTTCTTCTTCTTCCTCCAATTTCTTCTTCATCTACTTATCTCTCACTCTCTCCTTTTTTTTGGAAGGGGGGTTAGGGTTTGGTTTGATGATGGTGGTGAGGATGGAGATGAAGATGATGGTGGTGATGATGGAGATGAAGATGATGATGGTGGAGGTGACAGTAGTGAGGGTGGCGGCTAGGAGGGAGGCCGGTGGCCGGTCGAAGGTCGGCGGGCAGCCGACGGTGGCGACGGGGACCCGTGACAGCCGTAACAGCAAGAGCAACAACCATGGGAAGGAGGAGGAGAGGGAGAGAGAATAAGAGGATGGTTAGAGGTGATGGTGTTGGAGAGGGTTATGAGAGGGAATGAGATGGAGAGGAATAGAGAGAAACAAAGTGATACATTTATAGGAAGAGAGAGATTGGTTGGAGATGGGAAGTTGCTCTCCTCTTCCTTTCTTTTTTTTTTACTAAACCCTTAGACTTCCCATGCATGAAGACACACGTCTTCATGTGAAATTACTTAAATACCCCTGAGGTTCATGCATAGACAAGTGGGGGTTGAAGTGCCATAAAAAAATATGATTACAAAATTTTTCTAAAGGCTAAATTAAAAATAAAATATATAATTATTAAAGAAACTATTTTATTCTTATTTACAAGATTAACATTATTTAATAAAACCAATAATTCATTTTCATAAAAAAATTGGTAATAATTTTATAATATAATAAATAATCTCGTGGATACCAGGATAACTTATATCGGATTTCGTATCTCAGAATGCAACTATGTCAGGAGGTGTATGTCAAGCAACCTCCTAGATTTTGAGAATTTTCATTTTCTGGATCATGTTTTCAAACTTCAGAAAGTCCTTTATGACCTTAAACAAGCTCCTCGTACTTGGTATGAGCGTATTAGCTTTTTTTTTAATTTCTCACAAATTCTCCAAGGGCAAATTTGACACTACTATATTCATAAAATCTCATAATGACACGTTATTATTAGTTCAAGTGTATGTTGATGACATTATTTTTGGTTCCACTAATAAAATGCTTTGTGAAGATTTTGTAAAAGTTATGCAGGATGAATTTGAAAAGAGTATGATAGGAGAATTATCCTGTTAGCACATTGATTTTGATACTTATAATTAACGCCTCTACTATTTTAGATTTATCTACTCCTCGGTCCAAAAGTAAAGCCTCAACCAAAAGAAAGATTCCTGCATCCATCAAGCTATCACTCAGACTCATTCAAATGATCACAATCAAGAAACGCAGAATTTCACTAAAGTATCATAAATCAAGAAATGAAGAAACTTCACAAGTCAAAGATCCAGCTTCTCAAGAGTTTGTAAAACATAGGAAACCAATGTAAACACTTTTCGTATGAATGACAAAATCTAAAAGCCTTAAAAAGAGATATTATGAAGAGGCGGACCATCCATCGAATTTTTGCAAAAATTTGTTGGACTATCCGTTTTGGACCAGCAAGTATTTATGGGTCCAAACGGATGATCCAGCGGATCACCGCGGATCACCGTTGGATGATCCATTTTGAAACAGCAAGTTTTTTGCTGGTTCTAACAGATCATCCGTCGGATTTCTGCTAAAATTTGTCGGACTATCCATTTTGGAACAACAAGTATTTGTGGGTCCAAACAGATGATCCGACGGATCACCGCAGATCACCGTCGGATGATCCGTTCTTGCTGAGGTGCCTATTTGAATTTCAAATCCAACGATCCTCATTAATGAGCATTAGTTGCATCCAACGGCTAGTTTTCTAGTCATTACTATTTGAGAGGATGATCCGTCGGACGTCCGCAGACAGCCGGCGGATCATCCGTTTGGTTGTAGTAAATGCTCTATCTTCTTGGATTTGTATAAATAGACTTCACCCCTCTTCATAAATACTCATCCATTTGAGCCTTAACTTTCTCAACTACCAAAGAGCTCCACCATTACTCTACAAAGCTTTAATTTATCATCAAATCAAAAGTGCTATAGTATTCAAGAGTTGTAATCTTAGATCTTCAAAGTGTTCAAGAAGATCGAAACCTTTCTTTCTCTCAAGTTGAAGTTGACGAGCCTTTGGAGGAAAACTCGTGTGTATGAAGTTGACGAGCCTTCAGAGGAAAACTTGTGTGTAAGAAGTTGGCGAGCTCTTCGGATCCAAACTCGTATTAGAAGTTGACGAGTTCTTTGGATCCAAACTCGTGTTGTAACTATTTACTCAAATAATGGATTAAAGCCGGAGAGAGTTCCAGGGCTGGAGTGGCCGTTGGGAGGATACCAGGATACATCGAGTGTTTGATTCTCTCTTCCTTTATTATCCTTAAATTGCTTATTATTGTTAATAATCTTTTTGTTATCCTATTTGCCCCCCTCTAGGGTTCTACAATTGGTATCAGAGCCTAGTCTTTTGATTTGGATTTACATCCTTTGAGTGATCCATGGCCACTAACTCTAGTATCAACTATTCCACAATAAGGGACACTCCACAAATAGACCTCCTCTATTTGATGGAACCAACTCTAACTATTGGAAAATTATGATGGATATTTACTTGAAATTCCTAAATTTTGATCTATGGGATTGCGTTGTAAATGGCATCCCAAAATCTTCCATAGTTATTAAGGAAGTAGTTTCGGAAACTCTTAGAGATAAACTTTTCGAAAATGACAAAAAGGTCGCAAGTCGGGATGCAAAGGCTATGAACACACTCTATTGTGCTTTTGAGATCAATGAATTCAATTGAATCTCTACTTGCAAAACTTTTAACAAAATATGGAAACTTTTGGAAGTCATACACCAGGGAACATCACAAGTAAAGGAATCAAAGATTAGTAGACTCACTCAAAAGTATTAATCTTTCAAAATGAAACACGATGAGTCCATTACTGTTATGTTTACTCGATTCTTTGATATCATTAACCCTCTTTCTTCTCTTGGTAAGGTATATCCTACTCACGAAAAGATTCAAAAGATTCTCAGAGGATTAACCAAGAGATGGAACCCCTAAGCTACCGCCATTATCGAAGGGAATGACCTAACGACAATGAACCTTAAGAAACTCATGGAAAAGCTAATGACCCACGAGCTAGACATGAAGGATCAAGAGTAAGCCTCCATACAAGAAAAGAAGAAAGAGAAGACGAAGAAAAAAATCCCTCGCTTTCAAGGCCATCAAGTTCTCCTCAAAAGATGACTCCGATGATGACGATGAAATTGCTCTCAACGCCAAGCACTTCCAAAAGTTGCTCAAATTCAATAAAGCAAATCGTTTAAGGAGGGACACAGACGAAGAACCTTCTTGCTACAACTGTAAAAAGACCGGACACATCAAAAGGAATTTTCCTATGGGAAGAAGTAAATCTGGCAAATACGAGAGGTCAATTAAAGGAATCTCATCCTCAATAAAGTATGCCAATACTAGCATCTGGTGCAAAAGCGATGCTAGTGACTCAGACAACGACAAAGAATGCAAACACAATACAAATGTTTGTCCCATGGCTACGGAATCAAATCAGGTACTCGATGACTTTTCTATGAATGCTCTCTCTTAAACTGAATTAGAAAATGTCATTTTAGAACTACATGATGAACACAAGGTTATAAGAAGTAAACACATAAAATATCTTAAAGAGATTGACACACTCAAGCCAAGAAATAGAAAGACTTTCTAATATCATCCTTGATATAAAAAGAAAATCTCCTACTTTTGACACAGATAAGATTGAGTCTCTTCTACTAAAGCTCCAAGAAGCCCAAGACGTCATCAAAAAAAGGACGTTGAATTTCAATCCCTCAAAGAAAGATATGAACTTGATATGCACAAGACACTTGCCGCAAACCAAAGAGAATATGCAACCTCTATCAAATACAATGACCTTCTTACAAATAGCAAGAAACAAGTTGATAGAGACATGGCTCACACAAATGCACAATACAAGAATCAAAGACACACCAACATTAGCCACAAAAATCACACTTACAAGAACACAACACATAGGTCATATCCCAAACAAATGCACACACGAACCCTTTGAGAAGAAAAACACAAACACATCACATCATGTTTTCTACTATCATCACCATAACACTCATGCTAGAAATCCTCAATCTACTATAACTTCTCATACACATAACACTCACTTTCCTCTCGACATATAACACCCATGATGTGCCACTATTGTGGTTTACTTGGACACACATCTCATTATTGTCAAATAAGAAAGCATGTTGACATGATAATGTTTAAATAGGTTCCTAAAACTAACAGTCAAGGACTCAAACATTTTTGGGTACCAAAGTCTTCATCTTCAACGTGTGTTGTAGGTGAACCCTCCATCGCCTGCTAGAAGCAAATTGATTCTCGATAGCAGTTGCTCACGGCATATGATCGGTGATGCTTTAATTTTTGTAATGCTATTGATGAAGAAAAAAGGACGGGTATCCTTCGACAATATTCTAAAGGGATACATTATTGGACATGGTAATATCGGCTCCCATATTTATCCTTGTATTAAAAATATTTATCTCGTAAAAAAAACTTAAGCACAACCTTCTTAGCATTAGACATCTCACGGATAATGGCTATGATGTTAACTTTGTTAAACACAAGTACATCATCTCTGATAGCACAAATGGTTCTACTGTGTATGAAGGTATTAGAGAAAATAACATTTATGTTATTTATCTTGTTGAAAGCACTAACAATGACAGGTGCTTAGTAGCAAAGAATGATGAGAGTTAGCTTTGGAATATGAGACTTGGATACGCCAACATGGACACCATCTCCCGATTGGCCACCAAGAAGCTTGTTAGAGGACTCCCAAGCATTCCATTCAAGAAAGACATGGTGTATGAAAAATACGAGAAGAGTAAGTTAACAAAGTCTTCTTTCAAATCCATCAACTCGGTGAGCACTACTAGACCTCTCCAACTTATTCATATGGATTTATTCGGTCCTAGTAGAGTAGCTAGTCTTGGTGGAAAACTCTATGTTTTGTTTTAGTTGACGATTTTTTGAGATTTACTTGGATTATTTTTCTTGCAAATAAAAATGATACTTTTCATAAATTTGTTGATTTTTGTAAACATGTTCAAAATTAGAAAGACATTATGATCAACAAAATTAGAAGTGATCATGGAGGAGAATTTGACAATGCCGATTTTAAAAGGTTTTGTGACAAAAATGGTTTTGGTCATGATTTTGCTTGCCCTAGAACTCCACAACAAAATGGTATTGTAGAAATAAATAATAGAACCCTTGGCGATATGGTAAGGGTCATGTTAAACCAATACAAGCTCCCAAAATACTTTTAGGCGAAAGCCGTTAACACGACATGTTATGTTATAAATAGAGTCTTGATTAGACCTATTTCTAAGAAAACTTCATATGAGTTTTGGTTTGACAAAATTCCCTCTATTGAATATTTTAAAAATTTTGGATGCAAATGTTTTATTTTGAATACAAAAGATAATCTAAGTAAATTTGAAGAAAAAGCCTATGAAAGCATCTTTCTTGGTTATTCTATGCATAACAAAGGTTTTCGTGTCTTTAACAAAAGAAGTCTTGTAGTCGAAGAGTCAATCAATGTCTCCTTTGATGAACTTAACACTTCTACGTCTAGCTCCTGGAATGATGTTGATGACATCTTTTTTGGTTCAGAAAACTCTTCTCTTGGAGATACTACTGCTCCTTCATCTAGTAATGAAGTTGAGACTACTCCACCCGAAAACTCTCCACCAATAGAGCCTCCTTAAGGGGATCTTCCCAAAGAATGGAGATTTGTTATCCATCATCCCAAGGAGCTTATCATTGGCGACCCTTCCTTACGGGTTAGCACTAGATCTTCTACACGAGATCACTGCACAAATGTGGCTTTCATTTCACAAATAGAGCCTAAAAATATTAATGATGCTTCTAATGATGAATTTTGGACGATTGTAATGTAAGAAGAGCTTAATCAATTTGAGCAAAACAATATTTGGGAACTCGTTCCTAAGCCCCACAACTATCCTATTATTGGGACAAAGTGGGAGTTTCGAAATTAACTTAATGAGGATGGTATCGTCACTCATAACAAAGCCTGATTGGTTACTCATGGCTATAACCAAGAGATAGGCATTGACTATGAAGAAACCTATGCTCCGGTTGCTTATCTTGAATCTACTTGAATGCTTTGTGCTTTTGCTTGTTTTAATGATTTTAAACTTTTTCAAATGGATGTCAAAAGTGCCTTTTTAACTGGAGTTTTTAAAGAAGAGGTGTATGTTAAGCAACCTCAGGGCTTTGAGGATTGTCAATTTCTTGATCATGTTTTCAAACTTCATAAAGCCCTCTATGGCCTCAAGCAAGCTCCTCGTGCTTGGTATCAATGTCTTAGCTCCTTTCTCATTTCTCACAACTTCTCCAAGGGCAAAGTTGACACCACACTTTTTTATTAAACTCACAATGGCACACTTCTATTAGTTCAAATCTATGTTGATGATATTGTTTTTGGTTCCACTAACAAAACACTATGTGTAGAATTTGCCAAAGTTATACAGGATGAATTTGAAATGAGCATGATGGGAGAACTATCACTTTTCTCGGTCTACAAATCAAGCAAGGACCTCAAGGCACGTTCATCAATCAAGCCAATTATACAAAGGATCTTCTCAAGTGCTTTGAGCTAGACTCATCCAAATCAATGATAACTCCAATGGCTACAACGACAAAGCTTGATCAAGATGAAAATGGTATCTCCGTCAACTTTCGTAAGAATCGAGGTATGATCGGTAGCTTGCTTTACTTAACTGCTAGTCGTCCCGATATCATGTTTAGTATTTTTTTATGTGCACATTATCAAGCAAATCCTAAAGAATCATATTTATGTGCCGTTAAGCGCATTTTTCGATATCTCAAAGGCACCATTAATATAGGACTTTGGTATCCAAAATCTTCATCCTTTGAGCTTATCGGCTACTCGGATGCAGATTTTGTCGGATGCAAGGTTGATCGAAAAAGCATTAGCAGCACATGTCAATTCCTCGGAAAATTCTTGGTTTCATGGTTTAGTAAGAAACAAAACTCAGTTGCCCTTTCCAGAACTGAGGCCAAATACATTACGGCTGGATGTTGTTGTGCACAGATCCTTTGGATGACACAAACACTTATAGACTATGGTATTTCCTTAAATGGTATTTCTATCAAATGTGACAATACTAGCCCTATCAATCTTACTAAAAACCCAATTTGTCACTCATGCATGAAACACATTGAGATTCGAGACCACTTCTTGTGTGATCATCAACTTAAGGGTGACATCCGTCTTGAATTTATTGATACTGAACATCAACTAGCTGACATTTTCACCAAACCTCTTGTCGAAGATCGTTTCTCTTTCATTTGTCGAGAAATTTTCCTTATTGAAAAATCCTTCTAAATTTATCCAAATAGTCCGACGGATTATATGACGGACTTCTGCGGAAGTCCGACGGATGATCCGTTGCATCACAGTTGGTAATCATTTATTTTTAATCATTCCATTCCCTATTTTTCCTTTTCAAAACATTTGGATCCATAGGTGGATAATCGTATAAGGTTTTCGACGGATGATCCGCCTGCGACTTTCTGCAACAGATGGGAACGAATTTGACTTTTTGTATTCCCCAAAATCCCTCATTTTCCCAATGCACTGCTGCCACACATCTTCCAAAAATGTCAAACCCTTCACACCCCCTCTTTAAAACCCACCTACTCCTATTAATTACCCCTTCTCTCTTTAAAAACCCTCAACCTTCTTCTTCCTTCTCCATTTCTCCACACCTTCATAATTAATCTGCCACTTTGCTCCAAAATCTGCCCAGATCTGGCCTCTCCGCTCCCGAGCCATGTCTCACAAACGCTCTCGCCATGGTGCCTCCTCTTCCTCTTCTTAAGCTCCTCCTCCTACATCCATGTTCCTATCCAACCCACCGCCCACGGCCACAACCCAGCCATCTTTCGCATGGTGCACCAATCCCGAGATTAGTTCAACATCTTCTGCAAACTCCCCGTGTACACCGGCAAGCCCATCCTATTTCTCTATTTTCTAAACCTTCGAGAAATCTTTGACGATGCTGGCTTCATCGATATCTTGGAGAGACAAGTGGATGTGTATTCCGCCGCTGTCCAAATATTCTACTATAACCTAGTTGCGAGAGGGGACTGTCCGGAGTTCGAGACGAAGGTCGGTGGTGTCAAGATTACTGTCAATACCACCTCTCTGGCATCCATTCTCGGCATTCCGAAATGTCGCAACCTTCACTGTCTTCCATACACTGTGGACACCATCAAGCTCTCCCTAGACTAGACCTTTAAAGAATTCATCTTCTGCATCTGTGATCGTGCCACCTCTCTCAACCCGGAGGACAAAGACTTAAGTCCCTATTACCACGATCTTCACCGCATTCTCTGCCACTCCATCACCCCAAAGTATGGCAAAATAGATAGCCTCACTATCGAGGAGCTTATCATAATGTATGAGCTCTTTGTCCGCCAGCCTTTCTTTCTTGCCTAGACGATGATCTAATCCATGATCCAGATCCAGGAGGCCAACCATCAGTCTCTTCTTTACGGCATGTACATCACCATGATTCTGGAGGCCAATAGGGTAGACCTTTCCAACTGTCCTAAGGCTAAGAAGCCATCTCTTCTTGCCATGGTAAAGATGCGACCCCTCCACTCCTCATCTAGACCCTCGGCTTCTCAACTACCTTCTGCTGGCACTTCCTCTACTCCTCCGACTTCGGCGCCTATTCATTATGAGATTTATCAGTATATTGACCGTCGTTTCAACTCCCTCACCATCGCCACCTCATAATATATCTAGGCTGCCACCCGGGGTCTGGGTACCCAAATCCATCATGGCTTCATGGATCAGGCATACTATTTTTAGTATTGCTTTCTGGAGAACAATCCTCTTTGCAACCCGGCTATCCCCAACCCTTTCTACCAGGGATAGCGGTTCTCTAACCCAAATGTTTATAGATTCATGTATCCATACAACACTGATCCATATGGCTCCTTCACTCCTGCGGTGAGTATTGATGAAGAGGAGGCTGATGATGTGGACCCGATGGATGACACTGACAACTGATGATCACTAGCAATAGTGGGTGGTGTCTTAGAGTCAATAAGGTGTCAGTTTTTGTTGTGTGTAGTCCTTCGTGGACTTTCAAAATGTTGTTTTAAGTGCATCTTTGTTACTGTCTTTTACCTCCAGTAGGGAGTGGTATGTTGTGTCTGTTATCAAACTATTTCTCTTTTCTAATAAATATGCTTATTATCAACTCTGCTCTCTTTACTGTTCTTAGCATCTCATCTTTCATTTTACATAAGTGACAAAGGGGGAGAGGTTGTGTTGAGGGGGACATTTTTTATTACGGGGGAGCTATCTCTCAAAAACAGTATATTTGTCAATTATCAAAATGGGGGAGATTGTTGGCACATAGATTTTGATACTTACAATTAACGCCTCTATTGTTTTTATCTACTTCTCTGGTTCAAAAGTAAAGCCTCAACCAAATAAAAGATTCCTGCATCCATCAAGCTATCACTCAGACTCATTCAAAGGATAACAATCAAGGAATACAGAAGCTCACTAAAGGATCACAAATCAAGAAATGAAGAAACTTTACAAGTCAAAGATCCAGCTTTTCAAGAGTTCGTAAAACATAGAAAACCAATGCAAACACTTTTTGTATGGATGACAAAAGGTAAAAGCCTTAAAAAGAGAGATTATGAAAAGACGGATCATCCGTCGAATTTTTACAAAAATTCGTCGGACTATCCGTTTTGGAATAGCAAGTATTTGTCGGTCCAAAAGGATGATCCGGCAGATCACCGCAGATCACCGTCGAATGATCCATTTTGAGATATCAAGTTTTTGCTGGTTCTAATAGACATCTGTCGGATTTCTGCAAAAATTCATCGGACTATTCATTTTGGAACAACAAATATTTGTGGGTCCAAATAGACGATCCGGTGGATCACCGCGGATCACCGTCGAATGATCCGTTATTGCTGAGGTGGCTATTTGAATTTCAAATCCAACTATCCTCATTAATGAGCATTTAATGTATCCAACGGCTAGTTTTTTAGCCATTACTATTTGTGCGGATGATCCGCCAGACGTCCGCAGACAGTCGGTGGATCATCCGTTCGGCTGTAGTAAATGCCCTATCTTCTTGGATTTGTATAAATTGACTTCATCCCTCTTCATAAATACTCATCCATTTGAGCCTTAACTTTCTCAACTACCAAAGAGCTCCACCATTACTCTACAAAGTTTTTATTTGTCATCCAATCAAAAGTGCTAGAGAATTTAAGAGTTATAACCTTAGATCTTCGAAGTGTTCAAAAAGATAGAATCATTTCTCTCTCAAGTTTAAGTTGACCAGCCTTCAGAGAAAAACTTGTGTGTATGAAGTTGACGAGCCTTCGAAGAAAAACTCGTGTGTAAGAAGTTGGCGAGCTTTTCGGATTAAAACTCGTGTTAGAAGTTGACGAGTTCTTCAGATTCACACTCGTGTTGTAACTATTTACTCAAATACTGTATTAAAGGCGGAGAGAGTTCTAGGACTGGAGTGTCCCTTGGAAGCATACCAGGATACATCGAGTGTTTGATTCTCTCTTCCTTTATTATCCTTTAAATTGCTTATTATTGTCGATAATCTTTTTATTATCCTATTCACCCCCCTCTAGGTTCTACATATCCTTCTTGCTTGTTCTATAACTCAAGCAAGGCCCTCAAGGCACCTTCATATATCAAACCAGATATACCAAGGATCTCCTCAAACGCTTTGAAATGGACTCATCCAAATCAATAAGGACTCCTATGGCCACTACAATGAAACTTTTTCACGATGAACATGGTGCACCGGTCGATATTCGTAAGTATCAAGGTATGATCGGAAGCTTACTTTAATTAAATGGTAGTCATCTCGATATCATGTATAGTGTATGTTTATGTGCACGATTCCAAGCAAATTTCAAGGAACCACACTAATATGTTGTTAAGCGCATTTTTTGTTATCTCAAAGGCACCATAAATATGGGTCTTTGGTATCCCAAATCATCATCCTTTGAGCTTATAGGCTACGCGGATGCAGATTTTGCCGGATGTAAGATCGATCGAAAAAGTACTAGCAGCACATGCCAATTCCTTAAAAAATTCTTGGTTTTTTGGTTTAGCAAGAAACAAAACTCGGTTGATCTTTTAACAATTGAAGCCGAGTACATTGCGGTCGGTTGTTGTTGTGTACAGATTCTTTGGATGACACAAACACTCTCGATTATGGTATATCCTTTCATGTTATTCCTATTAAATGTGATAATACCAGCTCTATTAATCTTAATAAAAATCTTATCTGCTACTTTCGTACCAAACATATTGAGATTAGACACCACTTTCTATGAGACCATCAACTAAAAGGTGACATATGTCTTGAATCCCTTGACACTGGCCATCAACTTGCTGATATCTTTACCAAACCTCTTGTCGAGGATCGATTCTCTTTTATTTGTCATGAAATTGGTCTACTTGATAAATTGAACTAGTTACCATTATCTCATTTCTATTTTTTTTTATATCACAAAAGCAATATCCGTCGGACTTCTGTGGAAGTCCGTCGGATATTCTGTTTAACACTATTACTGACAGGAAATTCCTGATATGCCCCTTTGATATTCCTTCTTATCATAATTACTCACTTTCATATCTTTATCCGGATTTTCAGTCGGTCTTCCGCGGATATTGGACAAATTTTCTACAGAAGAGACGCTGGCCCAGATAACCACACCCGCTGACTCTTTCACTTCCCAAAAATCTCCCCTATCCTAAAAAATTCGTCCCCCGTCAACTCTTATTAACTCCCCTCTCAGCTTTTCATCTACCCCATTTACTTCTATCCTTTCCTTTAAAACAAACCCCCTCTTACCTACCTCCTCTCATTCTTATCACTACACCAAAAGAGGGATTTTCTAACACCATTTTTTAATTACTAACGCTTATTTACCGTTACTAACTACCAACAGTAAAAAATTGTTAGAAACACAAAAAACCATTAGTATAAATAGCAAAAATTGAATTTTATTATAAATAACACTTCTTATTTATTTGGTAAACCTTTAAAACCTTTAGTAAATTTAGTAAAATTTAATAGAAAAAATCCTTTAACATGTGACTTTCACATGACAAATATGTGTTAGAAATGTGCTATGGGGGCAACACATTTTCATTTCCCTCTTTTTCTCATCAAAATTTCCCGATCAAAACCCGCAGCTTTCCTCCGAGTGGGTGAAATCTCTTCCCCCCTTCCGCCTCCGAGCTGGTAAAATATCATCTCTGAGGACTTCCTCTCTCTCCCACTCTCCTTTGAGGACCGCCCCTCTCTCCCTCTCTCTCTCTCTCTCTCTCTCTCTCTTTTCCGAGGATCGTCGCTCTCCCTCTCTCTCCTTCGAAGACCACCCCAGGTAATTATCTCTCGTCTGAAGAGTTCTCCTCCCCCTCCTCCTCTTATAAACCTTGCTCATATCAGTAGGTTTTAGGGCAAATCAAATTTTAGGAAAGAAATTTTTAGGCAAATTTTAGGGAAGAAATAACTTGAGTCACATCAGCAGGTTTCTGTCGGTGAGATTCCATCACCGACCAGCTCTCGGACGGTATCCCACAAACCAGTACGATTTCGTCATCGACAGCAGAAGGTTTCTGTCAGTAATTCTTCTTCTTCTTTGACGATTCACAATATGGTTCAAGCTCTAACTATCGTTGTTTTTATCGCACGAATATCTATCAATTTTGTTTAGATTTTGTTCTGATTTTAATACGAGGGAATATGTACATTGTTATAATTGGGAATTATCGAAGAAATTTGTAGAAGTTACAAAGAACACTTTGAATAGGTTTCTTCTCTTTGCAGAACTCTTGCTACCACATATGGAAAAGCTGTGTTTTGTATAGAGTAAAGATGTGTTTTGTATAGAGTAAAGTTGTGTTTTGTATTTTTTTATTTAATGTGGACTGGTTCTATTTGTCTAGTTTTTTGAAACTAGCTATTGAACTCAATTCAACCCATGATGATTGTGTTTAATTCCTAGTTATATGTAGGCCTGCGGTAAGAAGTGCCATTTGACAACAGTCATTTGGTTCCAAGTTATAGGTAAGCATATGTTTCTGTAGGCACTAGATCATGGTCTTGACTTATTGGATTTTATTATTTCAGTTTCTTTGAATGTTCATGGTGATGTCTATATAATGGGCGAGGTTGGTAGTCAGCTGGTGTCGAACTTTGAGAGAGATCAATTGGGGCTAGAGTCAAATTAGGACTGGGGTTATTAACTTTTAAGTTTGTGCAAATAAGAAGTCTGTTCTACGAAAAATGTACACATTCAAAATCTACGTACGAAAACTAAGTATTTGAGTATTACTTTCTTTACACAAAGAAGTCTGCTCTGTATCGTGTCCGAATCAGTGTTTCTATTCCTGCAACATGGTGACTACTTACTATACCTTTCTAAAAACATTTTTTTTCCTTATCCATATCGGGTTCTTATGCGTGTATGTATTCCTGCAACATATCATTGAAGCCAACAGGGACCCTTGAAGGCACGTGGGCAGTATACAGTAAAGAAGTTTTCGTGGTATTCTGTTCTTTGTCTCCTCTTTCTGTGTCATGAGCAAGCTCAAAAGTATGGCTCAAGAAGATTTCTTAACCAAGCCTTTTTCTAATTTTGGCATTTGCTTGCATTTTGGATGACAATGATGAAGTAAATAAGTTACATAACAAACTATAAATTGGGAACACTTTTGGTACATAATAGAATTCATGGCGTATCATAGTATGTAGCAAATAGGAATTCATGTTGTATTTAACTACAAAAATAACAGTCTTAGTTGATAAGTATCAACTTGGAGTTATGGATGTCTAGTAATTAAATTTCTTTAACAATAATATAATTCACTGTTGTACTATCTTCCAATGAAATCCAGATGATTTTTACCTAAAAGTGAAATTAAACTAATTTTTACCTTGCATTTATTACTACATGTGATAGGAACTATTTCTTTTACTGAATAATGTTCATTCTTGTTAATTCTTGATGTTTGGTGCAGTTGTATTACGGAATGCCATCCAATCCTAGTACTAGTGCATCCACAATACAAAAAATACACAAGAGTTAGATACTCCACCTCTACCAAATGGCAAAAAATACTCAATAGTTATTGATTTTGAGGATGCTAAGGGTAGAGATGCAGCCAAATGGAGTTCTAGCTTTGGTGCCCTAAATCGTGCTCAAATCCCAATTGGGTATGAAGAGTGGAGGAAAGTAGATAACTTCTACAAGAATAATCTATGGAATGAGCTAATGGTCTTTTATACAATCAACTTGTTTATATACAGTTTAAGTTGTTTTTATGTTTTTGACCTTGATTATGTGTTTGTATTTTGTTGTGTTATTGTGACAGAAAGAGTTTGAGATGAATGTGGACCCGAAGATTGCGCGCACTATATTGGAAAAGAAATTTTTGCAGTATCTTGGAACAGTAAGTCCTCAATGCGCACAAAATATCTTAAAATTAATACCAACTTGTACCCAAACGTGTTGCCCTTGATAACCGTCCAGATGATATTGATAAAATTTGGTGGGAGAAGTTTTTAGACATCGAGTATAGTGAAAAAAGAAGGAGCAATGCAAGAAGACCGCTGAAAATAAGGCCAAAAATCCTATCACTCACACTTTGGGAAGGAAACCTTATAGTATAGTGTATAAAGAAATGGTGTGTAGCTTGTTTTTAACAAATCCTAATTTAGTATTAAGTACATTATCTGTCATTAATCATGATTGTGCATGTAGGCAAAGGAAAATCCAACAGAAAAGCTTTCACGGGAAGACGCTTGGAAAAGGGCACATACAAAAAAAAAACTGGAGAGATGCTTCCATGTGCAGTAAAAAAATATGAAAGTATTGTGCGTTATTGATTAGTTGTATACTATTTATCATCTTTCTTTATCTTTTAAGTATATCGAAGCATATCCAACTAACAGGTGAATCTTAAAGTTCGCTATGCACGAAAGGTATAGATAGAAGCTGGAATAAACAGATAGATAGAGAGGGAGGGGTTAAGTATGTAGACACAATGTTAGTCATTGTGTTCTTACCCTTACTTATAGTACAAGTTCTGCAAACAAGTCGAGTTCATAGTCGAGTTCCTATAGCACAAAACTGCTATTACCTGTAGTTTTGCAAACTGCTCTTACCCTTAATACACATTTGCAGGGTTATTGGAACTTTTGTTTCTAGCAGCAACTATTGAAGATTGCTTATTGTAACAGTTGAGAGAAAAATGTGAGCATGCTAAGAACACAATGCCATAAATTACATCCAACATAAAACTCGTCAACAGGGTTAGTAAATATTGCTTGCACTTTACTATGAGCTGGCAACTCCATCTTCTATGAGATGGAAACTCCATCATGATAGCTCCTCCATCTCCTGTCATGATAAACAATTGATGATTGAACAAGAAACAGTAGCACAAAGACATTTAACAGACATGTATAATATGACCTAGATTACACGCAGATGCAAATTATAAGAATAATAGAATGTGCAACATATATCTGGTGCAATGAATATCCCCTTGCAGTATTGTAATGAGCATCCCCTTCAGTATTTGCATTCCCCTATTCCTTAATTTATTCATACGCTCCATGATTGTGGGACACACACTACACGAAAAGTAATACGCAGGAAGTATTATCATATACTCTACAGCTCCACCAAGAATCAGGTTTGTTGGTAGTCGAAGGCATCACTTTAAACAGTAGATTCGTAAACACCATTACAGGCAAGGATGGAACCAACTAATAAGAAGGCATAATAAGACTGTAAGAGCATGTATGAATTACACCACGATACATGCAATCCATCTAGAATGGCTAACCCGATCTATATCTACTGGTTGAATTAGGGTCCCAATATTTATGACTATGTAACTAGGATATGGTACCGGTAAGCCAGATTATTCCTGATCAATTTTTTCCTGGTGTTATGTATTATCTGTGTCCATGCCTGTGCAATCTGGCCAATATAAACTCAAAATGAGCAAGTTCAAAGGAAGAATGCAAACATGAGATTAGTGTCATGTCTCATATGGTGTCATGTACTGTCTGTGTCCACGCCTATGCAATATAACCTTCCTAGCACCTACAGAAACTCGTCCTGCCTACACCAGCTCAGCCCAAGATCCCAAAATTTATTTGCCAATTCTATTTCATCACTCTTACCGACCCAAATCATTCATATTTACAGGATGTAGTCCTAATTTCAGAATTAAGACTACATCTGTGGCACAATTTGATATATATATATATATATATATATATATATATATATATATATATATATATCGTCCTGCCCAGACCAGCTCAGCCCAAGATCCCAAAATTTATTTGCCAATTCTACTTCCTCACTCTTACCGACCCAAATCATTCATATTTACAGGATGTAGTCCTAATTTCAGAATTAAGACTACATCTGTGGCACAATTTGATATTATATATATATATATATATATATATATATATATATATATATATATATAAAATATATATATATATATATATGGTTAGTCAGGTGGAAATGTAATATTGTAACTGAACATATAGTAAATCTTGTCACCATATCAGAACTCAGAAGTACACTTATGGAGCCTGCTTGACTGTACAAGTAAACTCTAAAAGAATATGGATATTGAAGTTCCAACAACTTTGCATTCAACTGAAGACTAAGAACTACATATCTGATATTTAGTGAAAGAGCACAAATATATATATATATATATATATATATATATATATATATATATATATATATATATATATATATAGTGAAAGAGCAGGTAAAGGTTTATTGCATATGGAACTCAAGTGGATCGATCAGTTTAGTACATGAACTATGCTGAACATGTTTGTTCGACTGACTAGCGCGTCGTCTAAGGAACTCTTTAAAGCCTATATTTCTATGATTTTTCTTCAATTTTTCACAATCAACGTCCACCATTTCCCTCTTCTTCAGCATCATCAGGACTCCTAGGTAAATGCATCATCTGACAGTTATGACCATAATGAGCATTTTTTTCTTTCCATGTGCGATAAACCTAGCTCAGACTTATATTCAAGATCTTTTAATATTTTCTTGTTGCAAAACCCTTACACTCAGTGGTCATCAGGCAGACCACTAGAGTAATACCTAGCATACGAGGCTACTAAAAATATCATTGTCTTGTGAGTTAACCTTGTACATGAACCAGCGAATGTTGCAGTTCATCTTTCGACCGTCGTGTCATACGAAGGGCTTCTACCAAATCAATTATTTGAAGGTATTGCTGCAAATATATTGTGACATTTATGGTAATTATAATTCCAGGTATTGCAGCAAATATACCTGGGTCATGCTACTTAGTCATGCTTGTTATTTTGCTATAATCGGTTGAAGTAGTGTAGTGGTCACTGGTCCATCTCATGATAATCATTCTATATATGTTTTCTGATCCTCTTAAACAGAACCAGGCAGATTAGTGTTTTGTTTTAAGTTTAAATTTTTTTGAGTAAGATGACGGATGCTTGTTTGCTTTAGTTTCCAGCGACAACATGCTATGTTTTATGGATTTTCTGATCCTAGATAGCTGGTTTTGACAGTACTATGCCCGCTGGTTGTTTTTGTGTAATTATAGTGTAGAACAATGATAAGCATACCTAGTTTTAAAAATAATGCATCTCCAGTGTAGCTAATGGTTTTCTTATCTACGATAAGATGCTAGCTAGTGTCCTGGCATCAGCATATTTGATGTTTGTTTGCATTGCACATTGTTGTTTATTATTGTTAAGTTAACTGGAAAATATAACCATTATGGAAATTGTTATTTTTATAGCTTATATTGGCTACATATTTGTCACGCCCCAGAACCAGAATACTGGAGAGCGGGGGCAGACATAGCCAGCTACGTATATGAAATGGAATCCATCTCGCTATACGGTCACGGCTGTCTAGATACATGAGGGTTTATCTACAAGCCAACAGTCTCTTAAGGTCGTGAACAAGCCTAGTGTCTCAATCACAAGCAAGTAAGTAAGAGTTACAAGATGTATGATCATTAAATATACAATAACAAGGCGTCCCAAATATTACATATTCAGCTGATCATGAAGCTAGTCATTATAAAATGTCAGGACTAGCAAGAGTTTAGTCATACATGATCAACCCTAGGATCTGTCAATCATGTTACAGCCCGTAGGCAGACAGTAAGTAAAGTGCAATCGAGCTAAACAGGTGCTCGTTGGCTAAACGCCTCAAAGGAATATTTTTACAATAAAGTGGGAGATCAAAAATAAACCCACTCGTTGACAGGGTTCCATCTAGTGGCCACCATCTGGCTGGAAGGTCGGTAGATCCTCCGGAGCTGCTCCAAAATCTGGCCACACAAAACCAGCTGGGTCAGACCCCAGAAAGAGCAAGTGCCACAAAGGAAGCTTCACTTAGGAACTAAAACCAGCAATCAGCACAAGAGTATAAATAAAGTAAGAACTGGAAATAAAGAAAATACATCAGGATGATATACGACGAGATAACCATGGAACTATTCAGATAACCAGGTTACAACCCGTAAACCAAACAAGGACCGGGGTTGTAATCCTTCGTCTGAACAGAACTTGGATTCTCACCATTTATCGATAAAATAAATACATGTATTCTGGTCATTCAATAATCTGGAACAGGATCAGGGCAAGACTAGACTGGTTAGACTCCATCCAATCACTTCACGGCCAAACAAGAATTACGGATTGATACTTTAACTAACTAGGGTTGTCACAAGCCTAATTACTAACAAGATGCAGTGAGATTATTCTACAGCCACAAGCCCTGCAGACCATCCAGGTTACCCGGGTTGAAGGATTTAGAGTTGAATTCAGGTGGGTACATCGTCCAGGAAACGAATGTACCCTTAGGTAGGTTGAACGGTGCAACACATAACAGTGTGCTGGAAATGTGCCCTACTCGACGGCAGGCTACAGATCCCAAGGCGTGCCCAAGTAACGGGATTGCCTGTAGCTGGGAAATCTCGTCATGACTAATGTGTTAATCTAGTTATTAGCCTTAGTCCATTTTAGTAGGTACTCCTGACCGTGGTACTCAGGAGTCCCTGTCCTAGACATGATGCAAGACAGGACTGGTTTATTTGTACAAGCACAATCGCCCACGGTGTCCAGGTCATTATACAGGTCATGTCGTGTCAGGTAGCCGTCGCAACAGCTATTCGAGATAATCATGTCAGGTTTATCATATCAAGTGTACTAGTCAGGAGTGCGCCACGACGGGCCACTATCAGGTCATGTCAGGTTATTATGTCAGGAGTGCACCACTACGGGTCACTATCACGCCATGCTCAATTATCAATTCTAAACATATCAAATGAATTCATGATTTTCAAGTTCAGGACAAAAGGCGTAAGGATATAAAATGGGTGTAAAATATCTAAAAAAAGGAATAAAGAGTACGCTATAGGAACCCAAGTTTACGCGTGTACTACTACGCTAGGCCAATTAAACCCGAGCGTAAACAGCACTACGCAGGCAAGAGCAAGGTAAGATAGCTTTACGGTAGCAAGGTGCATGCGGGAGGGGTTTTTACCTAGTCGGATTGTACGTGCGTAAAACTCTCTGCAATTGAGATTTCATACGAGGAACACTTGAGCATAACTTTTACGCTAGCAAGGGTTGGCTCGGGTCAAGGGTTTACGCTGGCAAGGCTTCACGCTAGCAGGATTTTACACTGGCGGGAGAGTCCCGAGCGTAAAATCAGTCAGCGTAAGCAGAGCTCGATTTTACGCTAGCTCGATTTTACGCTTGCGGGTAACCCCCGGGCATAAAATTCAAGCAGCGTAAAACGAGGTACGCTGTCACGCGATGCGTGTGCGTAAAAGGGAACTACGCTAACACGTTAAGACGTGGGCGTAAAAGCTGAGGAATACGCTGGCACGCAATACGTAGGCGTAAAACTCCATCTTCTCCATACGGTCAATGCAACCATGCGTAAAAGCTGATAAACTCCATCTCGGCCAGGACTTGGTGAAATTCGGCCATCCCAAGACCCAAACTTGTGTAAAATCATGAGGTCTACTCCATGGAACTCTTAGTTTTCGAAAATAAGCCATTATAGTAGATCAAACCAAGAAATCCGAAAATGAAATAAACAAAGATCTGCATGAAGTGAGCCATGGAAGTTGAAAACACTAAGTACTAAAGGGACTTAGAATCGTATGGAGAAGAAACTGAAACAATAAAATGTGAGTTCCTCCATGTAGCAAGTTGCACTTGCCGGTGGGGTTAAGTGGAGCTCTACGCTGGGTGGAGGAAGAAGAAGAAGAAGAATAATTGCTGAGTTATGAGGAGAGAGAAAGGTGGTTGGGATATAAATAGGGGTAAGTGGTGGTAGGTAGAGGGTTTTCCTTTGGTTCATGATGAACCCAAAAGCAAACCGAACCAAGCCACACCGAACCAAGATGAACCATGGCCAAGCAATGCAACACAAGATAAATACGTACACGTATTCCAAGAATACGTAATACGAACACAGGCATTACAACTCTACCCACCTTAAAAGAATTCCGTCCTCGGAATTTAATTAAGAGGCTAGAGGAGCAATGACAAGCTACACTAATCGCAAGCAAGCATTAACTAGGCAATCAATCAATCATGCAAGTAAGGAATCGAAGGTATGAGGCATAAGAAAGACATTATACCTCACGAGTCAAACAAATCGGGATATCGTGATCGGATATCATCCTCACGCTTCCATGTTGACTCACTCAAAGAGTGATGACCCCAAGCAACTCGGACTAACTTGATAGTCTTGTTCTTAAGGATCTTCCCTCTCCGGTCCAATATAGACACGGGCCTCTCCTCATACGAAAGGTTGGTACCAACAACCAATTCCGAATGATCCAGGATGTGGCTCGGGTCCGGGATATACCGTCGTAATTGGGATACATGGAATACGTCATGCACCTCGCTCAGCGACGGCGGAAGAGCGAGACGATAGGATACATCTCCTACTTGCTCCAGAATGTCAAACGGTCCTATATACCTAGGACTAAGCTTGCCCCGTACGCCGAAACGAATGACGCCACGGTTAGGGAAAATCTTCAGGAATACATGATCGCCGACCGAAAACTCGAGAGGGCGCTGGTGAGAATCGGCCCAATGGCGCTGGCGATCTTGGGCAACTCGAAGATGATCTCTGACTCGCCTGTCCACTTCAACTGTCTGGGCAATCATTTCTGGACCGAGCATCTGTCTCTCTCCAACATCATCCCAGGATAGCGGGGATCTGCACTTCCTGCCATAAAGTGCCTCGAACGGTGCCATCTGGATACTAGCTTAGAAACTATTATTGTACGAGAACTCCACCAGGTACAGGTGATCTTCCCAAGAACCTCCGAAGTCGAGTGTGCAAGATCGCAACATATCTTCAAGGGTCTGGATCGTACGCTCCGACTGGCCATCTGTCTGCGGGTGATATGCTGAACTGAACTGGAGATGAGTCCCCAAACTCTTTTGTAAGCTACGCCAAAAGTACGACGTAAATCTGGAATCTCGGTCCGAAGTGATACTGACTGGCACACCGTGCAATCTGACAATCTTCCTGAGGTACACTTCTGCTAGCTGAGCCGTCGACTGACCAACTCTGAATGGAAGGAAGTGAGCTACCTTCGTGAGCCGATCAATTATAACCCAGATAGCATCTCTACCAGCTGGGGATCTAGGTAGTCCAGTCACAAAATCCATGGTCACATGCTCCCACTTCCATTCTGGAATCGGTAAGGACTGAAGAAGTCCAGCCGGTCTCTGATGTTCGGCCTTAACTTGTTGGCAAACCAAACACCGAGAGACAAACCGAGCTATCTCCCGCTTTATGCCATTCCACCAAAAGTGCTGACGGATATCACGGTACATCTTCGTACTACCAGGATGGATGGAATACTGAGAACTATGCGCTTCCGTCATGATCACCACTGGGTACACAAAGACGATTACCATGCCTAAGTGTACCGTCCTCATGAATGCATAAATCTGGCCTTCGTTGTCACGCCCCAGAACCAGAATACTGGAGAGCGGGGGCAGACATAGCCAGCTACGTATATTGAAATGAATTCTATCTCGCTATACGGTCACGGCTGTCTAGATACATGAGGGTTTACTACAAGCCAACAGTCTCCTATGGTCATGAACAAGCCTAGTGTCTCAATCACAAGCAAGTAAGTAAATGTTACAAGATGTATGATCATTAAATATATAATAATAAGGTGTCCCAAATATTACATATTCAGCTGATCATGAAGCTAGTCGTTACAAAATGTGAGGACTAGCAAGAGTTTAGTCATACATGATCAACCCTAGGATCTGTCAATCATGTTACAGCCCGTAGGCAGACAGTAGTTAAATACAATCGAGCTAAACAGGTGCTCGTCGGCTAAATACCTCAAAAGAATATTTTTACAATAAAGTGGGAGATCAAAAATAAACCCATTCGTTGCCCGGGTTACGTCTGGTGTTCACCATCGGGCTGGAAAGTGGTGGATCCTCTGGAGCTGCTCCAAAATCTGGCCATACAAAACCAGCTGGGTCAGATCCCAGAAAGAGCAAGTGCCACAAAGGAAGCTTCACTTAGGAACTAAAACCAGCAATCAGCACAAGATATAAATAAAAGTAAGAACTGGAAATAAAGAAAATACATCAAGATGATATACGACGAGATAACCATGGAACTATTCAGATAACCAGGTTACAACCCGTAAACCAAACAAGGACCGGGGTTGTAACCCTTCGTCTGAACAGAACTTAGAATTCTCACCATTTATCGGTAAAATAAATACAGGCATTCTGGTTATGCAGTAATCTGGAACAGGATCAGGACAAGACTAGACTGGTTAAACTCCATCCAATCATTTCACGGCCAAGCAAGAATTACGGCTTGATACTTTAACTAACTAGGGTTATCACAGGCCTAATTACTAGCAAGATGCAGTGAGATTATTCCACAGCCACAAGCCCTACAGACCATCCAGGTTACCCAGGACGAAAGATTAGGGTTGAATTCAGGTGGGTACATCGTCCAGGAAATGCATGTACCCTTAGGTAGCTTGAAGGGTGCAACACATGACAGTGTGCTAGAAATGTGCCCTACTCGACGGCAGGCTACAGATCCCAGGCGCGCCCAGGTAACGGGATTGCCTGTAGCTGGAGAAATCTCTTCATGACTAATGTGTTAATCTAGTTATTAACCTTAGTCCATTTCAATAGGTACTCCTGACTGTGGTACTCAGGAGCTCCCTCCCTAGACATGATGCAAGACAGGACTGGTTTATTTGTACAAGCACAATCGCCCACGGTGTCCATGTAATTTATACAGGTCATGTCATGTCAGGTAGCCGTCGCAACAGCTTATCAGATATAATCATGTCAGGTGTACTTGTCAGGAGTGCGCCACGACGGGCCACTGTCAGGTCATGCCAGGTCACTTATCAGGAGTGCACCACTACGGGTCACCATCGTGTTATGCTAGTTCCTTGTCATACCATGTCATGTACAATAGTTATTCTAAACATAATAAAAATCAAGTTCATGACAAAAGGCGTAAGGATATAAAATGGACGTAAAATATCTAATAAAATATCCATATTCAGGGCTATAGAAGAGCCATACGACTAAGGCCTATGCGGCCAGGAAGGGTGAGACTCATGCGGCCTAATTAGGAGAGCGCACACGGCCAGGGTCACTGGATTACATGCGGCCAAGACAAGGGGGCGCATGCGGCTGGAAGGGAGCAAGGGCACATACGGTCAGGAAACAAATCTCCATGCGGCCAGGAAATAAAGGATGTACATACGGCTGGGATAAATCGAACTCATGCGGCCCAGACTAAGAAGTCCCTGCGCCTGAATTGATATGGGGTCATGCGGCCCAAAATCCGAGTTCATGCGGCTCGAATAATTTTGGCCTCAAGACAAGGCGGGCGCGCAGCGTATGCGGCTGGAAGGAATGGAGAAGGTCTCATGCGGCTGGGAGGGGATCAGGGTCTATGCGGCTCGAGGATCCAGTCAGTCATGCGGCTGAGAGGAACTGAGGACTTATGCGATTAGGTTCAATTCGTATTCATGTGGCCAAGGATGAAAGCAGTCTTATGCGGCCAGGACGCAAGGGCCTCATGCGGTTTAAGAATGAGACTCAGTCCATGCGGCTGAAGGTCTCATGCGGCTGAATCACTTGCCGCATGAATTGCCATGCGGTCAAGTCAAGCACAGTTCTTCTTCTCCAAATTTCAGAGAAGAAGAACACCATGAACCCATGCTTCCAAGCTCCATAAAACCTTCATCCAGAGCCCAAATCCGAACTTCCATAGGTCAAAATAGGGTAGAACGAGATTCTCTACAACATGGAACCATCAAAACTAGGAAATAACAAGATTAAATAGATCAAAACCCAAGAAATCCAAAAATAAAATAAACTTAGATCTACAAGAATCCAGCCATGGAAATGAGAAATGTCAAATACTAAAGTGCTTTAGAATATAGTAAAGAAGAGAATGGAGCAATAAAATCAGAGTTCCTCCATGAAGCAAGTTGCACTTGCCTAGAGCTCACTCTCTCTCTCTCTGGTAGGTAAGAAGTAAATAAGGAAGAAGAAGATGAGTAATGAAGAGAGAGAAAGAAGAAATGGTAATAAATATCAAAGGTGGTGGTAGGTAGGGGGTTCATCCATGGTTCATGATAGACCAAAGAAAACCGAACCAAGCCAAGAAATAACCAAGCCAAGATGCAAGCTAAACAAGAAATCATGTAATACAGAATAAAATACGTACACGTATTCCAAAAATACGTAATACGAACCACAGGCATTACATTCGTCCTGCCTCACATTCTGTCCTGAGTCGCTGAAGCTTGGAATCTGCCGACTGCGCCATCCGGATCCTCTCGACTATAGTGGACTGAACTTGCATGCTGGCCATCAATGCCACACTGGAAGGGAGGACAACTTCGATATCCATCTTCTGAAGATCGGCTAACAGCTCTGGTTGTGCTGTTAGAAAATAAGCTCCGGCTCTCCTACTCAATGCATCTGCTACAACGTTGGCCTTTCCAGGATGATACTGCAGGTTGACATCATAATCCATAAGAAGCTCCAGCCACCTTCTCTGACGCATGTTAAGATCCTTCTGGGTGAAAACATACTTCAGGCGCTTGTGGTCGGTGAAAATCTCTACCCTGTCTCCATACAAGTAGTGCCTCCACAACTTAAGTGCAAACACCACTGCTGCCAGCTCCAAGTCATGGGTTGGGTAATTCCTCTCATGATCACGAAGTTGTCGTGACGCATAAGCTATTACCTTCCCATGCTGCATCAGAACATATCCTAAACCTCTGCCTGAAGCATCATAGTACACTGAGAATCCTCCAGTTCCATCTAGAAGCGTGAGAATATGAGCTATTATCAGGCCTCGCTTCAACTGCTCAAAAGAACTCTGACACTCTGCTGTCCAAGCAAACTGCGTATCCTTGCGGGTTAATTGGGTCAATGGCGCTGAGATTCGAGCAAAATCCAAAACAAATCGCCGGTAATAGCCAGCCAATCCAAGGAAACTACGAACCTCTGCAACTGTGTTGGGCACTGGCCATGACTCAATAGCTACAATCTTCTAGGGATCCACTTCTACTCCTCCTCGAGTGATGATATGACCCAAGTACGAAATGCGATCGATCCAGAACTCGCATTTACTGAACTTGGCATATAACTGGTGCTCTCTTAGGATCTGAAGAACTATACGGAGATACTGCTCATGCTCTGCCTCACTCTTGCTGTAGACCAGGATGTTATTCAAGAACACAATCACAAACTGATCCAAGTAAGGCATGAAGATGCGATTCATGAGGTCCATGAATACTGCCGGCGCATTGGTCGCTCCAAAAGGCATCACTAGGAACTCCCAATGCCCATACCTCAATCTGAAAGCTGTCTTCGGGATGTCCTGCTCTCTGACTCTGATCTGATGATAACCTGAGCGTAAGTCAATCTTCGAGAATACTGAAGCCCCCTTGACTTGATCAAACAAGTCATCTATCCTCGGGAGAGGATATCTATTCTTGATTGTCACTAAGTTCAAGGTACGATAATCAACACATAACCTGGACGTACCATCCTTCTTTTTCACAAGAAGCATCGGGGCTCCCCAAGGCGATCCACTAGCACGAATGAATCCCTTGGTTCTGAGTTCTTCAATCATCTTGTACAATATCTCCAACTCTGACGGCGCCATCCTATAGACTCTCTCTGACACTGGGGCTGTCCCGGGAATCAAGTCTATAGTGAACTCGATCTTCCGCTCAGAAGGTATACCTGGAAGTTCTTCTGGAAAAACATCTGGAAACTCATCCACTATCCTGGGCAACTGAACTGCTGCTACTGCCATCCGCAACATCGGGGGAGAAGACTCAACTTCGCCTCGGGAGAAGGAAAACTCTGGCTCGCCTGGAATGCTAAAAAGAACACTACCAATATGGCAGTCTATTCTAGCATACTAGTTCCTCAACCAATCCATCCCTAAGACCATATCATAATCGGCCATCGGAAACTCTATCAATCTAGCGGGGAATTCTCTACCGCTAACTACGATCCGACACGAGAAAAATACTCTATCTACTCCCACAAGTCCGTTACCAGTAAGTATATTGAGCCTTACTGATAATGACTCTGGCTCCTATCCTACCTGTGTCGCGAATCGTGCAGACATAAAAGAATGTGACGCACCAGAATCAAATAAAGCTGAAGCTGAAAAGGAGTTGACGAGAATAGTACCTGCCACTACCTCTCCTGGTACAAATTTTTCCTCCACGGTCATCACCATAACCTGACCGTGCCCTCGGGGTGCTGGTCCCCTCTGCTGAAATCCTCGCTGCCTGCTCTGACTCTGGGCTTGGACTTGTGCATACTGCCGGGGGTTCTGCTGCTGGAATACTTGGGTCTGAGGCGGAAAGGGCCTCGGCAATGGGTAATATTGCTGCTGGACCGGAGCTGGTCCTCTCACCGAAGAGCTTGAAAGGTTGGACGATGATGAACCACCCCTATTTGGGCAGGATCCAACCCTATGGTCTGGTGCTCCACAAGCCAGGCACAATCCCTGCGCCCTGCGACATTCTGCTACCACATGGCCAGGCTTCCCACAATGAGAACTCCCACTGCGGAAGACTGCTTCTGCTTCTGCTGCTGTTGTTGAGGGTACGTCGGGGTTGAATGCTGGACCGACGTTACTGAGGCCGCTTGCTTCGGAGCTCCAATAGTCAAGGCCCTGGCTGCCGGGGCTGGTGCTGAAGACTGATTCATCTAGCCGTGAGATCTCTTCCGACCTCCGGCCCTATCCACAATCCTCTGGGAGGTATACTCATGCCTCCGGGCTGCTCTCAAGACTGCATCAAAAGTCTGATGCTCAAACTGCTCCACTGCCAACAAGATCTCCAAGTGAAGCCCCTGCTGGAATCGCTGGGCTCTATCATACTCGGTTGCCACCAAGGTGGGAGCAAACCGACTGAGTCTGTAAAACTCGGTCGCATGTCCGTCGACCGTCCTACCTCCTTGCTTCAGATTAGTGAACCGGGTCTGTAGATCATATCGAGCTACAGCATCGAAATACTTGGTCTGGAATCTCTCTCTGAATACTGCCCAAGCAATGGGTGCCACTAATCCAACGCCCTGTGCCGCCCACCAACTGCGGGCAAGATCTAACAACTACAGGCGCACAACTGCCACCTTCTCGTTCTCTGGGGTCCTGGCTGCTTCTATAATCACCTCTGTGTCCTGAAGCCAAGATCTGCAGCGATAGCATCTTCACTACCGTCGAAGAAGAGAGGGTTCAAGCGCTTGAAGCTGTTGGCCGCGCTGTTCCCTGGATGACCGCCTCTGGTCAAAGCATCTGTCACTGCCTGGTGCAAGACATCTCCTCGTCGATCTTGCAAAGCTATCAAGGTCCTGACGAGTCCTACCAAAGTGCCATCATCAAGCTCTACAAGCTGAACTGGCTGGACTGGTGGCTCTTCGCAAGAAGGCACGACTCTGGAGGCTACTATGGAAATCTGGGCTTGATCTCCAGGTTGCGGCTGGTCTACGGGAGGTGCTCCGCCTTGCTGACCGACAGGTCCACGAATAATACCGCTGAAGAAGACGACATAGGAAACCATAAGGAAGGACCAGGACAGATCAATAAGACAAGCATGCGATCAGGACAAGAATCCAGGGATTCAGAGGATATGAGCAGAGTTCAAGGGCGAATATTGATTAAGACATCTATTTGGTAAACCCTCACATATCTTGATTTACAAGACCTGTATGGGCCACCACTTAAACCATGTCACGCCCCAGAACCAGAATACTAGAGAGCAGGGGCAGACATAGCCAGCTACGTATATGAAATGGAATCCATCTCGCTATACGGTCACGGCTGTCTAGATACATAAGGGTTTATCTACAAGCCAACAGTCTCCTAAGGTCATGAACAAGCCTTGTGTCTCAATCACAAGCAAGTAAGTAAGAGTTACAAGATGTATGATCATTAAATATACAATAATAAGGCATTCCAAATATTACATATTCAGCTGATCATGAAGCTAGTCATTACAAAATGTCAGGACTAGCAAGAGTTTAGTCATACATGATCAACCCTAGGATCTGTCAATCATGTTACAGCCCGTAGACAGACAGTAAATAAAGTGAAATCGAGCTAAACAGGTGCTCGTTGGCTAAACACCTCAAAGGAATATTTTTATAATAAAGTGGGAGATCAAAAATAAACCCACTCGTTGTCAGGGTTCCGTCTAGTGGCCACCATCTGGCTGGAAGGTCGGTAGATCCTCCGGAGCTGCTCCAAAATTTGGCCACACAAAACCAGCTGGGTCAGACCCCAGAAAGAGCAAGTGCCACAAAGGAAGCTTCACTTAGGAACTAAAACCAGCAATCAGCACAAGAGTATAAATAAAGTAAGAACTGGAAATAAAGAAAATACATCAGGATGATATACGACGAGATAACCATGGAACTATTCAGATAACCAGGTTACAACCTGTAAACTAAACAAGGATCGGGGTTGTAACCCATCGTATGAACAGAACTTAGATTCTCACCATTTATCGGTAAAATAAATACAAGCATTCTGGTCATTCAATAATCTGGAACAGGATCAGGGCAAGACTAGACTGGTTAGACTCCATCCAATCACTTCACGGCCAAGCAAGAATTACGGCTTGATACTTTAACTAACTAGGGTTGTCACAAGCCTAATTACTAACAAGATACAGTGAGATTATTCCACAGCCACAAGCCCTGCAGACCATCCAGGTTACCCGGGTTAAAGGATTTAGAGTTGAATTCAGGTGGGTACATCGTCCAGGAAATGAATATACCCTTAGGTAGCTTAAAGGGTACAACACATAACAGTGTGCTGGAAATGTGCCCTACTCGACGGCAGGCTACAGATCCCAAGGCGTGCCCAGGTAACGGGATTGCCTATAGCTGGGAAATCTCGTCATGACTAATGTATTAATCTAGTTATTAGCCTTAGTCTATTTTAGTAGGTACTCCTGACCGTGGTACTCAGGAGTCCCTGTCCTAGACATGATACAAGACAGGACTGGTTTATTTGTACAAGCACAATCGCCCACGGTGTCCAGATCATTATACAGGTCTTGTCGTGTCAGGTAGCCGTCGCAACAACTATTCGAGATAATCATGTCAGGTTTATCATATCAAGTGTACTAGTCAGGAGTGCGCCACGACGGGCCACTATCAGGTCATATCAGGTTATTATGTCAGGAGTGCACCACTACGGGTCACTATCACGCCATGCTCAATTATCAATTCTAAACATATCAAATGAATTCATGATTTTCAAGTTCAGGACAAAAGGCATAAGGATATAAAATGGGTGTAAAATATCTAAAAAAAGGAATAAAGAGTACGCTATAGGAACCCAAATTTACGCGTGTACTACTACGCAGGTCGGATTGTACGTGCGTAAAACTCTCTGCAATTGAGATTTCATACGAGGAACACTTGAGCATAACTTTTACGCTAGCAAGGGTTAGCTTGGGTCAAGGGTTTATGCTGGCAAGGCTTCACGCTAGCAGGATTTTACGCTGGCGGGAGTGTCCCGAGCATAAAATCAGTCAGCGTAAGCAGAGCTCGATTTTACGCTAGCTCGATTTTACGCTTGCGGGTAAGCCCCGGGCATAAAATTCAAGCAGCGTAAAATGAGGTACGCTGTCACGCGATACGTGTGCGTAAAAGGGAACTACGTTAACACGTTAAGACGTGGGCGTAAAAGCTGAGGAATACGCTGGCACGCAATACGTGGGCATAAAACTCCATCTTCTCCACACGGTCAATGCAACCATGCGTAAAAGCTGATAAACTCCATCTCAGCCAGGACTTGGTGAAATCCGGCCATCCTAAGACCCAAACTTGTGTAAAATCATGAGGTCTACTCCATGGAACTCTTAGTTTTCGAAAACAAGCCATTATAGTAGATCAAACCAAGAAATCCAAAAATGAAATAAACATAGATCTGCATGAAGTGAGCCATGGAAGTTGAAAACACTAAGTACTAAAGGGACTTAGAATCGTATGGAGAAGAAAATAAAACAATAAAATGTGAGTTCCTCCATGAAGCAAGTTGCACTTGCCGGTGGGGTTAAGTGGAGCTCTACGCTGGATGGAGGAAGAAGAAGAAGAAGAAGAATTGCTGAGTTATGAGGAGAGAGAAAGGTGGTTGGGATATAAATGGGGGTAAGTGGTGGTAGGTAGAGGGTTTTCCTTTGGTTCATGATGAACCCAAAAGCAAACCGAACCAAGCCACACCGAACCAAGATGAACCATGGCCAAGCAATGCAACACAAGATAAATACGTACACGTATTCCAAGAATACGCAATACGAACACAGGCATTACAACTCTACCCACCTTAAAAGAATTCCGTCCTCGGAATTTAATTAAGAGGCTAGAGGAGCAATGACAAGCTACACTAATCGCAAGTAAGCATTAACTAGGCAATCAATCAATCATGCAAGTAAGAAATCAAAGTTATGAGGCATAAGAAAGATATTATACCTCACGAGTCAAACAAATCGGGATATCGCGATCGGATATCATCCTCACGCTCCCTTGTTGACTCACTCAAAGAGTGATGACCCCAAGCAACTCGGACTAACTTGATAGTCTTGTTCTTAAGGATCTTCTCTCTCCGGTCCAATATAGACACGGGCCTCTCCTCATACGAAAGGTTGGTACCAACAACCAATTCCGAATGATCCAGGATGTAATTTATTTTCTTCTTTATAGTGGAACTAAATCACTCTTGTCTGTGGAAGTAGACATCTTGGCCAAACCACATAAATCATTGTCTTTGTGGTTACAAATTTTCTCTGAGATATTATCTGATTTCTTGGTTTTATTTTCGTTGTGCTCCAACAACTTGGTATCAGGTGGGAGTCTAGCAAGGTGTCCGACAGAGTTATTAGAGAAAGTTAATTGGGTAGATTCTTGACATGACTCCGTCAAGCAGAATTAGGAAGTATAAAATTAAGAAGTTCAATGGAAAGAATGATTTTGGCTTTTGAAAAAGCTAGATGAATGACGTTCTCATATCTCAAAAACTTTACAAAGCTTTACGGGAAAAAATCTAAGAAACCCGCTGACATGACCGATGATGATTGGAATGACATGGATCTCGAAGCATGTGCTTCTATTCATGTGTGTTTGGAAAGGGATGTCGTGTACCCTGTGAATGACGAAACCACCGTCGCTGGGCTCTGGTTAAAGTTGGAATCACTCTTCATGACGATGACTCTCACCAATCGACTTTATATGTTAAAGTCGCTCTACAGACTAGTGATAGAGGAAGGTATGTTAATTCGGGATCATATTTCAAAATTTAATCGAATTATTCTGACTTGAAGGATGTGGACATACATGAAGAAGATGATCGTTTGGCGCTAATCCTACTATTTTCTTTGCCCGATTCTTATGAGAATCTTATTCAAACATTACTGCACGAAAAAGACTCAATTTCCGTAGAAGTGGATACGAGTGCCTTATTGTCTAATGAGGTACAGAGGTTGGCTTCTAATGGCAGAAAAGGTAGAGACCAAGCCCAAGGTTTGACAATAAGAGGAAGGACAAACGATAGAGTATCTTATAGCAGAAGGTCAAGATCCAAGTCCAAGACACCTATCGAGAAAGTGAAGTGTTCAACTGCAATGAGAAAGGACATTATGCAAATAAGTGTCCTTATCCAAAAAATAAGAACAAAAAAAAGGAGAATAAGACAGAGAGAGAAGGTAATGAAACAAAATATGTTTCAGAAGTTGACAGTGACGGGACTTATTTTTCGGTGGCATATGACAACATGAGTGACAGTTGGATTCTCGATTTTGGATGCTCGTACAATATGTGTCCAAAGAGGGAGTGGTTTTCTTCCTACAAGATGACAGATGGTGGTTCTGTTTTGATGGACAACAACAACGCATGTCAAGCTGTTGGAATTGGGTCTATCAAGATAAAAATGTATGATAGAATTGTGCGGACTTTGGTCGATGTCAGACGTTTCCGACCTCAAGAAAAATCTTATTTATCTTGGTATGCTTGACTCAAATGGTAACAAGTTCGTTGCCGAGGGTAGAGTCTTACGGGTTGTTCGTGGTTCTTTGATGGTGATAAAAGGTCACCGACGGGGTAACCTTTATATCTTAATGGGAAGCACTGTGACTGGGTCTTTGCAGTTAGTACATCTGATTCGTCTGATAGCACGCCTCTTTGGCATATGCGTCTTAGGAATATGAGTGAGAAAGGTCTGTCCTTACTAAACAGGCATAGGTTACTGAAGAACTTGAAGAAGCCAAGTATGGATTTATGTGAGCATTGTGTCTATGGCAAGCGAGCTATAGGCTACAAGTGGGTGTACAAGAAGAATGAAGCTTCTCCAGATTCAGGTGGAGAAATTTTGCTTGAGAGCCCTTAGGGGCAGAATTGACGAGTGGATGATTTGGTGAAGCTATGCGGTGGAGAAGTGTGTCGACTCGATTTTGTAGCGAAACCTTACCGATGTGGAGATATAAAAAAAGTGTCCAAAAATAGGCCCATGACCATTTTTGACTTTAACCATATATTAGATTGGATTTCTAATATATAAGCCTACATATGATTAGATTTCCATATATAGACATTTGTACATAAAGGGGTCTAAAGGTTCTCTACAAAACATCTCCAAGAGTGCTCAATGTAAGTTGTTGAATAAGTTCAACACAAGCATGTCTCATTGTGCTCAATGAAAGTTGTTGAATAAGTTCAACAAAGAGAGCTAAAGTTGTTGAATAAGTTCAACACAAAAGTTTGAGTTTTTTTTCTTTATCTTTGTGGTAGAGAGTTCTTGAGTGCAAGAAGAGAATTGTTGATAGCTATTGTAATTTATTTTCTTCATAGTGGAAATAAATCACCCTCGTCTGTGGAAGTAAACATCTTGGCCGAACCACGTAAATCATTATCTTTGTCGTTGTGAATTTTCTCTGAGATATTATCTAATTTTTTGGGTTTAATTTCGCTGTGCCCCAACACTCCCGAAACAGGCTTCTATAGAAATTTGCTCATTCATTGAATTGTCTATATTCATATCATCTTTTAGTAATACTTCTTTGTTTTGAAATTTGGTACTCAATTATGAAATATGGAAATGCAGGCACAAATTGAAGCGGCGGAAGAGAGGCAAAATATACAAGCAAGTCTTAATGGTAGTGATAGTATCACAAGCTTAGAAGATTTTAAAATTGATCCTATTGCTGAAGTTTATGTGTCTGAGAAAAATAAGTTATTGTCGTGCAATCAGCTCTACCTCCTCTGTGAGACAAGTAAAAATGACACAAGCTACAAAAGCAATAGCCGTTCAAAGAGATATCGAAGACCTTCATCAATAGAAAATGGAATTACAAAACCAAGTGACCGATGCTATGAACAAGTTTAATTCCCTAACTTATGCCTTTATGAATATGCATCAGAATATGCTACAAAATATGAATATGCGACAGAATCAATATCCCGAAGGTAATATGACACCAAGGACAGAAGCTGCCTCCAACACAGAGCATACTCCAGTTGATCCAAAGAATTTGTACTCTGGTTCTGATATCCACGGTGACAACATTGCTAGTCCTATCCTCCTAAACAAGAATGGTGGATCATCTTCGAAAGAGAAGCAATATGTGATATTACTTTCAAAGGATTTGGAGGATGTGGCGAAGGGATATCTTGCATCACACAACACTTGTCATCAGGGGAAGGTGCTACAAGATAGGGAGCATATTGTTTGGGAGATGAGGTAATAGATCCGAAAGCACCAATTTTTTATGGTCCACAAAGTTGAAACTACAGACTTTATGATAAAGCTGATGGAGGCTTCATGATTTGGCCAAATATCTCTTGCAAAATTTATAGTTTTTTACATTTGACATAATTGTTCTAACTCAATTAAATTTTATGTTATTTGGATTTGTTTAATGTTCGAATGCTTTCATCGAATTATACATTGAAATTAAATTTTCTTCATAATGTTTCTTTGGAATGATTCGTACTTATTTGATGATGTATACTATGATTGGTAGTCTGAAGTTTGAATGGCTGGTTTAGGGGCAATGTAAACAAATACCAACAGTTATGACTTGCTTATTTACGGTGAAAAAGTGTTAGAAATCTATAATTTTTAACAATTTTAATCAGCATTGTAACGAATTTTTATCGTTAGGAAAATTTATTTACCAACACTATTTTACTGTTAGAAAATTTCATCTACCAACACTTTTTTACTTTTAGTAAATTTTATTTACCAGCATTTTTTTACTATTAGAAAATTAAATTTACCAACGATGTTTTACCGTTAGTAGAATCATTTCCCTAAGGGTGTTCTACCGTTAGGAAATCCTATTTCCTAACGAGTTTTAACCGTTAGAAAAAAAATTGCCTAACGGCAATAAACCGTTACAATGCTCGTTAGAAAAATTCTCCATACCGTACAAACAATGGCAAAAAAGTGTTAGTAAAGTTTTTCGAAACGTTTATAGTCGTTAGGAAATAACTGTTTTGGTGTTGTGATATATATATTCCCTACTCAAAACCTCTCCTCCCTCTCTCCTCCACCGTTCCTCCACCACACAACCCTCTACAACCACTTCCAGCCTTCTTTTCTCCTCTCTTCACCATGTCCGGCCATGGGAAACGATCTCGCTATGACGGCTCATCCTCCTCCTACGGCCCTCCCTCCGTCAACCTGTTCGTGCCTACCACTCCTACCCATGGCTACAACCCCACCATCTTCAGGTCTGCTCAGCATTCCCGAGACTGGTTCACCCTCTTCCATAAACTTCCTATCTGTCCGAGCAAACCCCTTTCATTCCTCAACTTTACAAACCATCATAAAATCTTTGAGAAAGCTGGCTTGGCTGATCTCTTGGAAAGTCAAGCTTACATTTACTTCTATATTGTCCAAATGTTATACTGTAATCTAGTTTCCCTCTTTAGATTGTCAAGAAATTGAATCAAAAGTCGACGGCATCAAGATCACTATTAGAGTCTCCTCTTTGTTCGGCATCCTTGGCCATTCTGAGCGCTCCAACCAACGTGCACTCCTACCATCCATTAACACCATGAAAATTTCACCAAATCTATCCTACGAGGAGTTCAACTTCGTTATTTGCAACCATCCGACGATTTTCAAACCGGATGACAAAGATCTAAATCCTTTCTACCATGATCTTCATCGTATCCTTTGTCATACCATCACTCCAAAGCAAAGCAACATGGATAATCTCACCAATGAAGAGCTAGTGGCCATGTATTAACTGGTTACCAAGCAGCCCTTCTCCTTGGCTAGGACTATTATCTATTCTAATATCCGAATTTGGCACATCACTCAACGCTCTCGTCTGTTTGGAATATACATTACCATGATTCTTGAGGCCAATGGGGTTGATCTGACCAATTGTCCTAAGGGGACCAAACCAACCTTGCTTGCCAAATCCAAAACCTGCCCCCTTCACTCTGCCTCTCATCCAACCTCCTCTTCTCAGCCTCTTGCATCCAGCCCATCCTCGCCTCCTCCTGTCTCTACTGTTGTACTCTCTCCTGAGGTCCGCAGATACATTGATCGGCCATTTAATGCCATGAGGATTTCCACCGCTGAGCAGATTTAAGCTTCAACTCGGGGTCTGGGCACACTTATGTACCATAGCTTTATGGATCAGACCTACTATATTCATAGGTGCTTCCAATGGAGGGATCCCTATGTCGATCCAGCGGTGCCGCATCCTGACTATCTCGGGCCATGATTTATGAATACAAATATTTATGGTTTCATGTACCCAAGTGGTATTGACACCTATGAGGCTTTCACACCTGCTCCTGGCATGGATGAAAATTCTCCTGATGATCCCAAAATTTGATGACATTAGAGGTGGTGGTAGTGTCTCTTTAGTGTTTTGGTCTTTGTGGTCCTTCGGAGACCTTTTAGTAGTTTCTATATCATATCTTGTGTGTTCCAGCAGGGACGATGGTCTCTCTTTATAAGTTTGTTTCTCTAAGTTTAAGTTTGTTGTAGTGGGTTCTCTGAACAAAGTTTGCTTATAATGAAGTTTTACTATTAATGTATGTTTTCCAATCTACTGCCTTATTTATTTCTGCTTGCTCTGATTTGCTATCTTTATAGCACTCTTTCAATCATTTTGCATAAATGACAAAGGGGGAGAAATCATATTAAGGGGGAGTTGTTCGATTATGGGGGAGCTATCTCCTAAAACATGCATGTTTGTCAATTATCAAAATGGAAGAGATTATTTGCACATCCATGATTTCTATAATTAACTATAATTAATTGTCGTACTGTTTTAATTGATTTACCCTACAGATACTATGGAAACAAAAGAAAGAATCCACAAAAGCTCCAAGACTTTTCGAGAGAACAAAAAAATAGAAGCTTGCAATTGCCAAAGACATACTCAAAGATCCAAGATCAGAAGCACGCTCATTACTAGTTCTCTATGTTTGTAAGTGTATAGGAAACCTTGTAAACACCTAAGTGGATGGCAAAACTAAAAGGTAAACCTTCTAAAAATATTGGTATAATATTTATGAAGAAGTGGAAGATCAATCGAATTTTAGCAAAAAACTGCCAGAAGATCCGAATGCGAACAGCAAGTCTCTGTGGTCCATCCGGTCATCCATCAGATGTACGCAAATAACTGCCAGAATATCTGAATGGAAACAGAAAGTTTTCGGTCGTCCAACCGTATCATCCGTCGAACTTCCATGGAATGCCGAGGGAAGATCCGAATGGATACATAAAATCTTATGTGGTCATTCGGGTCATCCATCAGATTTCTGTGGAATACCGTTGGAAGATCCGAATGGAAATAGCAAGTACTTCACGGTCCATTTGGATCAACCGTCGAATTTCCACAGACAACTGACAGATGATCTGTAAGCCGACTTTTCCGAAATTTGGGTTTAGAACATTTCTATTATTTTTGGAATATTTTTTAAAATTTATTTTAGCTGTATTAAAATCTTTTATTTGAATGATTATTTTCCATATGTTGTTCGAAATATTTAAATCATTTTTTCTTTTATCCATTTTTCCTACGATTATTTATTAGGTATCATTTGTTAACGATTTATTTCTGTTAATCAAGCCATCTCTTGCTTTGAATAAAACAATTCCTTTTAACTAAACCTAAACCGGCCGTGGGATTGGGCCAAATCCAGGCCGGCCGGCCCATTAGAGCTGATCCATAGTCCCTTAAACTCAAACTGGCTAAGCCAGTATCAACAAAAATCCCAATTCCTTTCTTCTTCATCCAGCTTTCCTCTCCTTTCCTTGTCCTTGCGGGTAAGAGGGGATCCGCCTGCGGGTCTGGTAGGATCCTGAGATCCTGTCATATAAATGCTCTAGTTCCTTTCAATTGTTAGCTGACAAAGGAAATTTGGAGGAAAAATTCTAGGGTTTATTGAAGTAAATTGACAGGAATTACAATGGAAAATTAAATGCAGGAAGAATGAAAGTGCATGAAGAAAGTAAGTACTGAGAAAATTTGGTAAAATCTCTGATACTCTTATTCTCTTATTTACAACTATTTATATCAAGGATATTCTGGTTGACGTGGCTTATATTTGTCACTACAGGCTGTGATTGGCCTGTCCAATGATGAGCTGTCCTCTGAGGAGCTGAGCTGGCCCTGAGAGAGAAGTAACTAACAAACCAACTGCCCAGGATTGGATATTGTACTGTGCCTATACAGATGGGCACGTATCAACTCCCTCCCCCTTAAATTGACCTTGTCTCAAGGTCAAAATGGGGATAAGTTTGAATGAAGTGTTCATAAGGCACCCATTGACCATACTCCTTGCTCGAATGTTTCCACTATACCAGGAGATCAACAGCAGCACGGTTGCCTCTCTTCACCATTCTTGCAGCACGGTTGCCTCTCTTCACCATTCTTCTATCTAATATGAAGTCAGGCTCTAAAATCTAAGCTTCCACTTGAGTAGGAGTTCCTGCTTGAACTTCTCTGGCAGAACTGACCTTCTTCTTGAGTTGGGAGACATGGAACACAGGGTGGATTTGTGATCCTTCAGGGAGGGCTAGCTTATAAGCCACTGTATATGTCTTAGCTAAGATTTCATAGGGACCAAAATATTTTGGTGACAACTTTTGAAGTCTTTGTTGCCTAACTGAAACCTGTCTATAAGGCTGGAGTTTGAGGAAAACACAGTCTCCTACATCAAATTGCCTGTCAGTCCTCTTAGTGTCTGCCAACTTCTTCTCCTGTCCTGGGCCATGTACAAATTGTCCTTGAGTAGCTGTAGAGCATTATCTCGAGAGTTTAGAGCTTCTTCAACACTCTTGTCTTGGGGAGGGTCTGAAATGTATGTGAGGATATGTGGGGGAGCTCTGCCATAAACAGCTTCAAAGGGTGTCACTTTGGTTGAAGTGTGCCAGTTGGTATTAAACTAAAATTTCGCCCATGGTAGAAATTTGCTCCATTCATGAGGTTTATGCCCATAGAAGCATCTCAAATAGGCTTCAATACTCCTGTTTGTGACCTCAGTCTGCCCATCTGTTTGAGGATGGTAGGCAGTACTATATTTGAGCTTGGTCCCCTGTGCTTTAAAAAACTCTTGCCAAAATTGACTAGTGAAGATGGGATCTCTGTCACAGACAATGGATTTGGGCATCCCATGTAGCTAGAATACCCCATCAATGAAAATATGAGCCACCATAGCAGCAGTGTAAGGATGACATAGGGCAAATAAGTGGATGTATTTAGTTAACCTATCAACCACAACCATTATGGTTGTTTTGTGATAGCTAGTAGGTAACCCGTCAATGAAATCCATGGATATATCCCCCCAAGCCCTATCAGGTATAGGCAAGGTTTGTAGTAGGCCAGCTGGGGAGATATTTTCATACTTGTTCTGTTGGCAAATCTGACAGGCTTGTATGTATTTCCTGACTGCAGTCTTCATCCCTTTCCAATAGCAAGTCTTCTTGAGTTTTGTAGAGTCTTTGCCACACCAGAATGGCCTGCCTGCACATGATCATGGTGTTCTTTTAGCATAGTAGCTGCAAACTCAGATTGGGGATCAATAAGGAGCCTATTTTGTAATATAAGAGGCCTTGTCTCATAGTGTACTTATCAGTATTTAAGCTGCCTTGTGCCCATTTGCTTAGTTGTTCTTTATAGAAATCTAAATATTGTATTTGTTCCTGAAACTGAGCCAACCAGTCAGCTTGAACCACAGTAACTGCATTCATTATGAGAGGTTCCCTCCTGGATAAACTGTCAGCAGCTACATTCTCCTTGCCTTTCTTGTACTCTACTCTGTAGTGGTACCCTTGCAACTTAGCTATCCATTTGTGTTGAGTCTCTGTCCCATTTTCTGATCTAACAAGTATTTGGGTGCTTGATGATCAGTCTTTATGATGAATTCCCTACCCCACAAATATTGACTCCACTTTTTAATAGCCAAGAGAATGGCCAGCATCTCTTTCTCATAGGTAGACAAAGCCCTTGACCTTCCATTTAGCCCCTGACTCAGGAATGCTGTAGCTCTGCCCTTTTGTATGAGGACAACTCCTATTGCTTCTCCTGAAGCATCACATTCTAGTACAAAAACTTCATTAAAATTGGGCATACTAAGAACTGGAGGTTGAATGAGGGCTAATTTCAGTTTCTCAAAAGCATCTTGGGCTGCATCATTCCATTTAAAGGAATCCTTCTTGAGTAGATCAGTGAGTGGCCCAGTTATTGCCCCATAACCCTGAATGAATCTTCTGTAGTAGCCAGTAAGGCCTAGGAATCCCCTGAGCCCCTTCAGTGTAGTGGGAGTTGGCCAGTGCTCCACTGCTTCAGTCTTTGTGGTGTCCACTTGGATGCCTTCCTCAGAAATAACATGCCCCAAGTACCCAATTCTCAGCAAAGCAAAATGGCACTTGCTCTTTTTGATCTTCATATTGAATTCTGCCAACCTGTGGAATACCTTTTCCAGGTGCACTAAATGTTCTTCAAAGCTACTGCTGTAAATCAGTATGTAATCAAAAAATATAAGAACAAATTTCCTCATATAGTCCCTGAATATAGAATTCATCATGGACTAAAAAGTGGAGGGTGCATTGGTGAGCCCAAATGGCATCACAAGGAACTCATTGTGTCCCTCATGAGTTCTAAAAGCAGTTTTAGGTATATCCTCATCCACTACCCTCACTTGATGATACCCAGCTCTCAAGTCCAGTTTAGAAAAAAAAATTGCCCCATGTAGCTCATCAAACAATTCATCTATAAATGGAATTAGAAATTTATCCTTGATAGTGTTTTGATTAAGAGCCCTATAATCTATACACATTCTCCAGGACCCATCAGATTTCTTCACTAAGATAACAGGTGAGAAATAGGAGCTTGTACTGGGCCTAATGATTCCACTAGCTAACATCTCCCTTACTTGTTTTTTTATTTCATTTTTATGTATGTAAGGATGTCTATATGGCCTCTGACACACTGAAAGAGCCCCAGGTATCAATGTCACGACCCGTACCCTAGAGTAAGGGCACGAGACATGAATACGTCCAGCCTACGCCGCAGTGTCGGCGGTAGAACGTTGTCCTAGGTCTCAACATCTAACAGTTTATATCTAAACAGTTTATATTCCCCGAACGGGGTATTATAGTAATAATAACTCAATCACAGCTAAGGAAGAGATAGCACGATATGAAATAGAACTCAAAGAACTGAATAGATAGTAGTAGTCTAAGATAATCCCAGCAATCCACAATACAAGGTCTCAGATAAAAGAATATATACAACTGAATCCAAAAGAGTCTAACTAAACAAGTCTCCAGACTACAAAAGATAATAAACTATCTAAACTAGTCTAAACAGTCGGGGGAAGGTCCTCAGCTACTGCTGGATCCTCCAGAGGTCCAGCTCACAGGTGTCATCAAGGGCTGCCCCGTAATAGGTGTCCAGGCAAGCCTCCTCCTCGTCCTCTGTAATATTTTCAACAGGTCCAGTCAGGACAGGAGCGAGCACAGTACATCTCAACAATTCATAGCAGGTTAGAAAATATGAACATGCAGTAAAGTAAGATACAAGTACTGAAAGAATGCTGTATGTAAATAGGAAGAGAACTGTAATGTAAATATCTACTATACATAGAGAACTAGCAGTGACTAGTGAATCAGAGTACGAGATAGCACATATGAACAGGACAGATTTGCATAGGATGTCGAGGTTGCACAGGAATCTACACTACAATGGAAATGTTCACATGACTACTAGCACTCCCCCGTATCCCCAATCAATACACAAGGATCTAAATAGGTTATGTTATTGCACAGGATATCACATGGGGGCCCATATAGGGTGCACATGATAGTATACATGGGGGCTCCGTGAACATGAGAGTACAAGATTCACAGGAGTGCACATGTAAAATAGAAGCACAGGAGTACATGATGTAAGTGAAACGCACAAGCACAATGTACCCGATGCTCCCGAGGGGGATAACATCGCATGTAGAGATCCATATAGTACCAATCCGTGTGACCAATGTGACAGTACAAGTAAAGTAATCTACTACAGGTAATAATTCTAAGCAGGATATAAAATGATCAGAGAATGTACTCGCCTGTAACTGAGTGTCCGGTATGAAACGTACTGTCCAAGGAGTGGTGTCTGGCTCCTAATCAGAACAGCACAAGTCACAACAAGTCTAGAATATCAAAATGGAGTCCTACTATGCATTCTACATGATTCTAAGTCAATCTAGGCCAAAGTCAACTCTTGGTCAACTTTGGTCGACCCTAGAAGTCAAACTAGGTCAACCTTGTCTAAACTAGGCTAAACTCACTAGCTAGGTCTAATAAAGCTATACTAGACTCTAACAAGGCTATAAACACAACATTCAAGAATTCATAATACCTATGAATATACACCATATATATAGATACACAATTTGAGCTACACTAAATATTATGCTAAACACTATGCATACACACATATACATAATACAATATGTAGAAGGAAGATGGAGAGCTAGAGAGGAAGTAAAAGTGTGTGATAGTGAAGTGCAGGAAAAATTAGAGAGAAGTGTGTGTAAACTGTGTTCAGGAAAAATACAAGGCAGTGAGCAATGTGCAGGAAACATAAAACAGGGAGGAAAATGTGTGTGTGTCATGTTAACAGGAATACAAGAATGTACAGCAAGTAATATCATGGCCTATATTAGGTTACACCAAAACTGGAATCAACTCAGAATTTAAAGACATTTCCCTTCCTTCCTATTCTCAGGTTAACACAATTAAACCAAACAATTTCTCAGTTCACCCTCATGAGAACATTCAAATCATTACAATAAGAATCCAAAAATCAGTTCAATACTCAATAAATCTCAGGAACAGAACAGGAACCCAGGTTTGAGTTCCAAATAACAAAACAACCCTAACATTTTCAGGCCTTAAAACTGGAACAATGTTTCAATATCAAAACCAAACTCAGAAAAATCAATGACAGTTCTTAAAGAAAAGTATAGGAGAGTAACCACATCAAACTCGAATTAATACCATATAAGAATCATCAAGTTCTCAAACAAACTCAAACCCAGCCACCTCTTCTAGATGTCAACCCCTTAGTTTAATTCTCAGTTGTGGCTAACAGTCATGAGAGTTTCAGTAAGCATCAATTGACAATGAAGAGTAATCAAGAGAACACAGGGGAAATAGGACCCATTTTCCCAGGTTCTCAAAACAGGGAATGGATCAAAACCCATACCAAAACCTCTTTTGTAAACCCAATCTAACTTGCAAATTTAAGAACTTAATTGACAAGGATATATCATGCAGGAAATCAAATCATTAGGATTATACACAACAGTATTTATTAAACAAACTCAGTTATAGGCTGGAACAAGGAAGCAACTGAAGAACAGAGAAAAACCATCCCATTCCAGGTTTTAAACCTTTACTCAGGTTGTACATAAAGTTCCAACTAAACAACATTAAAATCTCAGTTCGAAGGACACTTAAAACAGTAACAAATCTTAATGAATTCACAGTTAAGGTGAAAAGGAGAAAGGAATCAATTTCAGGTTTCCCTGAAACATCCCACCCCTTGACATCCCATTCCAGGACCCAAAACAAAACCATAACTCCCAAAACTTGACAAGCTTAAAGATTACATATACCTAAACAAATTTAGGAAGTAAACATGTGGGGGATGGCATTAATTTGGATTTCAAATCATTTGACCAAACAAAACTAATCTGAACACTAACAGTGTATCAGTAATTTGTATTTGAGCCCAAAACTCCACATAAGACCTGAACAATTGTAATCCTATCATAACAGAGATTAAACATGATGTTTAGAACCTAATAATCAATAAAAACACATTTAAAACCATTCAAAATCGAATTAAACAGAACCAACAACCTGTGCACTAAACTACACAGTGAAATGCACGTGCACACGCAAAAACGTGTCCGACACGACACGAGGACCCACAAAACCTCGGGGGCCTCGTGTCAGACACTGCCCGCACCCAGGTGTCAAGTTACACGTGTCCAAGTGGTGTACACTGTGCGCAAAGCACCCCGAGTAGCAGGGGATAGAACAGTCCCGAGCCCACTGCACGCACGCGTGTCCAGACCATTTTGCACCCGACACGGACACAAAAAGGCCATGGTCCCTTCATGAAGATTGAAGAGCACACCAAGATCTACAAACCTATTCAAACAGAAATTAAAAATAACAAAATCGAATCCTCAGAGGTATTTGGTCGAACACCTAGAATACTAGGTTGATATGTGTCTGATACGGACACGAAACGAATCCAAATCCTAGGTTTAAGCTATCCTACAGTAGGGGTAGGGCTAGGGCCTTCCTAAAATGGATTTGGACAGAATTTTAATGGACTATTGAGAGATTTACCTATTGATTCACAAAGGGTGGAAAAAGCCTCCAAAAGCAATGAGCTCCTCAAGCAACAAAGTGTCCAAATTGTTTCTTCCTGCACAACAATTAATTCCAGCAGCAAGAGGAAGGAATTTAGGTTCTAATGGAATTGGTTTGAAGGAAAAAGAAATTAAATTGAATTTCTTATGATTTTTGAAAGATGTAACTCACCTTCTTCCTTAGAAATTGCTAGAACCCTAAAAGAGGCTAGCCCTAAAAACTAGGAGGATATTTATAATGGGGGAATCCCTAGGTTCAGCTAGGGATGGCTGACCACTTGACTTTGGGTTAGGGTTGAGCTAGGTTTGAGTCCAATCTAGCTAAGTCACATAATGACTTGTGAAACCACAAGCCATTCACCAAATCAAATGATTTCTAAATTTCTAATTCTAGTTCTATGAATCACTAACCACTAACTTGAGTCACACTAGGTTAGACTAGGGTCACTTGACCTAACCAAGCCCAACTAACCATGGTTAGTTCCTAGGTTGGTCTACATGAGTCAAAACTGGCCAAAAATCAAACTAGTCCAAATAAATCCAAAATAAATTCTAAAAATTCCCATAAATTCTAATTAATACAAATAAATTTTATTTACCCCAAAAATGACAAAAATACCCTCACACTAGAAATGTGGTAGTGACAATCAAAGGAATTTTATGGTCAAACTCTCTTTTGGGAGGTAGGCCTGTAGGTTCTTCAAATAGTTGTTTGAATCTGTGCAGTAGAGAAGAGATGGATGGATGTGTACCTGTAGTAGTGGCATGGCACTCTACAGAGTAGAGCTGGATAATGTAGAACTGGTTTTTCTGCCTGAGCTCCTTCAGGTCTGCTCAACAAAACTGTGAGTGGATCCAGAGTCCACTAACACTATGACTGGTTTGCCTTGTATTGTCCCTCTCATCTTCATGGTTGAATGTTGGTTTGTCCCAGACAGTGCCTGCAAAGAAATGGAGAAAGATTTTGGAATTACCTCATCCTGAACATTATCTTCCTGTTCATCATCTACAGTTAGCATAAACAGCCTCTTCTCCTTGCATTTGAGGCCTTTGAACCATTTTTCTTCACGCAGGAAGCATAAACACAAATTTTTTCTCCTCACTATTTCAATAGGGGATATAGTGAGTCTTTCTGGGTTTATGGTGATTGCATATTTTTTTTTCTGTTTTATTATTGCTTGCAGGAGGAGCTGGGGTATTAGGCACCATATTTGCTGTAGGAGTAGTCTTGTACAGGTGTGTGTTACCCTTGTAGTTCCTCTTAAGGGCTAAGAACTTGGCTTCATACAACTTAGAGAGTTGTATGGCTGTTAGTAAACTTCTTGGACTTGCTAGTTGCAGCTCATATCTGATCTCTTCTCTCAAGCCACCTATATAGTGACTAATGAGACAGATCTCAGGGACCCCTTGCACTATTTATGAGACTCTCTGGAATTGAGAATTATATTCCTGAACATCAGAGTCTTGTTGGAGGTGCTTCAGGTCAATGATGTGGTCTGTGAGCTGAGAGGGGCCAAACTCCATTCTGATACTTTGGTAAAAATCATCCCAAGTCAACTTAAGTTTTAACACCCATCTTAGCCAGTATGCAGCTGTGCCTTTGAGTTGGACTGAACACAACTTGATTCCGTCAGCTTCTAAAGTATGATAGAAACTGAAATAGTGATCCACTCTCATTAGCCATTCCTCTACATCACCTGAACCATCATACTCAAGTAATTTAAGCCTGTGTGAGGACTGCCCCCTGTTTTGATTTTGAATGTTATTTGAAGCATTATAGGGAAGACCTCCAGCCTGTATAATTGGCCTTGGAGGAGTATACAATACTCCTGGAGCATTTGCTGGGGTCCCTACTATTTGTGAGTGTGTATTTGGTGGTGTTCTCATATGGGGAAAAGGAGTTTGTTCACCAGTGGCCATAGCTGAGTTCATCAAGGATGTGTTGGCACTTCCCATATGCATGTTAATAGTATGCACTGGGAAATTGGGCCAGAGAAATATGGTGCAGGTGAAAAATTGTGTAACAATGGAGAGGAGTTCATATTTGAGCTCGAACTCTCCCCATCCCTACGAGATCTGGTTAATTCCTCCAGCATCTTCTCAAATCTTCCAAATCGATCTTCGAATTGATCAAATTTGGCAGGTAGGCCCTCTAATTGAATAAATTTGGCAGACAGATCTAGCACAGTACCTGACATGGCACCTATGGTTCCTTCAAGGGAGAGGATCCGTTCGTTGTCAACGAACGCCCGCCTCCCCTCATATGCCACTCCTCCAGATCCGCTGAGGCCGGAGCTTCCTTCCCGACTGCCTTCACTTACTGGATCTAGAGGATCTGATACCAAGTTGGTAGGATCCTGAGATCCTGCCATATAAATGCTCGAGTTCCTTCCAGGAATTGTCATCAGGAATCAATTGTTAGCTGACAAAGGAAATTTGGGGGGAAAATTCTAGGGTTTATTGAAGTAAATTGACAGGAATTACAATAGAAAATTAAATGCAGGAAGAATGAAAGTGCAGGAAGAAAGTAAGTACTCAGAAAATTTGGTAAAATCTCTGATACTCTTCTTCTCTTATTTACAGCTATTTATATCAAGGATATTCTGGTTGACGTGGCTTATATTTGTCACTGCAGACTATGATTGGCCTGTCCAATGATGAGCTGTCCTCTGAGGAGCTGAGCTGGCCCTGAGAGAGAAGTAACTAACAAACCAACTGCCCAGAATTGGACATTGTACTGTGCCTATGCAGATGGGCACGTATCAGCGTCTCCGTTAGTACTCGATGGTTTCTGGTTTCTCTAGAAGCTACCTGTACCGCCTCTCTCCAAGCTATCCCAGTCGTCAACCGACCTACTGACCTTGGCTAAGCGATCTGTGCCATCCATTCGTAACCGCCACCACCTTGGCTCCGCCTGTTTAAACACCCCGCCCCATCCTTCTTCTTCACTCCTAAATCAGTGACGAAGCCCTGCCGTACTGCCGACCACCACCCCTTTTTTTCCTTCTTTTTCCTCGTCTAGTGGCCATGGCGATTCTTCAGAGGTCCATCTCGACTCGCGACATCGTTCAGCAACGAACGGACCTCCTCATCGAGCGGTGTTGAAGCACCCGAGCTTTCTTCTCCATTGATGGATTCATGAACCTCGTTGACATCGTTACGATCGGGCGACCTCATGTTTGATTTCATTGGAAGCCTACAATTCCTTCTTCGATCTGGTAAAAAATTCGAATCCATTTGATGATTTCGTATCAATTTTACTTGTGAATGTTCTCAAAGAGTTCATGTGATGGCAATTTATCGGTTCACTCATCTGTGGGAATTTCTGATCGGTTTTGATCGTAATAATTTGTGTTTGGAGATTTAGAGTTCTTTAACCTTCCTAGAACTCTATTTCTGATTCAATTGAATTATTAGCAATTCAAACATAACGTTGATAATCTCTCCTCTATTTTGATCGCCATGTGTTTGGCATAAGTACTAGCTCTGTGTTGTTGGCGAGATCGGACACAAAAATGAACGTGTCAGACCCTGGGACTCTAACTAGTTGCATTCCTAACCAAGTATAACCAGTCGACTCTTTTCCTAAATTATATGAGCGAATTTGAGATGTCGTTTCTATGGTGTTTTGTGTTGGGGAAGGCTTATGTCCCAGTTTTCAGTTGCGGGCAAGGATACAGACCATGTATCTGTATCTGATATGCTGGAATCGGCACAGTGATGATACAGACCTAGTATTTTGCTACTGTTTGATTATTGCAGGATGATTTGTGGTTAAGAAGGAATTATATTGAGGTTCTGCAGAGCAGTGTGATCTTAGCAGAGAAGTTGAACGAGTTAAAATTCTTTACTATAGCTGACCGTTGGGAGAGAGCATGAGTAGTAAGTTCAAACGAATAGCAGTAAATTTGGATGTGGTCAACCGTTAGAGTGAATTAGGTTTTCTTTGTTACTGACTGAGGGATGGGTCAGTTGGACTGAGTGAACCGTTTAGTTAATTATTTGAAAGGGGGGAATATAGCCAGCAACAGAAATGTTGAGTCTAAGTGTAGTATTGAAGTATTAGGTTCTAGCCAGGATTAAGTTTATTAATTGTCAGTTAATTGTTAATGTTAATTAGATTATTATTTAGTATAATTATTAGTTAGTGAATAGATTGTGGGTTTAGAGAAATTATTATGGTTTCTAGAAACCTTTTTGGAAAATGGATTTGAGTTGTAGTTGGTAGGATTAAAACTAGAGTTATTAAGTTGGGTTTTCATTGTATGTTTTGGATTTATTATGATTAGAGAAGTTTATTTTAGGCTTAATTGGTGTTGAGGAGGAACGGGTATTTTAGATGATTAGTTGTATAAATGGTTTTCGGCCTTAATGATTAAATATTGGATTTATTGGTTGTACTAAAGGAGTGATTGGGACAAATTAGACCCGAGGCAAGTACACTCCTTATGTTTTTTTGACACAATTTAATTGTCCTATTTTTTTATCATCATGTCATGTCTCATATTGCGATATGGTCTTGACACGTGATCCTGATTAATGTTCATGATTGAGTCCTTGATAGTGATTCATGTTATTTTTCATAGTCGTGATCGTGACTTGATTCATGACTTGATTTGTGACTTGATTTGTGACTTGACTCTTGACTTGTTTATCGTACATGACTCGTGATTGTTTATCGTACATTGATCGTGACACTTGACTTTTCATATATTGATGATGACTTGTACATGTTGATCACGACTCCTGTCTCAGGAAAAGGGAAAATGCCAAGTAGATATGTGGTCATACCCAGTTGCTATCGTATATTGTAAATAGCATACATACAACTCACGTATGTCATGCCATACCTATCATTAATAGCCATCTTCGGATGTGTCGGATTACCCCAGCCGACCATATATTGAACACGATATTTTAAATGCACATGGTTCATAGTTTTGTTTTCCCTATTCATGCTTGTTCTCTTAGTTATTCGTGTTGCAGGTTTGCATTGCATAACATTGACTTGGTCATATGATCTGGTTATTTTATTTTCCGCATTTATCTTACTGTTTTATTTTGTATCTTGATATATTTGTTTGGAGGGTTGTACTCTGCTATATTCCTGACTGGATCGTTGATATAGGCCAGGGCTTGAGGACGTGGCTTGGATTTGGATGGTGACTCATGGAAGATTTTGGAAGAACTAGGATTAGTATAGAATCATTTATGTACCTTTCACTGTATATATTATTTGAGATTTTGGTCGAAGTTGTCTCCGGGATGAGATTGATGTATATGTACTAAAAAGATGACCGTGGATGCTGTGATTGCATTTGCTTGGTTTGATTTTATTTTTCGTCTAGTGTCATGATTGAGTGAAGATTGATCTTATTATTCATTGGAGATTATCGAGGTCTAGACAGCTAACGACCGTCGATTTAACGGCGTAGGCTAGACGCGCTCACAACCCGTAGCCAAAACATGCGGGCACGGAACGTGACACATTTTTAAGGTGGCCCATGCAGGTCTATCTAATGGTACATAGGATTAGAGTGCCATTGGGGGCTTGTGAGAATAGGAATACTCAATCATTGCTTAGGAAGTATCGATTCTGACTGTTTGCTTATTCTTTGTGATTATGAGTAGAGTACTATTAGAATCCTATGCATATATTCCTAGTTGCTTCCTAATATTTCTAAGTGACTTTCTCCTACAACTCCATTATCTTCTCTTCTCTTTTCAGAATAGCTAAAGGAAAGAGAGTGAGTCGGATATGTATTCTGGACATTTTTAGTTCCATCGGATCGTCTTCATCTCGTCCCGTGACTTCCGAAGGAACCAAGACTCCTTCATCATCTTCACCTCCTCCATCTCTTTTGACCCAGGGCAATTCGACCATTCCTATTCTTGAGGATTTGTCTATGAGTGGAGAGCAGATGTTTGAGATTTTCAAGGGAATGATGGAAGCACATAAGATTCAAGTCGAAGCACAGGAGGAACAGATAGCTGCTATGAAAGAAGAAATAGAGAATATTCAGTTAGCAGCCTTAGCAGCAATAGATAAAGTAGCAAATCAGAGGATTTTTTCACCCAAGGAAGGGACTATTCTGGACTTTAAGAAAATGCGTCCCCGAGAGTTTTGTGGCACTGAAGGAATATTGTATGTTGATAAGTGGCTGAAAAGTAAAGAAAGGGTTTTGCGATTGGTATGACTTCCTGATGATTTGGAGATAGAAGCCGCTGGACTCCAACTCTATGACTTAGCTAGAACTTGGTTTAGGAATGAACCTCAGCTAGAAAACCCTGATCTGACTTCGAAGAAGTTTAAGAAGGAATTCAAGAGGGAGTTCTTCCCAGCTGTTGCACAGGAGATGTTAGAGAGGGAGTTTCAGAATCTAGAGCAAGGTGATAGGACAATTGATAAGTATGCAACTGAGTTTAGCAGGCTTAGTTAATTTGCTGGGAGACTAGATCCTAAAGTCAAGGCTCTAAGATTTTGTTATGGCATGAATGAAGATATTAGATTTATGTCATAACCAATGGTGCTAGTACCTATGCTGATATAGTATGCATAGCCCAGAGGATAGAAGTTGATTTGGACCTGAAGCGCAAGAGGGATGGTGATAAAGGCAAGGACCCCAATCCTGGAGCGGCAAAGTGTCATCATAGTCAGCGGGAGACTTCGGAGGATCGGGTTCCAATAGAGCAGCCACTTCCACAGGCAACTCCTATTCAAAAGCATCATGAAGTTGTTTGCAATTTCTGCAAGAAGCCGGGCCACAAGTGGGATGGATGTAGAGTGAGATTAGGACGGTGCCTTCATTGTGGATCAGGTGACCACAGAGTCGGAGACTGTCAATGCAAGAGATTCTAGAGTTGATTCTCATGATGGATTCCTAGCTGTTAGTTGCCTTCTGGATTTGTACATAGAGGAGTGATTGAGGAATAATGGTCAGTGGGACCTTGTTGTAGTAGCTGTAGTAGTGTGAGATGATCACCTTATAGTTCCTTTCTTTCTATCATATCTTGTATTCATTTGACTTTCCTTTTCAGTTGATTTTTAATAAAATTGTTTGTGATGATTCTCTAATCATGACCATGTCTAAACTCTAATTTTGCTAGCTATCGATTCTTCCCTAATCACGACTACATTGGATTATATTTTGGAAATATTACTAGTTGTCTATGCTAAGATTTGGATTCTTATTAGATTTCTTCGACCCTATTATTCTCATGCCTAAATCCTTTCGATTTATTTCTAAGTCGTTCCCGACTGTCACTCTTCAATCATTTCTAAATGACCTTGACTACTAACATTGACTTTAATGGCTAATCATTCTGTTACCTATCATGATTTACTTCTAAATGTTTTGACTATTCCTAGACCACCTTGGTCATAAAATCGTTTCATACGATTCTGATCATCTATATCATGCCTAAACGATTTATTAGCCATGACTGTATCTTGCCTAAACGACGTTGATCATATTTCAATCGTGGTTAAATGATTTAGGATTAATCATCCCTGAGGAAGACTTCGGTCATACCTAAATGACTAAAGTGTTTCATGTTCATATCTAAATAAGTCGTGATTTTGAATAATTATTAGTCATCTCCCATAGATAATCATGACTAGAATAGTTATTCTGATTTGACCCTATTTCCATTCCATCTTTGAATCATGTCTAACGATTTTTGACCATTCCTAAAGGAATTTTGTTTTCATTCTCGTGCCTAAATGATTTTGATCCTAGCTAAAGGATTCCTTCAATCTAATCTAGATAGTCATGATTTTGACTATTCTAGTCATTTTTGATAATTGATCATGCCTGAGAGTTATGACTTGACCATCACTATACCATTCAGATTCTATGTTTTGATCGTGCCAAAAATTTTAATTTTCGTGCCTAGACGATTTTCCATGTGATTTTAAATTCTATTATGACTAGATTTTTGATTCTCGGTCGTGCCTAAGTTCTGATACATGACTTTGACTCTGTAAATCATTTTGGTTATTCCTAGTCATGACTAGATGATTTTACTCACCATGACTATTGTGCCAAATAATTTTTGATCTTAATCATGCCTATGTTCTAATCTAACGGTGACTTTCCTATTTTTGTTCTTCAATCGTGGTTAAACTTTCAATTTTAATTATGCTTAGAAGATCGTGCTCGATGACTTTGCTCTTCTAAGTTGTAACTAAATTTTATTCCACCTTATGCCTATTTAATTCTAGATCATCATTAATCGTGCTATTTTAAAATCTTCGTACCCGATCGTTAATTAGGCTAAGTTAAGTCAAAACCCTGTCTATCCTTATTTTGCCTAGTCCCAACTAAATCTTGTTTCTATTTCGTGCCAAACTAATTGTTGATCATTATTAGTTGTAACATTTTTCAAATCTTAGTGCTTGATGCTAGTAGTGACTAAATCTATATCGATCGTGCCATATTGTCCAATTATTATTTGTCGTACCAAGACATTTCAAATCTTTAATTTTTGATTCCAAATCATGCCTGACTAATTTAATCGTTCTTCGATAATCGTGCCAAACTAAATTTGATTTTATCGTGCCATTTATTCTAGTCGTGCCCTTTGAAATTTCAAGGACGAAATTTTTCTAAGGTGGGTAGATTTGTAAGCCCACTTTTTCGGAATTTGGTTTTAGAACATTTATATTATTTTCAGAATATTTTCTAGAATTTATTTTAGCTTTATTAAAATCTTTTATTTGAATAATTATTTTCCATATGTTGTTTGGAATATTTAAATCATTTTTTCTTTTATCCATTTTTCCTATTATTATTTATTAGGTACTCACTCATTTGTTAAAGATTTATTTCGGTTAATCAAGCCATCTCTTTCTTTGAATAAAACAATTCCTTTTAACTAAGCCCAAACCAGCCCTGGGATTGGGCCAAACCCGGGCTGGCCAGCCCATTAGAGCTGATCTATAGTCTCTTAAACTCAAACTGGCTAAGCCAGTATCAACAAACATCTCAATTCCCTTCTTTTTCATCCATCTTTCCTCTCATTTCCTTGTCCTCGCGAGCAAGGCCCCTGCGCATCTCCGTCAGTACTCGATGGTTCCCAGTTTCTCCAGAAGCTTCCCGCACCGCCTCTCTCGAAGCCATCCTAGCCGTCCGCCGACCCGCCGACCCACCGACCTTGGCCAGGCGATCCGCGCCATCCGTTCGTAACCGCCACCACCTTGGTTTCGCCTATTTAAACACCACGCCCCCCTCCTTCTTCACTCCTAAATCAGCGGCGAAGCCCTACCGCACTATCGACCACCACCCTTCTTCTTCCTTCTTCTTCTTTGTCTGGCGGCCATGGCGATTCTCCGACGGTCCATCTCGACTCGCGAGAACGTTCTGCCACGAGCGGACCTTCTCATCGAGCAGTGGTGAAACACCCGAGCTTCCTCCGCCATTGACGGAATCACGAACCTCGATGACGTCGGGATGATCGAGCGACCTCATGTTCGATTTTATTGGATGCCTGCGATTCCTTATTCGATCTGGTAAACAATTCGAATCCATTTGATGATTTCGTATCAATTTTCCTTGTGAATGTTCTTGAACAGTTAATGTGATGGCAATTGATCGGTTCACTCATCTGTGGGAATTTCTGATCGGTTTTGATCCTAATAATTTGTGTTTGGAGATTTGGAGTTCTTTAACCTTCCTAAAACTCTATTTCTGATTCAATTGAATTCTTAGCAATTCAAATATAACGTTGAGAATCTCTTCTCTATTTTGATCGCCAATTATTTGCCATAAGTACTAGCCCAGTGTTATTGGCAAGATCGGACACGGAAACGAACGTGTCAGGCCCTGGGACTCTGACTAGTTGCATTCCTAACCAGGTATAACTAGTCGACTCTTTTTCTGAATTATATGAGTGAATTTGAGATGTCGTGGCACGGTGATGATGCAGACCTAGTATTTTTCTACTGTTTGATTATTGCAGGATGATTTGTGGTTAAGAAGGAATTATATTGAGGTTCTACAGAGCAGTGTGATCTTAGAAGTGAAGTTAAACGAGTTCAAATTCTTTACTGTAGCTGACCATTGGGAGAGAGCATGAGTTGTAAGTTCAAATGAATAGCAGTAAATTTGGATGTGGTCGACCGTTGGAGTGAGTTTGGTTTTCTTTGTTACTGACTGAGGGATGTGTCAGTTGGGCTGAGTGAACCGTTTAGTTGATTATTTGAAAGGGGAGAATATAGCCAGCAGCAGAAATCTTGAGTCTAAGTATAGTGTTGAAGTATTTGGTTCTAGCCAAGATTAAGTTTATTAATTTTCAGTTAATGTTAATTAGATTATTATTTAGTAGATAATTATTAGTTAGTGAATAGATTGTGGGGTAGAGAAATTATTATGGTTTCGAGAAACCTTTTTGCAAAATGGATTTGAGTTGTAGTTGGTTGGATTAAAACTAAAGTTATTAAGTTGGGTTTTCATTGTATGTTTTGGATTTATTGTGATTAGAAGTTTATTTTAGGCTTAATTGGTGTTGAGGAGGAACGGGTGTTTTAGATGATTAGTTGTATAAATGGTTTTGGGCCTTAATGATTAAATATTGGATTTATAGGTTGGACTAAAGGAGCATTTTGGACAAATTGGACCCAAGGCAAGTACACTCATTACTTATGTTTTTTTGATACAATTTAATTGCCTATTTTCTTATCATCATGTCATGTCTCATATTGTGACACGGTCTTGACACATGATCCTGATTATTGTTCCTGATTGAGTCCTTGATAGTGATTCATGTTATTGTTCATAGTCATGATCGTGACTTGATTTATGACTTGATTTGTGACTTGATTCGTGACTTGACTCTTGACTTGTTTATCGTACATGACTCATGATTGTTTATCGTACATTGATCGTGACACTTGACTTGTTATCGTATATGCCAAGTAGATATGTGGTCATATCCAGTTGCTATCGTATATCGTAAATAGCACACATACACCTCATGTATGTCGTGCTGTACCTATCATTAATTTCCATCTTCGGATGTGCCGGATTACCCCAGTCGACCACATACACAACCAATAAGTCATATTGGCAACGAATTTAGCGACACCAGTTATATACGTTGGTAATTTTTGTATTTAGCGACGTTATATAAAGGCATCGCTGAACGTCACAATCAGCGACGTTTAGCGACCGTTAGGGACACATATTATGCTTTGGAAAGCTGATGTCGCGGTCTAGTCGCAGAACCTCGCTGTTTTGTTTAACTCAGCGACGTTTTGCGACTCCATAATAGGTACGTCGCCAGTTTTTTATTGAACAGCGACGTTTAGCGACGTCTTTTACGGACGTCGCTAAAATGTTTCATATAGGGTTCCAGCCGATCGATTTTTTATTTTCTTTCACCCAAAATTTTCAATCTTCTGATCTCCAAATTTCTTTCCCTCTTTCCCTCTCCTCTCCGGCGACCCCCTCCCTCCGGCGACCCCTCTCCCCGACGGCCCCCTCTTAATCCGTGCGCCGTCGACATCCTCGCCGCCGTCGACATCCTCCCTGCCCCCTCTTTTCGACGACCCCGACCCGACCAAGGAAGGCATAACCCTAACCCTATCTCCCTTTTCCAAACACGACACACACACAGAGACACACACACACGCTGACACGACACACACGCACACACTAACACGATACACACGCACACATGACACACACACACAGACACACTTTGGCACACACACGACACAGGCACGCAGACACAGACACACACACACGCTGACACGACACAACCCTATCTCCCTTATATATATATATATATATATATATATATATATATATATATATATATATATATATATATATATATATATATATATATATATATATGAAGCTATTGTCACATATGAATGAAGGGAGAAAATCAGATAATGGGAAGGGGGAGATGTGGACTGGTATAGGTTGGAGTTGGGGACTGTATGTCCATATATATATATGAATGTATAGTATGTTAAAGTTTCTTTTTGCCTAATTCAGTGAAGGGAGTGATGTGGACTGGTATAGGTTAGAGTTGGGGACTGTATGTCCATATGAGAGTATATATGTCTTAATAGTAGTGTATCCCATATAATGGATAGTATCGTATATATGTATTACATAAGTAAGAGTGTATAGAGTGAGTACACTAGTAGTATATCGTAGTATCCTAGAATGTAAAGAGTGAGTATCCTAGAGTGTATAGAGTGAGCCTCCCTACTTCCTTTCTTCTCATTCGGCTCATTCAATCGACTATTACGCATCATATATATGATATCTACCTCAACATCAACCTAGCTAGAGAAGTGTGAAAATATTAATATTAACCAAGGTTCACAGTATCGGTATCGGTATCGGAATCGGTATCAAGGATCTCATGGCTTCCGCTACCAGAGCAAAATATAGAACCAAACGTGAACCATAGGTGCATATTCAAAACATTAGAAGTAAAAAGTTTTCGATTGGTGGTACTAACTTGAGGTATATATATATATATATATATATATATATATATATATATATATATATATATATATATATATATATATTGAGGTAGATATCATATATATGATACGGAATATGATGTAGAATGAGAAGCAGGGAAGTAGTGGGGGGTCAGAGAGGGGTGGTCAGAGAGGGGGCCTTCTTGTTGAACATGTGACGACACTCATTTAATATGCATGTATCTATGCATCCATTTGGAATATACTCGAATAATGTGTATCTATCTTTGCAGAATTATTGACAATTAATGGATATGAATTACTATCTGTGGTATCGTTCGTAGATGTACAATCGTCATTCTGATGACATGTACGGTGTGCGGGATGAATTTATATGGGGGTAGAGCAGTTCCTGTAGTTCGCCAAGGCGTTCCCTCAGTACATGGACCGTACCAAAATTAAATGTCCATGTGTGAGATGTCGCAACATGAAATATCATCCAGAAGTGAACGTGACATATCATTTGTACTCGAGAGGTTTCATGCCGAATTACTGTCAGTGGACCTCACACGGAGAACTTGTGCCTTTAGCATCGGAGCTGGAGCCTAATTTGTCGTATATGGATGTCCATGACCACGCTGGTTACGACGAAGGGTGGGTGAACATGGTTTTTGATGCTGCGGGGCTAGTTTCGATCTGGACAATCATGATGCAGCTGAGGAGGCACCGAATGTCGATGCTGTGAAGTTCATGGAGTTGCTGGAGAATACAATGACTCCTTTGTATCTTGGTTGTGAGGATCATTCACCATTGAAGGTGGTTACAAGACTGCTGAGCATCAAGTCCGATTTCAACATGTCCCAAGAATGCTACAACTGAATCATCGAGTTGATTATAGAGATCTTTCCGGAAGGTGTAAAGTTACCTACAGACTTCTACCGGTCTAAAAGGATGGTGAGATATCTCTGGATGAGATACGAGAAAATCGATGCATGTCGCAAAGGGTGCATATTGTACTACAAAGACGACAAGGACGAAGACGCGTGCAATTTTTGTGGTGCTGATCGCTACAAGGCAACAAGTTCAAGTAGGACTCCCGGTGCAAGAAAGCCTACCGAGTCGATGCACTACTTGCCGTTGACGCGCAGTTGCAGAGGTTGTTTATAGTGAAGGAGACTGCAAAAAACATGAGTTGGCACAGAAGAAAGACAATCCCAAGGCCAAGTTGGACTTGGAAGATATATGCAGATATCCTGCATTTGATAAAGGAAGGCAATAGAAAGTTTAAGCAGCCTAAGGCAATTTTCTCACTACACATGGAGGATAAGGGAGACTTTGTAGGTGGAATCATGGCCTAAAATTTCTTGAAGGATACGTGTCAAATTTAAGAAGATACGTCGACCCAAAGGAGAACAAACTGACGGGTATAAAGAGCCACGATTGTCACGTATTTATGGAGAGGTTAATTCCGATTGCATTTCGAAAATAATTACCGTCGGTCGTTTGGGATCAGTTGATAGAGCTGAGCATATTCTTCAGATATCTTTGTTCTACTAAGTTGCTTGTCGATCGTCTAGAAAAGCAAGAGAAGGACATTGCAGTAATACTGTGAAAGCTTGGGAGGGTATTCCCTCCTGGGTTCTTCGAGTCCATGGAGCATTTGCCAATTCATCTTTCCTACGAGGCACGTGTTGGTGGGCCCGTCGGTTATCAGTGGATGTACCCGTTTGAGCGACATTTGAACCACCTAAAGAGAAAGGTAAAAAACAAGGCTCGGATCGAGGGTTCTATTTATGAAGCCTATGTTCTCGAGGAGGTTACAAACTTCTGCTCGATGTATTTTAGGCCATATGTTGCTACTAATAAAACAAGAGCTCCGAGAAATGACGATGGATATCTTGAATCTAATGATGCAATACTGAAAATTTTCAATGCTTTCGGAAAGCCTTCGGGGAAAATGAAGAAAAGATATCTGAATGACGAGGAACTAAGGGCTACTCAGTTATATATATTATTCAACTGCGACAAGGAAGAAGTGGAAAAGCTTGAGGGGTAAGTAACTAATATGTCCATGCATGTAATATAGTATCCAATATTATTATTACACTAATTGGTCGATGTGTTATTATTTTTAGCATATTTAATGATGAGGTGAGGTCGAGTAGACAGTACATAACGGATGAAAAATTGGAACAGAAAATGAGACGTCATTTTTCTTCATGGTTGAGTGCATATGTAAGATGCTCAGTATTACTTTTTGTATATGCACTTTGCACAGTAATTAATGGAATACTGAATTAATTTCTTATCTCGTGGTATTTAGGTCTATCATCTGGACGCAATACTAGAGAATGAGTCCATTATAACTCTAGCTAAGGGGCCCATTTATTCTATCAAAATCTAGCCAAGCTATTGTGTGAATGGGTTTAGGTTCAAGTCAACAAATGCTCCGATAAGAGAGAACTTTCCAGATCTTGATTCGACCAAAAATAGTTGGTTGTGTATTCGATCTACAAACTATAATGATGTCGATCCGGACAATAATTTCTATGGCGTCTTACGGGAGATTGTAGAGTTGACATATAACTACGACATAGTGCCAGCTAGGATCGTGTTGTTCAGGTGTGATTGGTTCGATCCGATCCAAGATAATGGATGAAAAATTGACATGCATAGTCTTGTGGATTTTAACTACCGACATCGATATCCAGGATACGAACCATTTGCCCTAGCAAGTCAGGCTCAACTAGTTTACTTCACTACTTATCCTAGACGGGGAACAACTAGGTTGGACTGGTGGGCAGTATGCAAGACTAAAGCCGGAAATATCTACGATGTTGACGAAATAGCTTATCAGGAGGACGAGCTACCTCTCATAACAAATACAATTGACATGGACACAACGAAAGTTCCATATTACACATCTAATCACGTAGAAGAGGTAGAAGTATCCGAAGAGGAAAACGAAGTAGATGAAAGCGAAGATGAGGAGAAAGAGGAAGATGAGAACGCGGAGGACAAAGAAGATGAATTTTCACAAGATGATTGAAAATAAAATAAAATATAAAATATATTTAACCACTAATTAATTTTCATACAACAATGAGTCTTCCACATTTCACGTCTAATACTATCATTTTGTTTAATCCCTAATTAATCTCCATGTTTTCATAAATCTTACCATATGGCACCTATGACCCGAGCAGTCGCTTGAGAGAGGTACAGATAGCTGCTGAGGAGGTAGTGGCACCTCCTACTACTGAGGAGGTAGTGCTTCCTCCTGCTGCTGAGGAGGTAGTGGTACCTACTGCAGAGATGAAGGTCAAGGAAAAACTTCCTCCTACAATTAAGGAGGAAGTGATTCCTAAAGCCGAGATAGCTGTAAAGGAGGAGGTGGCACTAGAGGGCAGTTGTACCGGAAGTTCCAGTCATCCATATCCTATGGATATTGATCTTGCTGGTATGCATCCTACTTATGCGCGGCGGCTGAGGGAGTTCTATCTGCCCCATCATAGATGACAGTAGATATATACATATGATATGGTTTTTGACCGGATTTGTTTTCGATAGACTTATTTTTGGGTTATACTTGGATGGTTTTACAACTCTTGATGTTTCTTATTTTCTAGACATGGTTATTATCTAGACTTGGATATTTTTGGATGCTATTATCTAGACTTGGTTATTATCTAGAAATTCAAAGGAGGGTTGCTCCGGGTCAATTTTTATAAATTGTGATATGTTAAATGGTTATTATCTAAAAATTCAACGAAGGGTTGCTCCGGGTCTATTTTTATAAACTGTGATATGTTAAATGCATGTTTATTATCTTGTAGATATATATTTCTATCAGGTATAGTAGGACGCAGAGGATCGTACCCCCCTGGCGGTAGAGTATCCCGTGGAGGTAGAGGTTCCACCAGTGGACATGGAAGTGGTGCTTTGTTAGTGGATGACGGTACTGGTCCCTCGTCTCCTAGTACTCCAGTGTACCAGCCATTCAGATCTCAGTCTGTGTTGACGGTACGTGGTGGTACTCCTGGGACGGATAGTTCCAGGCCTGATACTATCCCGTCCAGCAGCATTCCTCATGCGGACGGCACTATGGAGACGGAGGAGCGGGTGGAGGAGGCCGCACCTACGCCATCTCCATATGATCCGAGTGATCCCCCGTGCGCCCCTCCGGATGAGACAAAGACAGAGATTTGGTCCAACAGGCCTACAAAGTAAGTTAATTAGTTAACATATATATATATATATATATATATATATATATACTTATATCTATAAATTCATGAATTTAATTATCGTTTTGTAGATATCGTCTTCCGTCAGTTCATAGGACATTGGGGCTATTTCTGAGGTCCAACTACGGGGGCCCTTGGATCAACTACTCGGATGCCTCGGACGAGAGGAAGGCATTCTGGTTTACCCACTTCAAGGTAACTAAAGTATATTGCTTTTAGTATAAATCAAGTTTTACGCATATTATATAACTACCTAATTTAATTCTTGTAGAAAATATATTTTTATCCACCACACCGGGCTGAGACGATCGAGAAGCAATTCTCTGCCTTTGTCGCCAAGTTGATCCGAGATGCGATCAACGACCAGAAGGCTCGAGACCGCTCCGAAAAACCAATCCAAGGTTGGATCACATCCGAGCAGTGGACTGCCATGAAGGCTAGATTCGATGCTCCTAGGTACAAGGAACGGTCGGAGAAGGCGAAGGCAGCTAGGACGAAGGCAAGAAAGTGGTATGGTAGCTCGATTACCATGACAGAACATTTCCGTCGCCTGGTATATGTTTTACTGTAATATATTATTTTAATGAAAGTAGGAATAAAATTTCAATGACAAACATATTATTATAACATATAAAGAGGGGTGAGAACCCCAACATGGTGACCATCTTCCTGGCTACCCATCGGAAGGACGGAAAGCTCATCGATAATTGGACCACGCAGAGCTATGTAAGTATTACTTTACGTGTCACTAAATTTAGTATAACTTAAGAAATCTGCAACATATATGTGAAACAAGGATAGTAGTAAATATTATGCTTATCGAGATACGCACTTTTCTAGGAGGAGTATTATAGGCAAGAGCGTGAGATGTCTAGTGCATCTACGGAGGGAGGGGCTGGTACTTCCTCGCAGTCCCCTCCGGCTCGGACGTAGGACTTCAGAGGGGTATGTACTACGGTACGAGATCCTACGGCGCCTTTGTAGCGACGCAGTCGTCCAGGGCCACCTCTGCTAATGTGCATTCCCCACACCCCTCACAGGAGTCGGTCCGAGTGGAGGAACTCCATCGCCAGCTTACTGAGCTCCGTGACGAGCTTTTACGGAGGATTACGGAGCAGCCCTCTCAGCCGCAGACGGACGATGAGGCCCTCACCATACAATTTGATATGCTCGAGCACACCATTAGGGAGACAGGAGAGAGAAAGGATCGTACCATTCAGGCAGTGCAGGAGAGGTCGGATCTTGTCATTCACGCGTTGCACAGGTTGTAGATGGCCATTGGCGAGCAGGTTTCGAGCCTGACGGCTGTTATGGATTCCACCAACTCCAGACTGCTAGCCATTAAGCAGACAGTTCCTGGTCTACGTCAGCATCCACACCGACTGTAGCGATTCTACTATCTCCTCTTCCTTCTACTGATGAGTCGTCACTGTTGATGCTGACCCCGGCGCAGTATAGGTTCATGATGTCCCAGATACCGGGACTGCCTACTCCTCTTCGTCCTCATCCTGACCAGGCGTAGTAGTCCTATAATGGACTTACTCATTTGTTGTGTTGGCGACCCATTGTTAGGTCTTTATGTATTTATTTTATACACTTACAATTTGTGTTATGTTATGTTGAATATTATCGGACACACTTTTTATAGCCGTTTGGTAGTGGATTTGTATCCACCCAGCTATTGCATGTCTTTCTGATTGTTAGATTCTATTTATTTGATTATTGGTAATTTTTTTATCATTTGTCTCTATATTGGTTTACCGATGTTGTGTTCCACCGAAGGGGTCGACGAACCCAGGAAATTCTACGAAGGGTTGCTCCAGGTCTATTATATGTTAATTGTCACTCTAAATGTAGGTACAATGCTTTATAATGTAACTATCATTTATATAAAAAGCATACAACATTCTATTTTTTTTGTATTTAGCGACGTTTAGCGACACTCTGCGACGCAAGACAACGTCGCTAACATGTATCAGAACATCGCTAACGTGTATCAGAACGTCGCTAAACTGAGAATCAGCATGTCGCTGAACGTCGCCAACATGTTGACGTGGCCAACATTATAGGTCAGCAACTTTAGCCAGTCCACGTCGCTATCTTCCTCACTAAGTTCGTATCAGCATGTCGCTATGCAAGTGTCATAACGTCGCTGGTTGTCGCTAAACGTCGCTAAAATGGTGACATGGCAAAACGAAATTGCCAGATATCGAGTTGCTAAACGTCACTAAACTTTGCAAACAACGTCGCTAACTGTTGAAAGTCAGTGACTATTAACAACGAATTATTTTGTCGCAGATTAGCAACGTTATGTCGGTAAACGTCACTACTTGTGAAAAAACCTAGCAACGTTCTGCGTCGCAGAAATACGCCGCTATAGCGACGAAAGGCGATGATCTTCCTGTTAGCGACCATGTTTTACGCGACATCGTCCAAACGTCGCTAAGTTCATCGCAGATTTACTTTAGCGACATTTTTTTATGTTAAGCGACGTCTTCTGATGTCGCTAATGTGATATATTTTGGTAGTGATATTGAACACGGTATTTCAAATGCACATGGTTCATAGTCGTGTTTTTCTTGTTCATGGTTTTTCTCATAGTTGTTCGTGTTGCAGGTTTGCATTGCATGACATTGACTTGGTCATATGATCTGGTTCTTTTATTTTTTGCATTTATGTTACTGTTTTATTTTGTATCTTGATACATTTGTTTGGAGGGTTGTACTCTACTCCATTCCTGACTGGATCGTTGATATAGGCCAGGGCTTGAGGACGTGGCTTGGATTTGGATGGTGACTCATGGAAGATTCTGGAAGAATTAAGATTAGTGTAGAATCATTTTTGTACCTTTTATTGTATATATTATTTGAGATTTTGGCCGGATTTGTCTCCGGGATGAGATTGATGTATATGTACCAAAAGATGATGATAGTGAATGCTGTGATTATGTTGGCTTGGTTTGATTTTATTTCTCGTCTAGTGTCATGATTGAGCAAAGATTGACCTTATGATTCATTGGAGATTATCGAGGTCTAGTGTCACGACCCGCACCCAGTGTAGGGGCACGAGAAGTGGGTACGTCCAGCCTATGTCGCAGTGTCGACGGTAGAACGTTGTCCTAGGTCACAACATCTAACACAGTATGAAATATAACTGCAATAGATATACTCTCCGAATGGAAGAACAATAAGATCGGTACAATCTCAATCACAATCTAAGGTAGAAGATAGGATAAGATGTCTAAGTGTCTAAGATAACATTTTCACAAACATCCCAAATAACACAAGATCCCAAATATATACAATAAAGTATCCAAATGAGATAAGACAACAGAAATAAGATAAAGTCTAAGCTAGCAAGCCTAAACTATGGGGGTATCATCCTCTACTGTTAGTGGATCCTGCTGGAGGTCCAGATCGCAGGTGTCGTCTAAGGCTGCTCCATAGTAAGTGGTACAAAAAGCCTCTTCCTCATCCTCTGTAATATATCAACAAGTCCAGTCAGAACAGGAACGAGCACAATACATCTCACGCAGTTTATATCATGTCAGAAAATATAAAGCATGCAATAGAGTAAGATACATGAATAACTGAAAGAATGTACATGAAGTAAAAGAGATAACTGTAATGGAAATATCAACTATAAGTCAAGAACTATCAGTGACTAGTGATTTAGAGTACAAGATAGACATGTGATTTAGAGTACAAGAACTATCTGCTAGTCATTACAGATTATCGAGGTCAAGACATCTAACTATCGCCAATTCTGAGGCGTAGGCTGGACGCGTTCACAACCCGTACTCGAAACATGCCGACGTGGGGCGTGACATGATCCGAATTACACAGTCAACTATTTTTGAATTCAAATCCAACGACTCCTGTCAGAGCATTTAATGCAATCTAACAGTTATAAATATAGTTGTTACTTTTGACACAGAAAATTCGTCGGATATCTACGGAGATCCGATGGATCTTCCGAAACGTATGCAGGAATTGCTTTGTTATCTTAGATTTGTATAAATAGACTTCCACTTCTTCATAAATGCTTATCCACTTGAGCCTTAAATGTTCTCAACTACCAAAGGCCTTCTCCATTACTCTACAAAACTTTAATTTGTCACCCACCAAAGTGTTAAAGTTGTTCAGGAGTTGTAACCTTGATCTCTCAAGTATTCTCGAAGATCAAAATCCTTCATTTTAAAAGAAGTTGACGAGTCTTCGGATTAAAACTCGTATGTAAGAAGTTGACGAGTCTTCGAAAGCTCGTATTGTACTATTCATTCAATATTGGATTAAAGTCGGAGAGAGTTCCGGGACTGGAGTGCCCCAAGGGAGGATACAATGATACATCGAGTGTTTGATTTTTTGCTTTCTCTTTTATATTGCTATTTGTTTTGCAAAATTGTGTTGGTAATTTTTATTACCGTATTCACCCCCCCCCCCCTTAGGGTTATATAGTTATATTTATCATGTCCATATTACCACTAATAGCAACCTATTATTTGTGCCTATTTCTAGGTGCATAATAGATAATGGCCCCCCAAAACCCTCATAGGATATTTCATAGTTCAGTTTGCTATGTTCATATTACCTCTGAGCAAACTCGTTCTATCTCTCCTGTCCCTAATACCTCTAATAGCAACCTATTATTTGTGCCTAGTTTTAGGTGCATAATGGATAATATGCACCCAAAAACTCGCAGGGTATTCCATAGTCCGATTCTATGTTTATATCACCTCTGAGCAAACTTGTTATATCATCCACGTCAATATTACCTCTGATAACAACCTATTATATGTGCCCAGTTATAGGTGCACAATGGATAATAGGTGCCCAAAACCCCTGTAGGATATTCCGTAGTCCGGTTTGCTATATTCATATCAGCTCTGAGCAAACTCGTTCTACTATCACGTCCACATTACCTCTGATAGCAACCTATTAGTTGTGCATAGTTCTAGGTATACAATGGATAATGGGTCCCCAAAAACTCCACAGGGTATTTCGTAGTCCGATTTTCTATGTTCATATCACCTATGAGCAAACTCGCTCTATCTATCACGTCCATATTACCTCTGCTAGCAACCGACTATATGTGCCTAGTTCTAGGTGCACAATGGATAATGGGTCCCCAAAAACCCCGTAGGGTATTCTATAGTCCGGTTTGTTATGTTCATATCACCTCTGAGAAAACTCCTTTTATCTATCACGTCTACATTACCTCTGACCTCAAAGATACCTCAATGAAGTTATCTTTTCGCTAGTTAAATCCCTAGCAGGTTTATAACGTTATATCATGTCTATATTACCTATGATAGTCTCCTAAAAGATACATCAATGAAGTTATCTTTTCGCTAGTTAAATCCCTAGCGGGTTTATAGTGTTCTATCACCTCTGACAGTCTTCTCAAATATACCTCGATGGAGTTTTCATTTTGCTAATTAAATCCCTAGCAGGTTTATAACGTTCTATCATGTCCATATTACATCTGATAGTAACCAATTATCTGTGCCTAGTTCTAGGTGCACAATGGATAATGGATCCCTAAAATCCTCGCATGACCCTTCTTGAGGCGGGAGACCTTAGGAGTTGTCACCACCACATTTCCATATAGGGTTATTTTCGACCAACTTAAAATTTTGCTATTGGGGTACTATTAGCATAGCACTTATTTCAATTTATGGACTAGGAATTTATATTTTAATTTGGACTTTGGTCATGGCTATATTAGGCTCATAGATTACATTAGATCCCAACCCACCTATTGTCTTTGAGACCTTCTATTAAACCTATAGCATGGAACTAATTAGGACCTAACTAAACCTCATTAGCCCAACCCAAGCCAAGACCCATGGCCGGCCACTTATAGGGGAGAAACCCTATATTTTCTCCATTCTTCATTCTTCCAATCTCTTTTCTATTCTTCTTCCATGGAGTGCCAAGGAGTTAGAGAGCTCTAGGAGGCCTAGTGGAATCTCTAGCGAGGAATAGGAATCCACTTCTTCTTCCTCCTTCTCCAAATTCATAGGCCCTTGAGGAGGCACCATTCTACATAGGTATAAATCTCTTTCTTCTCATTTTTATGACTAAATTCCAAGTAAACTAATAGAGACCCCTCTAATGGCTAGATCTAACCTTCTAGGTGGTGAAATAGGTGTTAGAGGACTCATTCCTAGTAGATATATAGTTTAGAATGGTGATATTTGGATAGCTACGAATTTATGACCACCATGTATTTAATACAAGTCCCCAAGAGGAGATTTGTGTCATACTTTGGTGTAAGTTTCGTCCATGTGTCCTAATTATGGTATCGAAGGTTGTGTCATGACACGATATGGTACGCTTGGCCAATTGGTCAAAATCCTATATATATGTATGTGTCCCGACATGAGCTCAATAGCATATTAATCGCTATGGTCACATTTACATAGGAATTCGGGAATGGAGAAGTGTATCCATGAGTCATGAAGCTTTTTGTATCATAATTATGTCACATGTATCAATGTATTATAGGTGTCATAAGCATTGTGCATGATATTCATTAATGGGGGCATAGGTTATATAGTCTATTGATACATAGTTATAATAGAATGTCTATATGTGTAGTCTATTGATACATAGTTATAATACACATATATGTCTATATGTGTATTATATATATATATATATATATATATATATATATATATATATATATATATATATATATATATATATATATAAAATATATATATATATATATAATTTTTTTTTTTTTTTTTTTAACACATAGTCTATTGATACATAGTTATAATACACATATATGTTTATATATATATATATATATATATATATATATATATATATATATATATATATATATATATATATATATATATATATATATATATATATATATATATATAGGGAGGGAACTTTAGGCATAGGACAGGTAAGGGACTGTTTGGGGATCACATGTGCAACAGTTGCACTAGTATAGGGCGATGTGTTATGCAACATGATACCAATTTGGGTATTACCGAGGTGCACATATGCAGTTATATGCATATAGGTGGGCTTGTGTTGGCATGTAGAAAGTGTATAAGTGATAGCTAGATACATGGGTGTCTAGAGGGAGATGAGTGTGTGTTTGTGCAGGTATTTAAAGTGTGCTGGAGGGTGATGTACTTGTGACTACCATGCTTATACATATATGTAGTTGAGTGTGGGGTGAGCAACGGTATGCTCTGCAGGAAGGAGTCTGTCTGGAGTATAGAAAAATATATGTGATCTGTGAAAGGGCATACCTGCATTTGAATACATATATTAGGACTAGGGGCAGCAACATTTACTACAGGAACATGAAGAATTGCCTATTGTAGTAAGGGAGGGTTTCACCAGTATGCACAGATGTGTGAAGTCCAGCACTACAAAAATAAGCCAAATTAGCGACGTCCAGATACGTCGCTAATTAAGGCATATACGTCGCTAAAGCTAATTAGCGACGGATTTAGCGACGAAAAATAAAGGTCGCGAAAAACCTAGTTGCAGATGACACATTTGTCGTCCTACGTCGCTGTTTGCGACATCACCACAATGTTGCTGTGTCGTCGCAAAATTAGCGACAGAGGGCGACGAACATTTACGTCGCACAATTAGTGACGTAGTGCGACTACTTAGCGACGTTTACTTCTATTTATGTGATAACATGGCATGCCTGCCACGTCAGCATCTTAGCAACGTACAGCGATGTATTAGCGACGTCATTATTCTACAGTGAAGCGATGGATTGCGACGGTTAGCGATGCAACGCCGCTAATTAGCGACGTACCCATACGTCGCTATCCGTCGCTATCCATCGCTATACATCGCAGAATACTAAAAAAATATTTAAAAAAATATAATGTGTATTTTTGTTATGTTGTGTGTCTGTGTTTACAGTGTGTGTGAAGTGCAGTGTTCGAATCATCGACAGTTTCGCTTACTGTTCTATGTTTTATCTTGGATAAAAAGAGCAACAGTTCAGGGTGCACTTCTCAGAGCTTCCTCTTCACGTCCTTCACCTTCTCGGGATCCTGTACGACGTCCCGAGAGAGTGAAGGATATGAAAATGAAGCTCTCAGAAGTACACCCTGAATAGTTGCTCTTTCTGTACAAGATAAAACATACAATAGTAATCGAAACTATCGATGGTTCCGAACACTGCATTTCACATACACTGTAAACACAGACACATATCATCACAAAAATACACATTATATATTTTTAAAATTTGGGCAGCACCTCCTTTGTATATCAGATCATCGCTTATAACCCAGCGTAGGTATATTTGTCATCCCCGTCGCAGATATCACAAAGTAAATATCACAATAAAAATACCAACAAAGTAAATGTCACAAAGTAAATATCCAACAAACATACATGTCCATAATGGAGGGCAAATAAGAATGAAAATCAGTGTACATAACAGTCAATGGGCCCATAGGGCCAATACATACAAAGATGATAAAAAAATCTACTGGATCACTGAGGACCCCTGCCGCGCATCTGGGATAGCATGTACTCATACTGCTCCTGTGTGAGCTGCACCGTAGGGACAGTAGGAGGCAGTACAACGTCTGGAGTCGGTGCCGTCGATGGACCGGGAGGACGTCTCTGCTCCAGCTCTCGCAGTCGCTCAGCATGCGCAGCAAGGGTACTCACCATCCTCTGAGAACTCTCCTCAATCGAAGTATGTATCTGAGTGAGTGAGGCAGACATGGTCCTCTGCGATCCCTCCAGCTCGACCTGTCTACGCTCTGTGCGCTGCGTAGACTCGGTGAGCGTGTGCAAGCTGGCAGCTGTAGCCTGCTGCAGACTCATCAGCTCCTGTATACTACGCTCGACCGCATCAAATCGTCCGATGATCATCAAAGGGTCGGATCATCGCTCTGCCCCAGGTGCCTCAGAAATCTGCTGCTGCAACTCACGATGCAGCTCGTCGATCTGACGACGAATATTCTGAGCTCGTGATGACGCCTGCGAAGCTGGAGACTGCGCACTGACAGAGGGGGCCCGGAATGACTCTGAAGCCAAATAGGCGCCGTAGGATCCCGTACCGTAGTACGTACCCTTCTGAAGACCGCCAACGGCGGTCATCCAGAGCTCATCCGATGATGGAGCTGTAGGTGGCTGGGAGAAAGTACCAGTCCCTCCCTCTGCTGACGTACTAGCAGCAGCAGCCGCCTCCTCTTGTAGCCGAACAAACTCGGCCTAGAACAATGTTTGCTAACGTATAAGTGTTTGCTAAAGTCTATATTGATATCTATTTTCCTGTTTTATAAATTATAGTAAATTAATATAAAGAATAGAACGTACATATGCCCGCGTCGCCCTCTCGTCAATGAACTCCCCAGCCCTCCGATGGGTGACCAGGAAGACAGTCACCATGTTGGGGTCATCACCCTTTTTTACCTGTTAAAATATATTATCTATTATTAGTATTAAACATTCTATCCAACTATATATAAAATGATGTCCGTCATAGCAAACGTACCAGACGACGAAAATGCTCCATCATCGGAATGGAGCCACCACACCACTTACCGACGCTCGACCGCACCATCTTGGCCTTGTCAGACCGCTCCTGGTACCTGGGCTCGCAGAATCTAGCCTTCATCGCAGTCCACTGCTCTGGCGTGATCCAACCATGGATCGGCTGTCCGGAGCGATCACGAGACTTCTGGTCGTGGATCGCATCACGGATGAGCTTGCCTGCGACGGCAGAAAATTGGCCCTCGATCTTCGCCGCCCGGTGTGGTGGATAGAAATAGGTCCTCTACAAGAAGTAAAATAGAAAAGTTGTATAATATACACAAATGATTATTAAAATTTAAAAATAAATAAATTTTTTACCTTGAAGTGGACGAACCAAAAGGCCTTTCTATCTGCGGGAGCATCTGAGTAGTTAATCCAAAGCCCACCATAGTTCTGCCTCAGAAATATCCCCAGCTGTCTCTGTACTGCAGGAGGCCGATATCTATACAATAATAATTTTCATGAATATATATGTACATATAATCATTTCAGTAATATATATTAACTAATTAACTTACTTCGTAGGTCCGTCCGTCCAAATCTCCATACGCGACTCGCCCGGAGGGGCGTATGGAGGGTCGCTCTCACCTCCTGCCTGGGCAGGATCAGTCTGATCGCCGTCCTCCATATGCTCGGCGTCGGCTCCCCCCATGGAGCCGTCGACAGGAGGAATGCTGGACGCGGGATCAGGAATGCTGGACGCGGGATCAGGAATGCTGGACGCAGGATCAGGAATGCTGGACGCGGGATCAGGAATGCTGGACGACGAGGGAGGAGTCGCCAACCTACTGTAACTGCCCTGTCCCGGTAATGGATCGGGAGCAGAACGGTACAATGGCGTACTCGGAGATGAGGATGAGGGTACGGAATCTCTATCCCCAGCCCGAGGCAGACGGGACTGCTTAATATAAAATCTTCCGCGTCGTCCAGATGGTCTAGTCATACCTGATAACAACATATGACAATAAAACAAAAATACATATTTATATGATAGACATCACAGATTTTTGAAAAATATCATAGTCACAGATAAAAGTGTCACTAAAGTGTCACAGATTTATATGATAAAAGTGTCACTAAAGTGTCAAATATGATGATAAAACAAATATACAGATTTAATCCTCTTCTGAAAATTTATCTAGTTCGTTTAGCTCATCTTCTCCTTCTTCTTCTTCTTTTTCTTCTTCTTCTTCTTCTTCTTCTTCTTCTTCTTCTTCCTCCTCTACATCTTCACTTTTATCTCCATCTTCCTCTTCAGATAATTCTACTTCTTCTACACAATTAGATGTGTAATGAGGAACTTCCGTCGTGTCCACTTCTATAATATTTGTTACAAGAGGTAGTTCATCCTCTTGATAAGCTATATCGTCAACCTCAAAGGTATTTCTAGCTTTGGTCTTGCATACTGCCCACCAGTCCGACCTTGTTGTTCCCTGTTTAGGATAACTTGTGAAGTACACGAGCTGAGCCTGACTTGATAGGACAAATGGTTCATAGGCTTGATATTGACGCCGAAAGTTTATATCCACAAGACCGTGCTTGTCTACTTTCCAACCTTGACCTTCAATCGGATCGAACCAATCACACCTGAATAACACAATCTTAGCAGGCTCTATTCCATAACTATATGTCAGCTCCACGATCTCCCGTAGCACGCCATAGAAATCGTTGCCCGCATCAACATCTTTGTAGTTCGAAGATCTGATACACAAACAGCTATTTTTGGTGGAGTCGAGATCCACAAAGTTGTCTCTGATAGGGCAAGTTGTTGACTCGAACCTAAACCCATTAACACAGTAGCTTGGCCATATTTTTGCAGCATAAATTGGTCCCTTGGCTAGCGTTCTAATAGACTCATTCTCAAGTCTTGCGTATGGACGATCGACCTAAATACCACAAAAAAAAAATTAAGCTCATTCTCAATCAAGTGCATATACAGAAAGGTAATTACAGAGTTCTCAAGTCTTACATATGCACTCAACCATGATGGAAAATAATGCCTCATTTCTTGTTCTATGTCTTTTTCTGTTATTTGTGGCCTACCTGACCTCACATCATCATTAAATATGCTGAAAACAACATCGTTCAATTAATGTAATAGGATAATAATCAACACTATTAAAATAATATAGACGTATTAATTACTTACCTCTCCAGTTTCTCTACTTCATCCTCGTCGCAGTTGAGTAATACATACACCTGAGCAGCCCTTAGCCAGCCCTTAGCTCATTATCGTTCAGATATCTCTTCTTTATTTTACCCGATGGCTTTCCTGGAGCATTGAATACCTTCAGTATCGTATCATTACATTCATGATCTTCGTCGTCGTTTCTGGAAGCTCTCGTTCTATTAGTTGCAACATGAGGCTTGAAATACATCGAACAAAAGTTTGTAATCTCCTCGAGAACATAGGCTTCACAAATAGAACCCTCGACCCGTGCCTTATTTTTTACCTTTCTGTTTAGGTGATTCAAATGTCGCTCGAACGGGTACATCCATCGATTTTCGAAGGGTCCACCAACACGTGTCTCATAGGATAGATGAATCGGCAAATGCTCCATAGAGTCGAAGAATCCAAGAAGAAACACCCTCTCCAGCTTGCACAGTGTTACCGCAATGTCCTTCTCTTGCTTTTCTAGACGATCAACGAGCAATTTCTTAGAACAAAGATCCCTGAAGAATATGCTAAGCTCCGTCAATGGATCCCAAACTGCCTGCGGTAAGAATTCCCGAAATACAATCGGAATTAACCTCTCCATGAATACGTGACAGTCGTGGCTCTTCATACCCGTCAATTTGTTTTCCTTCGGATCGACACATCTTCTCAGATTTGACACATATCCGTCTGGAAATTTTAGGCCCTGGATCCACCGACAAAGTCTCACTTTATCCTCCTTGTACAGCAAAAAAATTGACTTCGGCAGGAACTGTTTTCCATTCTGCTCTATCAAATGCAACGCAGTGCGTTTGCATATTTCTTCTAAGTCCAACCTGGCCTTGGGATTGTCTTTTGTTTTTTCCTTTACGTCCATCACAGTATTAATTATGTTATCAAACACATTCTTCTCAATATGCATGACATCAAGATTATGTCTGATCAGATTGGTACTCCAGTATGGCAGATCCCAGAATATGCTCCTCTTTGTCCAGTTATGATCTCTACCAAATCCATCACACTTGTACCCAGTTGTAGGATCTTTGATAGCACTTGGAAAATCTCTAACCTCCTCCCATATCGTGGCTTCGCACCACCTTGGCGGTGAATCACCCTTCTCTACAATGCCGGTACGAAATGCATTCATGTTCCTTCTGAACGGATGATCTTTTGGCAGAAATTGCCGATGACAATCAAAGAAGCACGATTTTCCTCCGTATTTCAAGCGGAAAGCCTAAGTACGGTCCATACAATACGGACATGAGAGACGGCCATGAGTGCTCTATCCAGATAACATTCCATAGGCCAAAAAGTCGTTGATGGTCCACATAAGGGTTGCCTTCATCTGAAAATTCGGCTTCCTGGAAACATCGTACGTGTTAGCGCCTACTTCCCATAACTGATTCAACTCATCTATCAAAGGCTGTAAGTACACATCAATGTTCCTCTTGGGATTGTTCGGACCAGGAATTATAACGGTTAGAAACATATACTGAGTCTTCATGCACATCCAAGGCGGTAGGTTATACGGAGTGACAATCACAAGCCAGCACGAATACTGGGATCCCGAAAGACCAAAAGGAGTAAAACCGTCAGAAGATAGCCCCAACCTGACATTACGCGGATCTGAAGTAGAATCAAGATACACTCGATCAAAGTGCTTCCACGCTTCTCCATCGGATGGGTGATCCAACACTCCTTCAATCTGTTCTCGCATGTGCCAACTCATATTTTTGGCCGTCTCTTTCACCATAAATAATCTTTGCAACCTCGGCGTTAAAGGCAAGTAGTGCATTGAATCGGTCGGTCTTCTTGCACCGGTAGACCTTCCTGAAGTAGTTGTCTTATAGCGATCAACACCACAAAATCTGCACACATCTGCGTCCTTGTCATCTTTGTAGTACAGCATGCACCCATTGCGACAAGAACCGATTTTCTTGTATCCCATCCAGAGCGATCTCACCATCCTCTTAGACCGATAGAAGTCTTTACGTAACTTAGCACCCGCCGGCAAGATCTCTATAATCAACTCCAACACTCGGTTGTAGCATTCTTGCGACATATTAAAATCTAACTTAATGCTCAACAGTCTTGTAACCACCTCCAACGGTAAATGATCCTCACAACCAGGATACAATGGAGTTCTTGCCTTCTCCAGCAACTCCATGAACTTTGCAGCATCGACATTCGGTGCCTTCTCAGCTGCATCATGAACGAAACTAGGCCCCGCGGCGTCGAAAACCATGTTCACGCACCCGTCGTCGTATGCATGATTATCTGAAACAAAATTAGGTCCCGTATGCATATATGGCTCAGCATAAGGCTCCGGTCTGATGCTAAAGACACAAGTTCTCCGTGTGCAGTCCACTGATAGTAATTAGGTATGAAATCCCTCGAGTACAAATGATATGTCACTTCCACTTCTGGATAATATTTTACGTTGTGACATTTCACACACGGACACTTAATTTTGGTGTCGTCCATGTACTGAGGGAACGCCTTAGCAAACTGCAGGAACTGCTCTACTCCCACTATGTATTCATCCCGCACACCACACATATCATCCGGACGACGATTGTACATCCATGAACGATTTCACAAGTAGTAATTCATATCCATTTGGAAATAATTCTACAAAGATGGACACACATGTTCAGCGCAGTAACTAGTCAAACTGGATGAAGTTGAGTTGACTAAGTCGAACTTCCTAGTGTATATTATAGTAGAGAGACATTATCGTGTGTAGGGGTGCAACTTGGGCGGGGCATGGCTCTGCCTACCTGAGCTCACTGCCTACAGGGTAGTTGCCCTAGCCTGCCTTACACTTGACCCTTTCCCCCCTTCATCACTTGCACATCAGTGCATACCAGTGCACATTAGTGTACATGACCTATTAGCCTATGCCCCAAGCCAATTCCTCTTCTCGTCTTGATATCATATCCTCTTCATATCAGATATTTCATACCAAGATAGGAAAGGTTGACTGATACATGATTCTAAAATTCCCCCCCCCCCTCTTTACCTATCAACTGATACCAACTGATATCAGTTCTTCCTAACACTCACATAGCGGCGTAGGCTGGGCGTGGCCCACGTATCCGTACCCGTATATCCGGGTGCGGGTCGTGACATTTTCCCCACAAGAAAATTAAAGCACTTTTCCATTTCTCCAGCTAGCAATCTCCCGAAGGATATATATATATATATATATATATATATATATATATATATATATATATATATATATATATATATATATATATATATATATAAGATTCGAATAAACGGTGTGGGAATTTATTAATTTTCTTAAATATCAGGCATACATACATATTACTGGGCATGAGCATTATTCGGTTTTGGACCGAAAAGCGAACTGAACCGAATCATTAAAAAAAATTGGTTCGGTTTTAGTTTTTAAAATACTAAAATTTCTAATTCGGTTTCACTTTTGGGTTTCGACTTCGGTCCAAATCCGAAAATCGAATAAGACTTGTGCAATTATGTAATACCTGACACACTAGAACTCACTCTCAAACTCTCCAATTTAACCCACACACACATTGAATCTAAACAAAACCCAAGGGGCTAAACCCTTGGCCTCTAAGAGAACAGACAAAGGGAGGGGGGAAGGGTTTGTTGCTTGCTGAGTATATATACATCATCTCAAATCCACACACACATTGAATTTAAACAAAACCCAAGGGGCTAAACCCTTGGCCTCTAAGAGAACAAACAAACTCCAAACAACCCAAAGTCATCTATATGTATCAAAGTATATATATACATATCTACTCAGAAACTGAGATTGCAACATAGAGATATATACATCATCTCAAATCCAAATATAGCAAGCCCCTATATATCATAACCTTACCCCACATGAATCTCATGCATATAGAATCTCAGCTATATATCACTACTCTACATATATGAACTAAACATACCAAGCCAACACATTTCTATTCCACATACATATATCTCAGGAAACTTAGTATACAACCAACAACTTCTAAACATTCAATTTAACTCAAACCCCCAACTCAACTCACAGTCAACAAACTAAACCCAACCTTGTATCTCAGAAATTCCAAACTCAATCTCAGGAAAACCTGAGATTGTATTTCAAATACCAAATCCCACAACCTAAATAAAACCCAAAACATGTCAAGAGGGGTCGTATGTGTTTGTGTGCATACAAATGTGTCCAAGGGTCGTGTCAGTGTCCAAACAACTATCCCAGGTCGAAGTATCAGAACTGCACAGACAGTGGGTGTGTACGGGGGAGGAGGAGCTCGGATTGGGGGAGGAGGAGCTCGATGGGGGGGTAGGGGTCGCCGGAGGGGGAGGGAGTCGCCGGGGGGGAGGGAGTCGCCGGGGGGGGAAGGGGTCGCCGAGGGAGCTCGAGGGAAAATTAGAATTTTCGAGTGAGGGGAAAAAAAGGAAACGGTGTGCCCTAAGTAAAAAATGTTAGCGACGTCAAGAGAGGCCGTCACTAAACGTCACAAAATTTTAATATATGGCGACATATTTTAATAATATATCGCTGAAAGTCGCTATTCAGCGACGTAATTTAACTCCTGTCGCTGAACGTTGCAATTCAGCGACGTTTTGCGATGTTTATATAAAGGAGTCGCTATATTCCATATCTAACGACGTAATTTTACGCCGTCGCTAAATTATGTCGCTAATAGATCATATTTTAGTAGTGCAGGTTAGGGATTTACCTGTGTAGTACAACAGAGCATCCTTAACTGCAGATATGCAGTAGCATATGTGTGTGCAACCTGGAAGTGCAGAGAACTAGGCAGTGTAGGCTAGTATTACCTGTACTGATGTGCAGGGGACTGGTAGTGAATGCTGCTATACAGGAACTGCTAGTGGTAGCAGTTTGACAAATGTGAAGGTGCAGTTCTGTGGCCTAACATGTGTGTTTGGTAGTATTTAGGAGGTTTTGTGTATCAGTTGAGGACTACAGAGTGTATCAGAAGAGGGATACCAGTGTGTGCGTGTAGAAAATCCTGAGTATACAGATTTTTGAATCTGCATGAGTAGAAGATTAGTGGCTTAGGTATTGGTTGAGGTGAGGTGTAGGCGGAGAGTAGAGAGTGTGTGTTCATTTGGGATATAATACCTGTGTGCCTGTGTGTAGAGGTTGGGGTTTTAGGGATCAATGTAAAGGGGAAAGTGCAACTGTAGTTAGTGTGCAAGTTAGGATATAACAGCAGATGCAGGCATTATCTTCCTAAGTGCAGTCAGTTGGCTAGGTAGGTAGGCTAAACATAAGGAGATGTAAGTGTGTATCCTATAGATTTGTGAGCAGGCAGATTATCACGACCCATTACCCAAATTGTTGGGCCGGGCCGAGCCATGTCCAGCCTACGCTTGGTTAAAGCGTAGTAAGCTGTTCTAAGAATAGACAATAAAGGATCTAAGCTGCTAACAGTTCTAAAATCATATTTAAAGGTTCATCACAACACAGCATCTATAAGCGAAAGTAAACTAAGCACAGACTAAATAATACACTTCCAAAGTATCTAACTGGAGACAAAGTCCAGTATCCAAATATAAGTTCAAAATAAAGTCTAAGTCTCAAAACACATGAAAAATATCAAAGCAAGGTTCCCCGTTGGGGCCTCTTCTGGAGCTAAGGCCAGGTCCTCAATGTAGTACCATAATATGTAACACATAGCGTTTCCTCCTCAGAAAGTATACCTACAACGTTATCCTGTCAGGACGGGAGCAAGTACAACCTCTACAACTAAAGTACTGAATATATAATGAAAAAGATGTACAACGAGAAATATGGTGTGATAAGTCTATAAAACAGAAAATACTGGAAACATGGCCTCATGGTACAACTGGGATCACAGTATCATAGTAACATAGGAGAAATGGCATATCTAGAATCATGGTATGACTGGAATCACAGTATCTTAGTAACATAGGGAACATGGCATATCTGGAATCATGGCATCTCATGATCTATCATGGCAAGGACATATATGTCATATAGACAGATGTATATGTAATGTTTAAAATTGTAGCAGGTACGTGATCGTCAATAGGTGTATAATGTGCAGGGGCACATAATGAAATGTACTTCCGTACAAGTGATAAGGCGATAGATGTACATACGCACAAATCCGCTTTGAGATAAAGCCTACGACAAGGTATACATATAAAATGTCAACCTTGCTCGGTACATACGTACGGGAGAAGGGGGCATGATCACATACTCAACTATCAGTTTCCCCATAACCCATATTCTAACATATGAGAGATACGAGAACAGTAAAAACATGTGAGAGATACTGGGAGCAGTATGAGCATGGTAGGTACTAGGAGCAGTATAAAACATGTGAATACTCAGAGCAGTATAAAGTATAGTGAAACATGTACTAAGAACCAGTAAGAAGGATGTGAAGATATAAGAACTGTCCTAAGCATGGCAGGTATTGAAAGCAATACAACATGTGAAGATTTAACGTGCTACCTCAAGGATCAGTATATTAACAGGGTTAATACATGTTCTAGCATTAAAAGACAGTAAATGAGTTTGTAGATGTACTTGCCTCGAACAAAGCAAGAATACTAGTACGAAGATATAGATGTCCGGTATCCTATCAATAATGATATACAAACTCAGCCTCTAAGTTATGATTAAGATTTTACACTAGTGGTGTGACACGGCTCCTAACTGGATACTAACTAAGTGGGAACGTAGCATAAAAGTCTAATGTAGAGTGACACTATATCCAAACTAATTTTCTAGGGCCTTTGCACTAGTGTAAGGTGAGGTCCAATACTATAATAACTCAAAACAACACAAAAAGTTGCAAGTCGTAACTATTCAATAAATAAATTAAACTGTACACTGAGTTCCAACAATTTTTGATAGACAAAAAGCTTAAATATACATAAAATAAAATACCAAAATGATCCTTGTTAACTATAGAAATTTATACTAATTTTTCTGGAATTTATAAATCCTCATAATATTTATTAAAAATCAGTAAGCACATGTATCCTGAAAATGAGTTTTGTTTTCCTATTTTTATAAAATACCAAAAGTACTTATTAAATACTAGAAAAATTATAATAAATTAGCTAAATTAACATAGTATTTAAATACAATTTTTTCCAGATTTTTACAGCAATTAAAATATATATAAAAAATCAAAAACAGAAAGTAACAATTTCTGGAAAAATAATTAATTACAAATTAAGTATAATTCATAAGCAAAATCTACAGATGTTGTCGGATGATAAAATAAATATCACCAACGTGTCCAGAACGGTCAAATTAGCTAGGATAGCCTATCCATAAGTCCAATTTAGACACAGGGGCAAAACGGTAATTTCGGGTCAAAATGATGTCCGCCGTTGGACACACTTTGCACCGAACAACGTGTCAAGATAGAAGTCTACAAAACCTAGAAAATTATATGTCTACGAATCTAGAATGATGATACGAACCCAACAGGATATCCGAAATAGGATTTCGATGTGCCGATCTCAAAATGACACGTTGACGCGGACACTTGGAATCCAGTTTGCACTGAAATGCGTACCAAAGCAAATGTCTTCAAAACTCAGCAAATTATTTGTCAACGAGTCCAGAATGACGATACGAACTCAACGGTATATCCGGAATTGGATTCCGATGAGCCGATCTCAAAGTGACACGTTGACTCGAAAAATAGGATCCGCTTTGCACCGAAATGCGTGCCAGGGCCCACGTTCTCCAAGTCAAGAAAATTTTATATGAAAACATAATAGAACGACGCCACGAGTCTACTGGTGGTGTCAGAAATTGAATCCAGAGTCCCGGGTTCAAAAATGGAATTTAATAAGTGTAAATTAAAGAATTCGGACGGCCAACTTTAGCGTCGAATTCGACCAACCAAACGTGCTTATAATGAAACGAAACTTAAAGGAGCAGGAAGAGGGTTATACCAGCTGCGCACAGGAACTAGTAGCGTGCCAACCGGAGCTGCGACGGCGGAGTTACGAGCTGACGAAGTCGGCTCCATGAAACTGTCCAAAAATAGTACAATTTAAAACGTCAACTTGGTGGCCAGTTTTGAGGTATCAAACGACGAAATTAGCGGACGAAAATTGAGGGGAGTGAAGTGCTATATACCGAGATTGCGACAGAGTAAAGAGTTAGCCGATCCAACGGTCGGATCTTCCAAAAAATGCGCGTGAACTTGCTGCGACGGGGCGCCATTTCTGATTTCAAAACTCGCACGCGCCGACGGGATCTCGTTCAAAACGCACGAATCATGTGTTTCACACGTCGGCAAAGATGGTGGTGGCCAGGGGGTGATCGCCGGGTGGTGTGCGCACATCAGGGGGGGCCACGGCGGCCGTGCGGCGGCGCGACGGTGCACGACAGCGGCCCGCGCGCACGTGCACGTGCGTGCCGCTGCTGCATTTGGCAACTGCTGCATGCTGCTACATGCCATTGCTGCGGCTGTGCTGCCGGCCCGGCGTACGCGCACGGCGGTGGCCGGCGGTGGCTGAGGCGGTGCGACGGTGGAGTTAGGTGGTGTTGGTGGTGAGTATGATGGTTAATGGTGGTGGAGCATGGTGTTGAAGATGGAGAATGGAGGAGGAGGAGTAGAAGGAGGAGGAGGAGAGAGTGGATGATGGTGAGGGTGGTGCAGTTCACGGTGGTGGTGGTGGTGGTCGGCAGCCATGGGGGTGGGGAGTTCGGCTGGTGAGGGTGGAGTGGTGTGTGTGTTTAATAGAAAGAGAGAGAGTGAGAATTTAAGTGTGTGTGAGTGTATGTATATTAATATATAGAAAGAGTGAGAGAGAGAGATATTTGAGAGGGAGAGAGAGGGAGGTCGGTCCAAAGGAGGGGGGTGCTGTGTGCTGGCTGAGAGGTGATGAGGGGTGTGTGTGTTGGTGTTTTAATGGGAGAGAGAGAGAGAGAGTGTATATATATATATATACATATATATATATATATATATATATATATATATATATATATATATATGTGTGTGTGTGTGTGTGTGTGTGTGTGTGTGTGTGTGTGTGTGTGTGTGTGTGTGTATGAAATGAGATATTTGTAAAATAGAGAGGAAAAGATATTTTCAAAATAGGAAAAATAGGAAAATTATGTGGGGTGTTTGGGTAGTCATGAAAGGGCAACATGGAGCTTGGGTTCGGGTTCGGTCGAGCCGGGTCGGGTCAAAATCGGATAGGAGGCAATAATTGAATTAAATATGTATTTATGATAATGGGCAAATAAATAATATGCGGGAACTCAAATAAATGGGACACAAGTTTCATATGGGTAGTAGACTTCATATGGGCCATGTCCATACTTTGGGTCGACTAGGTTGGATCGATGTCGGGTCCCAAAATTAAATTGGAAAATAAATCAGGTTTTACGGTAGATAATTAATCGGCCTAAATTGACCCAAAAATTGTGCGAAAAAAATGGAGCACAAAATGCAGTATCTGAGTGAGACACGAAGGTCATGGGTGAACAGCGTCTCGAGTAGATCATTCATGAGGAGTTGGTTCTGAGAAAATGACTGGTCTGATGCTCCTAAATTAAAAGTCACGGTAACGTGTAAACGATGATCAAAGATAAAAGTGGGAATAATTATTCAACGATTAATTGGTCTAAGTTGACCCGAAGTTGTGCGATACAAAAAGAGCACAAGGGAACGAGTTCAAGTGGGACATGATATATCAAAACGAAGATAATCTTGTCTACTTCAAAATCCATGAAGAGAGTTTACAGAGATTGGCATCCCTGACGCTCCAGAAGTCAAAGTCACGGGAAAGAACATTAATGATCAAAATAATTAAATAATAATATATTTATCGAAAATAATTCATTTAGAAAATTAAAAATAAACCCTGAAATTCAGGGGGCTTACACAGATATCGGCTAGTAGGGGTAGAATGTAGGAGTTTGTGTAGGAGCAGTTGAATACTATAGTGTAGTGCTGGTAATGGGATATATCAGGGAACTAGAGAACCTGTGTGTGCCTAGAGTCGGGCACTAGTACAATGTATAGGAAATTGGAGGGTGCTGCAGAGAGGCAAGGGTTTGTGTACCAATGTAGAATGTCCATATGTGAGTAGTACAGTGTTGTATGCAGAGACTAGAAAGCAGTAGCAGGAGGAAGATGTAGAGAGAGAATTATGTGCAGTAGGAAGAGCCAGGACAGTCTGTGCACTGGTCACAAATGTGAGTGTGTGTGTGTGTGTGTGTGTGTGCATATTATGCAGGAACAATCTTGTAACACCCAGTTTCTAAAATAAGGGTAATTTTGAAATTTTATATTTTTATTTATTTAATTAAGATATTTAAATGATAATATGATTTTTGGTAATTTTTAATTATTTTAAAACTATTTTTAGATCATGACTTATGATTTTGGTGTTTGACTAGTGTAACCTTAGAGCCTAGCCATGTGATTAGGATGTCTGACTAGTACATTATAGCCTAGAAGTTATTTTGGGCATTTTAGGATTTATTTGAATTTAATATATTTTATTAGGAATTTTTGAATAATTTAATTGAATGGTGTGATTTAAATACTAATATAATTATTGCCTTGTGTTTATGGTTAGCCTAACCTAGGTGAGTCATGACTAACTTAGTGAGCCACTTTGAGAATTAGATGAGTTGGTTAAGGGGTTAATCAAGTTTAGTCATGGTTAAGTGATTTGCTAAGGGCTAAGATAGAACCCTTGTTCTAGGCCATCTATTTCCCTTGATACAATCCTAGCCATAGGATGAAACCCAAAAACCCTAACCCTAACTTTATGACCAGCCAAGAGACCCCCCCCCCCCCTCCTTGCCTATATAATGCCTCTTTGGGGATTTGAGCCTCTTTCTTTAATAGTTCATCATTCTCTTAAGGAAGTAGGTAAGCCTCCTTTATTTCTTTCCTAGTTTAATCAATAGGACTCCTTTTTGAATGAAATTTCTTCCATTAGGACCTAATCATTGCTCTCTTACTGTTGGTGGAGTCCAATCACAGATTTTGAATCGATTTGATTGATTGGTGGCTTGTGGAGATTCCCTCTTTGAAGAGCTTTTTGAGAGTTTTGATACTTTGAGGTAACTTCTTGTTCTCACCATAGAATCCTGAAATTATTGCATGTATAGGGAGCCCTAGACCTAACCTAACTATAGGAATAGGAATCCCTAAGTTTCTGTGTCGATTCGTGTCCTAACAGGACACGTATCAGTGTGCTATATAATGTGTTGTGTAAATGCCACAGAGAACTTTTTGTGTTTATTTTCAAATTGTTTTTGAATGGAAAATCGTGTTTTGATGTCGCTTATCCATTTCTATAGCTCTGAGTTGTTTTTGTGATTGTGTCGTGTCGATAGGAGACTCGTGCACACGCCCTCGTGCACACGCGCGCACGGGCTACAGTAATCCCCTGCACCACGGGCTTTATTCTGGACACGACACGATTTTGTTTGACACGAGATTTTGTGGACAGCTTGGGGCACCCTCTAACATCACTGTCCCCAAGTTTCACGTGATTGTATGGTCAGGATTGGGAGAAATCGGCCACGCACTGAATTTGCACTGTTCTGTGCACTGTGCAGAACACTTGAACTTTTGTCACTGATACGGCTTAGAATCTTTGGACACGACACTTTTAGACACAATTCAGGGTGATGGATAGGTAGCCCTATACATGGGCTACACGTGTGCACGGCCACGTGTCACCACGTGGCCTGTGTCGAGTGCACGAGTCCTTGGACTCGCTGCACGACACTGTGCACTGTGCAGTGCACTCTTTGTGTTCGAGTGTGCTGGACACACTCGTGTCCACTTGTTGGGACACGAACAAGTTTTAGGACACAACACAATGTTGTTACTGATTTACCAACCCCTTTTCAAATTATTAGATGTAAATTCATTGTGAAATGGGAATTCCCCATTTATCCTGAACAGTGGAGTATCAGTGAAATAATTCACTGTTCTTCCCTGTCGAAATTCTTTTAAACAATTTATATCATGTTTTATGTTAGGTTTGACTTGCTACCCATCACCTATATCCTGTTTAGGAGGCATGGGTTTCATTTTTGTTGAATGGTTGATGAATAGGATTCGATTTCAGTCAGGGACTGTTATCCCTGATACTTGGCTTAAGTTCATAAACCTGCGGTTTTATTCCTGCACAAGAACAAACACACACACACTGAAAATGAATGGATTTTCCTGAGATTTAAAACTGGGTTTAGTTTAAATGTATGCAAACTGAGTTTTAGTAATGATATGAAACCTGAGATTTGAAATGTCATGGAAATGGGTTTTAGTTAATGTTATGAAAAACTGAGTTTTCCTAAATTTCAGTTTAGATTTAAAATTATGTATGGATACATATATAGTTTAGAGTTTACTGAATTGGTTTCCATCCCATTTATGTACTGTCATGTCTTACACACACACACATGCTCCTAAGACACCACATTTCATATGAGGACAGTCACTTAGTTAGGCTTAACTGTTTCATGAGGATATTAGATTGTATTAGGATGAAAATGTTAACAAGTCCTAAAAACCTGAGAGTATTTTTGCCTATACACAGTGTATATGCACACACATTGCCACCCTTGTATCACCCACACATGTGACACACACATTTGCCTCTCTCACCCTCACACAGATTTTTTTTCACACACACAAACTTATTCCTATCACTAACACCCTGTTTTGTTTACTGTACACATATGTACTACTGTCACACACCATCTGGAACTCATGTCCTGCCACACTTGACACTCACACACTGTCACTTGGTGGTTGAAACCTAAGCCTAAACACAGGACACTCACACACACCCCTATCTATATGCCTATCTCACATCACTCTCATGTATACACTCACACCCTCTTCACACATATGTATCATGACACAAAGACCAGACACTTATCCCTCTCACATTCACCCACATGCCTATAACCAAATGCACACACTCAATAACACTTTATATCACATACACATTCCTAGCTAACCCACATACACATTGATGAGTTTAGCCATGGATAAATTTCCTATATATATATATATATATATATATATGTATGCCTTATATGTAGTGAGTATATATGCAATGTTAGCCTATACAATATTGGCTATGTATATTTTGTCTAAAACTAAGATGTAGGCCATGTAGATACAATATGGGATATGATATGTTTGAATGCCATGATTTAGTGTCTAATTCACATGCCATGTTATATGCCTAGTGGTCTAAACTAATATGGGCATATGTAAATTGTAGGGTTGATAGCTTGTATAGCCTTGTGATTGGTGTGTGATTGCTAGACTAGGCTTGGTTAGGCCTAGTGAGACTTATTAGACTTGTTAGGGTCAGTCTTGACCTAGTTGACCTAGTTTGACTAGTGTAGTTGACCAGAGTTGACCAAGAGTTGACTTTGACCTAGATTGACCTAGAATCATGTAAAATGCATAGTAGGACTTCATTATATCATTTTAGACCTGTTGTGACTTGTGCTGTTCTGATTAGGAGCCAGACACCTCTCCTCGGACAGTACATTTGCTTCAGACATTCAGATACGAGGCGAGTACATTCTCTGATCATTTCATATCCTGTTTAGAATTATTTTCCTGCTTTAAATTACTTTACTTGATACTGTCACGTTGGTCACACGGATTGGTACTATATGGATCTTTTCATGAGATGTTATCCCCCTCGGGAGCATCGGATACTACATGTTTTGTGCGTTTCACGAATCATCACGTATCTCTATGCTTCCTCTGATTCACGAATCGCTTGTGACACATGTACTCTCATGTTCACAGAGCCATCATGAATCACCTTCACGTATCACTCATTTTATGAGCCATGTGAAGTTTCATGAATCTTAACATAACTTGAACAGATCTTTGTGTATCGATTGGGGATGGGGGAGTAGAATTAGACATGTGAATATTATCCCAGTAGCTGTAGTCATGAATCACTCTCGTAGCTGTAGTCATGAATCTCCTATGCCATTCACATGTTTATATTTTACTCTGACTCACTAGTCACTATTAGCTCTCTATGTATAGTAGATATTCTATTACAGTTTCTCTCTCTGTTTACATACTATTTTTCTTCAGTTCATGTATCTTACTTTACTGCATGATTATATTTTCTAACCTGCTATGATCTGTTGAGATGTACTGTGCTCGCTCCTGTCCTGACTGGACCTGTTGAAAATATTACAGAGGATGAGGAGGAGGCCCTATGTACCACCTATTACGGAGCAGGCTTAGATGACACCTGCGATCTGGCTCCTCTGGAGGACCCAGCTGTAGTTCAGGATGCTACTCCCAGAGTCTAGACTAGATAGCTAGGCTTTAGTTTTCTTTCAGCTTGTTGTTTGATTTTCAGTTGTTCTTCTGAGATGTTATATTTAGAGACTTGTTTTGAGCTGGATGTTCTTGAGTTGTTATCTTATACACTTAGATTTTCTCTCTCTTAATAGTATTACTTTGTATTTCTGATCTCTCTATCTACCTTTTCTATTCTATATCTGCTTTAGATGTGATTGAGACTGTTCTGTTATGTCACCTCCGTTCGGAGTGTATATACTGTACAGGTACCTTTATATTGTTAGATGATTGACCTAGGACAGCGTTCTACCGTCGACACTGCAGCGTAGGCTGGGCGTTGTTACGTTCTCGTACCCTCGCAGTGGGTGCGGGTCGTGACACGTTTTAGTGGTGGCCCATGCAGGTCGAGTTTATGTAGTGGTATTCGAACTAGAGTATCACTACAGCCTGCAGTAGGATTAGGATATTTTTGAAGGTACTCAATCACAAATAGGAAAAAACTCTTATTCAGATTTCGTATATCTACATTTTGCCGCTTATTGTCTTCCTTGAAATTAAACTGTCCTCCTTTGGTATTTCGACTCATTCTCAGCAATTGTTTCCTTTTGATCTGTGTCTCCAGGATGGTTGAGACGCGATCGCATCGCCAGGGCCAGGGGGACGTCGATGAGAGGTCTGCCACCTCTCATGCTCAGCAGTCAGCCCCTGGTGCTGCAGCCCCAGTCAGGCCAGCTGGGGTAGGCATTTCAGCAGCTTTTGGGGGAGCCCCACCAGCAGTGAGGCATGAGCCGAGTCCGGTGATTCCGGATGTACTTCTTCAGCAGCAGCAGCCACCTGCAGGGACGATTGACGCCGTTCAGCTGTTAGCCTTCTTCCGGCAGTACATGGAGGGTCAGCAGACCCAGCAGCATGGGCAGACAGCAGAGCTCGCACGAGGCATTGAGCTGGCGATGACTGCAGTAGAGAGAGTCATAGCTCAGCCAGCGGCAGCCTTGCAGCCGTACCAGCCACGGGAGAAAGGCATCCAGGACTTCCAGAAGATGCACCCGAAGGACTTTCGCGGGACAGAGGGGATCCTGTATGCCGATGAGTGGATCGAGCATATGGAGGAGATCTTCAGGCTAGCTGAGATTCCGACGAGGCTCCAGATAGAGGCAGCAGCCAGCATGATGCAGGATCTGGCTCGGACATGGTACCAGACCGACCCGAGGTCGGTACAGCAGGACAGACTTGGGCAGCATTCAAGAAGCTGTTCAAGGAGAAGTTCTTTCCAGACGCAGCGCTGGGAGCCCTCGAGACCCAGTTCGAGGCCCTAATCCAAGGGAACCAGTCTGTGGAAGAGTACGCAGGAGAGTTCTGCCGCCTGAGCAGATTTATGGATGACTTGTCAGAGACGACGAAGGCCCGGAGGTTCCGGAAGGGCTTGGTAAAGGAGGTCAAGTCCTACACCAAGAATGCCCGCAGTACTACATTTGAGGAGATCCTGGTGGACGCTTTAGCTGTAGAGGATGATCTTGAGCTTAGGCTCAAGAGGGGGCGAGACTCTCAGGGAGGCAGCAGTAGCGGAGGACCGGCCAAGAGGCCGCACGTTCAGCAGCACGTCCAGCAGCAGTTCCAGGGTCACGGCCATCAGCAGGGGCAGCAGCAGCCCAGACAGCATCAGGCACCGAGACAGCAGGTAGTCAGTTGCCCCTACTGCAAGAAGCCGGGGCATGGATGGGGTGAGTGCAGGAAGAGGCTGGGCAGGTGCCTACTATGTGGAGCAGCGGACCACCAGCTGAGGGAGTGTTCCCAGTACATAGGCACAGCACCAGGAGGAGGAGCCAAGGCTCTGGTAGGTCAGCAGCGGGGACCGTTACCGACGCAGCAGCAGAGGTTTGTGCAGTAACAGCATCAGGCTGGAGGAGGCCAGCAGGGGCGAGCTTACGCCATGACAGTCGAGGATGCTCAGGCAGTGGGAGAGGTGCTTGCAGGTTCTGTTCTTTTCGATTCCATTCCTACCTTGCCTCATTATATCAATCTTAAAATTCAATTCCATCTGTTCTTATCTGCTTCCTTATCTGTTGATAAGCTTTGATCTGGCACTCTTTTCGATTTGGTTTTCTTTCGAGATAAGTCGTATGGGCTAGGTCGCCTAAGTTATGGAATCTAGAGTCTTCTATAGTCATGATAGCTGGCATTGTGAGGACATATAGTCAGATTTTGGATGTATTTCTTGGGTGTGGGAATTTAAGATTTTCGCTGCCAAGCATGCGGCAATGCGAAAATTTTAAATACCATAATTCTAGAGGTATGTAACCTTAGTCGAGGACTCTGTGATTATCGTAGCCTTGCTCACTAGCATGACGAAGATTCTGAGTATCATGATTTTGGACAGACGCATATGATTATCTGACGGTATGTTTGAGACTTTTGATTGTGGGGTGTTTGACCTAGAAGACTACTACCATTTTAATTTCGAGGACGAAATTTTTCTAAGGAGGGTAGACTTGTAACACCCAGATTCTAAAATAAGGGTAATTTTGAAATTTTATATTTTTATTTATTTAATTAAGATATTTAAATGATAATATGATTTTTGGTAATTTTTAATTATTTTAAAACTATTTTTAGATCATGACTTATGATTTTGGTGTTTGACTAGTGTAACCTTAGAGCCTAGCCATGTGATTAGGATGTCTGACTAGTACATTATAGCCTAGAAGTTATTTTGGGCATTTTAGGATTTATTTGAATTTAATATATTTTATTAGGAATTTTTGAATAATTTAATTGAATGGTGTGATTTAAATACTAATATAATTATTGCCTTGTGTTTATGGTTAGCCTAACCTAGGTGAGTCATGACTAACTTAGTGAGCCACTTTGAGAATTAGATGAGTTGGTTAAGGGGTTAATCAAGTTTAGTCATGGTTAAGTGATTTGCTAAGGGCTAAGATAGAACCCTTGTTCTAGGCCATCTATTTCCCTTGATACAATCCTAGCCATAGGATAAAACCCAAAAACCCTAATCCTAACTTTATGACCAGCCAAGAGACCCCCCCCCCCCCTTTGCCTATATAATGCCTCTTTGGGGATTTGAGCCTCTTTCTTTAATAGTTCATCATTCTCTTAAGGAAGTAGGTAAGCCTCATTTATTTCTTTCCTAGTTTAATCAATAGGACTCCTTTTTGAATGAAATTTCTTCCATTAGGACCTAATCATTGCTCTCTTACTGTTGGTGGAGTCCAATCGCAGATTTTGAATAGATTTGATTGATTGGTAGCTTGTGGAGATTCCCTCTTTGAAGAGCTTTTTGAGAGTTTTGATACTTTGAGGTAACTTCTTGTTCTCACCATAGAATCCTGAAATTATTGCATGTATAGGGAGCCCTAGACCTAACCTAACTATAGGAATAGGAATCCCTAAGTTTCTGTGTCGATTCGTGTCCTAACAGGACACGTATCAGTGTGCTATGCAATGTGTTTGTGTAAATGCCACAGAGAACTTTTTGTGTTTATTTTCAAATTGTTTTTGAATGGAAAATCGTATTTTGATGTCGCTTATCCATTTCTATAGCTCTGAGTTGTTTTTGTGATTGTGTCGTGTCGATAGGAGACTCGAGCACACGCCCTCGTGCACACGCGCGCACGGGCTACAGTAATCCCCTGCACCACGGGCTCTATTTTGGACACGACACGATTTTGTTTGACACGAGATTTTATGGACAGCTTGGGGCACCCTCTGACATCACTGTCCCCAAGTTTCACGTGATTGTATGGTCAGGATTGGGAGAAATCGGCCACGCACTGAATTTGCACTGTTCTGTGCACTGTGCAGAACACTTGAACTTTTGTCACTAATACGGCTTAGAATCTTTGGACACGACACTTTTAGACACAATTCAGGGTGATGGATAGGTAGCCCTATACATGGGCTACACGTGTGCACGGCCACGTGTCACCACGTGGCCTGTGTCGAGTGCACGAGTCCTTGGACTCGCTGCACGACACTGTGCACTGTGCAGTACACTCTTTGTGTTCGAGTGTGCTGGACACACTCGTGTCCACTTGTTGGGACACGAACAAGTTTTAGGACACAACACAATGTTGTTACTGATTTACCAACCCCTTTTCAAATTATTAGATATAAATTCATTGTGAAATGGGAATTCCCCATTTATCCTGAACAGTGGAGTATCAGTGAAATAATTCACTGTTCTTCCCTGTCGAAATTCTTTTAAACAATTTATATCATGTTTTATGTTAGGTTTGACTTGCTACCCATCACCTATATCCTGTTTAGGAGGCATGGGTTTCATTTTTGTTGAATGGTTGATGAATAGGATTCGATTTCAGTCAGGGACTGTTATCCCTGATACTTGGCTTAAGTTCATAAACCTGGGGTTTTATTCCTGCACAAGAACAAACACACACACACTGAAAATGAATGGATTTTCCTGAGATTTAAAACTGGGTTTAGTTTAAATGTATGCAAACTGAGTTTTAGTAATGATATGAAACCTGAGATTTGAAATGTCATGCAAATGGGTTTTAGTTAATGTTATGAAAAACTGAGTTTTCCTAAATTTCAGTTTAGATTTAAAATTATGTATGGATACATATGTAGTTTAGAGTTTACTGAATTGGTTTTCATCCCATTTATGTACTGTCATGTCTTACACACACACACATGCTCCTAAGACACCACATTTCATATGAGGACAGTCACTTAGTTAGGCTTAACAGTTTCATGAGGATATTAGATTGTATTAGGATGAAAATGTTAACAAGTCCTAAAAACCTGAGAGTATTTTTGCCTATACACAGTGTATATGCACACACATTGCCACCCTTGTATCACCCACACATGTGACACACACATTTGCCTCTCTCACCCTCACACAGATTTTTCTTCACACACACAAACTTATTCCTATCACTAACACCCTGTTTTGTTTACTGTACACACATGTACTACTGTCACACACCATCTGGAACTCATGTCCTGCCACACTTGACACTCACACACTGTCACTTGGTGGTTGAAACCTAAGCCTAAACACAGGACACTCACACACACCCCTATCTATATGCCTATCTCACATCACTCTCATGTATACACTCACACCCTCTTCACACATATGTATCATAACACAAAGACCAGACACTTATCCCTCTCACATTCACCCACATGCCTATAACCAAATGCACACACTCAATAACACTTTATATCACATACACATTCCTAGCTAACCCACACACACATTGATGAGTTTAGCCATGGATAAATTTCCTATATATATATATAGGTATGCCTTATATGTAGTGAGTATATATGCAATGTTAGCCTATACAATGTTGGCTATGTATATTTTGTCTAAAACTAAGATGTAGGCCATGTAGATACAATATGGGATATGATATGTTTGAATGCCATGATTTAGTGTCTAATTCACATGCCATGTTATATGCCTAGTGGTCTAAACTAATATGGGCATATGTAAATTGTAGGGTTGATAGCTTGTATAGCCTTGTGATTGGTGTGTGATTGCTAGACTAGGCTTGGTTAGGCCTAGTGAGACTTATTAGACTTGTTAGGGTCAGTCTTGACCTAGTTGACCTAGTTTGACTAGTGTAGTTGACCAGAGTTGACCAAGAGTTGACTTTGACCTAGATTGACCTAGAATCATGTAGAATGCATAGTAGGACTTCATTATATCATTTTAGACTTGTTGTGACTTGTGATGTTCTGATTAGGAGCCAGACACCTCTCCTCGGACAGTACATTTGCTTTAGACATTCAGATACGAGGCGAGTACATTCTCTGATCATTTCATATCCTGTTTAGAATTATTTTCCTGCTTTAAATTACTTTACTTGATACTGTCACGTTGGTCACATGGATTGGTACTATATGGATCTTTTCATGAGATGTTATCCCCCTCGGAAGCATCGGATACTACATGTTTTGTGTGTTTCACGAATCATCACGTATCTCTATGCTTCCTCTGATTCACGAATCGCTTGTGGCACATGTACTCTCATGTTCACAGAGCCATCATGAATCACCTTCACGTATCACTCATTTTATGAGCCATGTGAAGTTTCACGAATCTTAACATAACTTGAACAGATCTTTGTGTATCGATTGGGGATGGAGGAGTAGAATTAGACATGTGAATATTATCCCAGTAGCTGTAGTCATGAATCACTCTCGTAGCTGTAGTCATGAATCTCCTATGCCATTCACATGTTTATATTTTACTCTGACTCACTAGTCACTATTAGCTCTCTATGTATAGTAGATATTCTATTACAGTTTCTCTCTCTGTTTACATACTGTTTTTCTTCAGTTCATGTATCTTACTTTACTGCATGATTATATTTTCTAACCTGCTATGATCTGTTGAGATGTACTGTGCTCGCTCCTGTCCTGACTGGACCTGTTGAAAATATTACAGAGGATGAGGAGGAGGCCCTATGTACCACCTATTACGGAGCAGGCTTAGACGACACCTGCGACCTGGCTCCTCTGGAGGACCCAGCTGCAGTTCAGGATGCTACTCCCAGAGTCTAGACTAGATAGCTAGGCTTTAGTTTTCTTTCAGCTTGTTATTTGATTTTCAGTTGTTCTTCTGAGATGTTATATTTAGAGACTTGTTTTGAGCTGGTTGTTCTTGAGTTGTTATCTTATACACTTAGATTTTCTCTCTCTTAATAGTATTACTTTGTGTTTCTGATCTCTCTATCTACCTTTTCTATTCTATATCTGCTTTAGATATGATTGAGACTGTTCTGTTATGTCACCTCCGTTTGGAGTGTATATACTGTACAGGTACCTTTATATTGTTAGATGATTGACCTAGGACAGCGTTCTACCGCCGACACTGCGGCGTAGGCTGGGCGTTGTTACGTTCTCGTACCCTCGCAGTGGGTGCGGGTCGTGACAAATCTAGTGTGTGTAAGGGTAAAAAATAGGTAATGTGTTATACATATTAGGTAATATTGTAAATGTGTATCATAGATATATGCGTGTGTAGTGGTACTTCTACAGTTAGGATGAAGTATCAACATTGGAGTTGAGTATTTCATATGTGTGTAGATATGGGAAACGCATTGGTATATAGATTCAAGAGGAATATATTTATATTAATGTAATATATATGTAGATATATGAACTAGAGATTCATTATGAGACATAGATAACTAAGACTATTTATATATATAAGAATATGTATACTCATGAGTATGGTTATACACATATGCTTAGGATCATAGAGATAGGAACATGATTGGGTACAAAGGATGTGGGTTATGTAGGACCGTTGAGCACCTCTAGAGGGGGTGAATAGAATGTGTGCGTGCAGCGGAATAAATATCACAAATTAAAAATTGTGTATTATGGCTAGTAGAGCAGATTAATAACAGTGTATGAGTTGCAGTAAAAGTAAAGAGTTAAGAAGATTCAAACTCAGTGACATAGCTATATATTGGTTTTTCCCGTGGAGGACTAATCCAATCTCGAGTACTCATGCTCGAGGTTAATCCACTATGGCACAAGTTTTAACTGAGTGCTTGCAACTTTTACAATATCGTGCTTGAGCACAAGTGCATGACAAACAACAACAATACCGTGCTTGGCGACGAGTGCATGACCGACTCCAGAAGGCGATTGAAAACTGGAACGTTTTCTGAAATAGTCTCCGATACAACTCTTTAAAACCAAACTCTATATTGAACTGAACTGATAATAGCTTGGCTAAGAGTAATATAGGCTAGATTTGAAAGTGTAGCTCGTAGAAAACACTTAAAGTAATAAAGAAGATAATGAGATTGGATGATTTGAAAATGTGAAAGTTCCACTCTATTTATAGTATTGAATCGAATTAGGGCAGAGTTCGGGCAAAGTTTGATGCATAAATCTCGCATTCGAACATTGGATACAGATATTCAGGAATTTCAAAATTAGGTTGAAACTACCTTGACCGAACTCGGGTTGAACTTGGGCTGAGTTCTTGCCGAGTTCTGCCAGAGTTTTAACAGAACTGTTTTGGGCCAATTGTTGGATTTTGGGCTATTTTTGATTGTGGACTTTTGGATAGAAATTTGTGGATAGGAAGGCTATATTCTTGTGGACCGAGAATAGCTAAGCCAGTACCGATCCGATCAAATTTTACGTATTTTTTCTAGACTCAAATAAAGATAAAATACAGAAAAAAAAATATGTAAAAGTCTTGATCTTGATTCCATCACTTTTGGTTATTGATGATGACACGATGTTTGTAGCTTGTAGCAGTAGGTGCAAACATTTTGACTTGAAACCTGTAGTAATATATATTGTACATATCGACCAAAGTTGACATTGATTATCAAAATCAGGTATGATCATGACCAGTGGGCCAACAATATCCCCCATTCTAATAATTGACAAATACCAAAATATAACCAATATAATATTGAACTTTGAAAATATACCTAACTTGTCTGAAATATTAAAATTTTTGATTTTGGTATGCTCATCTCCCCCTTTGTCATGTAATCAAAATATGGCTCCCTCGTAATTTATGAGCCAAACAACAACAAAGAAACAAAAGAGTGATACCAAATATTATACGAAATGATAAGCCACAACCCAGGTAGTATAAAATTAGAACATCAACAGTAGCAATATATATGAAGAAAAATAGTTCATAAAGGAAAGTATCACTATAACTGAAGCAAAAGTCCAAAATGCATAAAAATAAAATATGCCACTACAGATCATCATCATCAGACAGATCTACAAAATACTAAATCTAAATCATCAAGTCAACTATCTGCACCACCAGCGGCATCACTAGGCGGCTCGGTCGGATCAAAATATATAGTCGTCGAGTCGAAGTAGACGGAGGTAGGATCCTCATCGAGTCTCGATCCGTCAAAGGTAGGGTGACGGATGCTAGTCGTCGGTGCAGTAGGATGATGAGCCATCGTCCACTGAATGTCTGCCATGGCATTTCTCAAGACCTGAACCAAAGAAATATGGTAGAACTCAGGGTCAATGTAACAAGTCAGGTCGGTCTGACGCTGCTATCCCTGAAGAGTGACAAAAAACATCAAACTACTGATACAGCTCGTCAATAGTGTGACCCGGGACTGCAGAGGCTGGATCAACTAGAGCGTCTGTTGGGGCTGCAACTAGAGCTGGAGGAGGTGGAGGTGGAGCATCACCAGTAGGATATGGGAATCTCCTAGACCTAAGGAGCTCTAAAAGTATTCCTGAAATAGGACAGGAATCCAAAGGAATAGCAAATTTCTGGAAGATTACCATCAAATGCATAGGATATAGGAGGTTACGGCCTGCCCTCCGACAGTTGATCATGAGTGTCAACATGGTCTTGGGAAAGGAAAAAATCCCAAAGTAAATGTGGTACATTGCAGATAACTCCAAATACATGATCTCGTCAGTAGATTCCGTCTTTGGTAAAATAGATGAAATAATGAAATGATGTAACTTGTAGAAATGTTGGTTCAAGTTACGTGCGAATAACCATCTCCGAGGAACCAGATCAGGATGACACAATGCGACTTTGAAGGTTTAAGAGTCATGCCGTCAGGAAATTGAACTTTCGTAATGTCGACAAGAGTGTCACCATTGTTTGGCATTTGAAAATATTCGCTCAAGTCGGTAAAATTGAATTCAAATTCCTTCCCGCTAACTGATGAATGGATGCCATCGTCGGATTCTTGTAAGTTGCAATAAAACGTACGAACTGCAGTTTCGTGAATTGGATTTAAAACTTCTAAAATTTCACGAGGACCTAAATTTTCAAAAGTATTCAAATATTTTGAGTAAACAGTAAAATTAATCATTTTACCCGGATAATATTTCACGTTGTGATATTTCACACACGGACACTTAATTTTGGTGTCGTCCATGTACTGAGGGAACGCCTTAGCAAACTGCAGGAACTGCTCTACTCCCACTATGTATTCATCCCGCATACCACACATATCATCCGGACGACGATTGTACATCCATGAACGATTCCGCAAGTAGTAATTCATATCCATTTGGAAATAATTCTACAAAGATGGACACACATGTTCAGCGCAGTAACTAGTCAAACTGGGTGAAGTTGAGTTGACTAAGTCGAACTTCCAAGTGTATATTATAGTAGAGAGACATGGTCGTGTGTAGGGGTGCAACTCGGGTGGGGCATGGCTCTGCCTACCTGAGCTCACTGCCTACAAGGTAGTTGCCCTAGCCTGCCTTATACTTGACCCTTTCCCCCCTTTATCACTTGCACATCAGTGCATACCAGTGCACATGAGTGTACATGACCTATTAGCCTATGCCCCAAGCCAATTCCTCTTCTCGATTTGATATCATATCCTCTTCATATCAGATATTTCATACCAAGATAGGAAAGGTTGACAGATACATGATTCTAAAATTCCCCCCCCCCTCTTTACCTATCAACTGATACCAACTGATATCAGTTCTTCCTAACACACACATAGCGGCGTGGGCTGGGCGTGGCCCACGTATCCGTACCCGTATATCCGGGTGCGGGTCGTGATATTTTCCCCACAAGAAAATTAAAGCACTTTTCCATTTCTCCAACTAGCAATCTCCCGAAGGATATCTCTATATATATATATATATATATATATATATATATATTTTATATATATATATATATATATAAAATATTCGAATAAACGGTGTGGGAATTTATTAATTTTCTTAAATATCAGGCATACATACATATTACTAGGCATGAGCATTATTCGGTTTTGGACCGAAAAGCGAACTGAACCGAATCATTAAAAAAAAATTGGTTCGGTTTTAGTTTTCAAAATACTAAAATTTCTAATTCGGTTTCACTTTTGGGTTTCGACTTCGGTCCAAATCCGAAAACCGAATAAGACTTGTGCAATTATGTAATACCTGACACACTAGAACTCACTCTCAAACTCTCCAATTTAACCCACACACACATTGAATCTAAACAAAACCCAAGGGGCTAAACCCTTGGCCTCTAAGCGAACAGACAAAAGGAGGGGGGGAAGGGTTTGTTGCTTGCTGAGTATATATACATCATCTCAAATCCACACACACATTGAATCTAAACAAAACCCAAGGGGCTAAACCCTTGGCCTCTAAGAGAACAAACAAACTCCAAACAACCCAAAGTCATCTATATGTATCAAAGTATATATATACATATCTACTCAGAAACTGAGATTGCAACATAGAGATATATACATCATCTCAAATCCAAATATAGCAAGCCCCTATATATCATAACCTTACCCCATATGAATCTCATGCATATAGAATCTCAGCTATATATCACTACTCTACATATATGAACTAAACATACCAAGCCAAGACATTTCTATTCCACATACATATATCTCAGGAAACTGAGTATACAACCAACAACTTCTAAACATTCAATTTAACTCAAACCCCCAACTCAACTCACAGTCAACAAACTAAACCCAACCTTGTATCTCAGAAATTCCAAACTCAATCTCAGGAAAACCTGAGATTGTATTTCAACTGCCAAATCCCATAACCTAAATAAAACCCAAAACATGTCAAGAGGGGTCGTATGTGTTTGTGTGCATACAAATGTGTCCAAGGGTCGTGTCAGTGTCCAAACAACTGTCCCGGGTCGAAGTATCAGAACTGCACAGACAGTGGGTGTGTACGGGGGAGGAGGAGCTCGGATTAGGGGAGGAGGAGCTCGACGGGGGGGTAGGGGTCGTCAGAGGGGAAGGGAGTCGCCGGGGGGGAGGGATTCGCCCGGGGGGGAAGGGGTCGCCGAGGGAGCTCGAGGGAAAATTAGAATTTCGAGTGAGGGGGAAAAAAGGAAACGATGTGCCCTAAGTAAAAAATGTTAGCGACGTCAAGAGAGGCCGTCGCTAAACGTCGCAAAATTTTAATATATGGCGACATATTTTAATAATATGTCGCTGAAAGTCGCTATTCAGCGACGTAATTTAACTCATGTCGCTGAACGTCGCAATTCAGCGACGTTTTGCGATGTTTATATAAAGGAGTCGCTATATTCCATATCTAGCGACGTAATTTTACGCCGTCGCTAAATTATGTCGCTAATAGATCATATTTTAGTAGTGCAGGTTAGGGATTTACCTGTGTAGTACAACAGAGCATCATTAACTGCAGATATGCAGTAGCATATGTGTGTGCAACCTGGAAGTGCAGAGAACTAGGCAGTGTAGGCTAGTATTACCTGTACTGATGTGCAGGAGACTGGTAGTGAATGCTGCTATACAGGAACTGCTAGTGGTAGCGGTTTGACAAATGTGAAGGTGCAGTTCTGTGGCCTAACATGTGTGTTTGGTAGTATTTAGGAGGTTTTGTGTATCAGTTGAGGACTACAGAGTGTATCAGAGGAGGGATACCAGTGTGTGCGTGTAGAAAATTCTGAGTATACAGATTTTTGAATCTGCATGAGTAAAAGATTAGTGGCTTAGGTATTGGTTGAGGTGAGGTGTAGGCGGAGAGTAGAGAGTGTGTGTTCATTTGGGATATAATCCCTGTGTGCCTGTGTGTAGAGGTTGGGGTTTTAGGGATCAATGTAAAGGGGAAAGTGCAACTGTAGTTAGTGTGCAAGTTAGGATATAACAGCAGATGCAGGCATTATCTTCCTAAGTGCAGTCAGTTGGCTAGGTAGGTAGGCTAAACATAAGGAGATGTAAGTGTGTATCATATAGATTTGTGAGCAGGCAGATTATCACGACCCATTACCCAAATTGTTGGGCCGGGCCGAGCCATGTCCAGCCTACGCTTGGTTAAAGCGTAGTAAGCTGCTCTAAGAATAGACAATAAAGGATCTAAGCTGCTAACAGTTCTAAAATCACATTTAAAGGTTCATCACAACACAGCATCTATAAGCGAAAGTAAACTAAGCACAGACTAAATAATACACTTCCAAAGTATCTAACTGGAGACAAAGTCCAGTATCCAAATATAAGTTCAAAACAAAGTCTAAGTCTCAAAACAAATGAAAAATATCAAAGCAAGGTTCCCCGCTGGAGCCTCTTCTGGAGCTAAGGCCAGGTCCTCAATGCAGTACCATAATATGTAACACATAGCGTTTCCTCCTCGAAAAGTATACCTACAACGTTATCCTGTCAGGACGGGAGCAAGTACAACCTCTACAACTAAAGTACTGAATATATAATGAAAGAGATGTACAACAAGAAACATGGTGTGATAAGTCTATAAAACAGGAAATACTGGAAATATGGCCTCATGGTACAACTGGGATCACAGTATCATAGTAACATAGGGAAAATGGCATATCTGGAATCATGGTATGACTGGAATCACAGTATCATAGTAACATAGGGAACATGGCATATCTGGAATCATGGCATCTCATGATCTATCATGGCAAGGACATATATGTCATATAGACAGATGTATATGTAATGTTTAAAATTGTAGCAGGTACGTGATCGTCAATAGGTATACAATGTGCAGGGACACATAATGAAATGTACTTCCGTACAAGTGATAAGGCGATAGATGTACATACGCACAAATCCGCTTTGAGATAAAGCCTACGACAAGGTATACATATAAAATATCGACCTTGCTCGGTACATACGTACGGAAGAAGGGGGCATGATCACATACTCAACTATCAGTTTCCCCATAACCCATATTCTAACATGTGAGAGATACGAGAACAGTAAAAACATGTGAGAGATATTGGGAGCAGTATGAACATGGTAGGTACTGGGAACAGTATAAAACATGTGAATACTCAGAGCAGTATAAAGTATAGTGAAACATGTACTAAGAACCAGTAAGAAGAATTTGAAGATATAAGAACTGTCCTAAGCATGACAGGTACTGAAAGCAATACAACATGTGAAGATTTAATGTGCTACCTCAAGGATCAGTATATTAACAGGGTTAATACATGTTCTAGCATTAAAAGACAATAAATGAGTTTGTAGATGTACTTGCCTCGAGCAAAGCAAGAATACTAGTACGAAGATATAGATGTCTGGTATCCTGTCAATAATGATATACAAACTCAGCCTCTAAGTTATGATTAAGATTTTACACTAGTGGTGTGACACGACTCCTAACTGGATACTAACTAAGTGGAAACGTAGCATAAAAGTCTAATATGGAGCGACACTATATCCAAACTAATTTTCTAGGGCATTTACACTAGTGTAGGGTGAGGTCCAATACTATAATAACTCAAAACAACACAAAAAGTTGCAAGTCGTAACTATTCAATAAATAAATCAAATTGTACACTGAGTTCCAACAATTTTTGATAGACAAAAAGCTTAAATATACATAAAATAAAGTACCAAAATGATCCTTGTTAACTATAGAAATTTATACTAATTTTTCTGGAATTTATAAATCCTCATAAATATTTATTAAAAATCAGTAAGCACATGTATCCTGAAAATGAGTTCTGTTTTTCTATTTTTATAAAATACCAAAAGTACTTATTAAATACTGGAAAAATTATAATAAATAAGCTAAATTAACATAGTATTTAAATATAATTTTTTCCAGATTTTTACAGCAATTAAAATATATATAAAAAATGAAAAACAGAAAGTAATAATTTCTGGAAAAATAATTAATTACAAATTAAGTATAATTCATAAGCAAAATCTACAGATGTTGTCGGATGATAAAATAAATATCACCAACGTGTCCAGAATAGTCAAATTAGCTAGGATAGCCTACCCATAAGTCCAATTTAGATACAGGGGCAAAACAGTAATTTTGGGTCAAAATGATGTCCGTCGTTGGACACACTTTACACCGAACAACGTGTCAAGATAGAAGTCTACAAAACCTAGCAAATGATATGTCCACGAATCCAGAATGATGATACGAACCCAACGGTATATCCGAAATAGGATTCCGATGTGCCGATCTCAAAATGACACGTTGACACGGACACTTGGAATCCAGTTTGCACCGAAATGCGTACCAAAGCAAATGTCTTCAAAACTCAGCAAATTATATGTCAACGAGTCCAGAATGATGATACGAACTCAACGGTATATCCGGAATTGGATTCCGATGAGCCGATCTCAAAGTGACACGTTGACTCGAAAAGTGGGACCCGCTTTGTACCGAAATGCGTACCAGGGCCCACGTTCTCCAAATCAAGAAAATTTTATATGAAAACAAGCTAGAACGACGCCACGAGTCTACTGGTGGTGTCAGAAATTGAATCCGGAGTCCCGGGTTCAAAAATCGAATTTAACAAGTGCAAATTAAAGAATTCGGACGGCCAACTTTAGCGTCGAATTCGACCAACCAAACATGCTTATAATGAAACGAAACTTAAAGGAGGCAGGAAGAGGGTTATACCAGCTGCACACAGGAACTGGTAGCGTGCCAACTGGAGCTGCGACGGCGGAGTTACGGGCTGACGAAGTCGGCTCCATGAAACTGTCTAAAAATAGTACAATTTAAAATGTCAACTTGGTGGCCAGTTTTGAGGTATCAAACGACAAAATTAGCAGACAAAAATTGAGGGGAGTGAAGTGCTATATACCGAGATTGCGACGGAGCAAGGAGTTAGCCGATCCAACGGTCGGATCTCCCGAAAAATGCGTGCGAACTTGCTGCGACGGGGCACCATTTCCGAGTTCAAAACTCGCACGCGCCGACGGGATCTCGTTCAAAATGCACGAATCGTGTGTTTCACACGTCGAGAATGACGGTGGTGGCCAGGGGGTGATCGTCGGGGGGTGTACGCGCATCAGGAGGGGCCACGGCGGCCGTGCGGCGGTGCGGCGACGCACAACGACGGCCCGCGCGCGCGCACGTGCGCGCCGCTGCTGCGTTTGGCAACTGCTGTATGCCACTGCTGCGGCTGTGCTGCCGGCACGGCACACGCACGCGGCGATGGCCGGCGGTGGCTGAGGCGGCGCGACGGTAGAGTTAGGTGGTGTTGGTGGTGAGTAGTGGTGGTGAGTATGATGGTTAATAGTGGTGGAGCATGGTGTTGAAGATGGAGAATGGAGGAGGAGGAGGAGAAGGAGGAGGAGGAGAGGGAGGATGATGGTGAGGGTGGTGGAGTTCACGGTGGTGGTGGTGGTGGTGGTCGGCAGCCATGGGGGTGGGGAGTTCGGCTGGTGAGGGTGGAGTGGTGTGTGTGTGTTTAATAGAAAGAGAGAGAGTGAGAATTTAAGTGTGTATGAGTGTATGTATATTAATATATAGAAAGAGTGAGAGAGAGAGAGAGAGATATTTGAGAGGGAGAGAGAGGGAGGTCGGTCCAAAGGAGGGGGGTGCTGTGTGCTGGCTGAGAGGTGATGAGGTGTGTGTGTGTTGGTGTTTTAATGGGAGAGAGAGAGAGTGTATATATATATATATATATATATATATATATATATATATATATATATATATATATATATATATACATGTGTGTGTGTGTGTGTGTGTGTGTGTGTGTGTGTGTGTATAAGAAATGAGATATTTGTAAAATAGAGAGAGGAAAAGATATTTTCAAAATAGGAAAAATAGGAAAATTATGTGGGGTGTTTGGGTAGTCATGAAAGGGCAACATGGAGCTTGGGTTCGGGTTCGGTCGAGCCGGGTCGGGTCAAAATCGGACAGGAGGCAATAATTGAATTAAATATGTATTTATGATAATGGGCAAATAAATAATATGCGGGAACTCAAATAAATGGGACACAAGTTTCATATGGGTAGTAGACTTCATATGGGCCACGTTCATACTTTGGGTCGACTAGGTTGGATCGATGTCGGGTCCCGAAATTAAATTGGAAAATAAATCAGGTTTTACGGTAGATAATTAATCGGCCTAAATTGACCCAAAAATTGTGCGAAGAAAATAGAGCACAAAATGGAGTGTCTGAGTGAGACACGAAGGTCATGGGTGAAGAGCGTCTCGAGTAGATCATTCATGAGGAGTTGGTTCTGAGAAAATGACTGGTCTGATGCTCCTAAATTAAAAGTCACGGTAACGTGTAAACGATGATCAAAGATAAAAGTGGGAATAATTATTCAACGATTAATTGGTCTAAGTTGACCCGAAGTTGTGCGATACAAAAAGAGTACAAGGAAACGAGTTCAAGTGGGACATGATATATCAAAACGAAGATAATCTTGTCTACTTCAAAATCCATGAAGAGAGTTTACAGAGATTGGCATCCCTGACGCTCCAGAAGTCAAAGTCACGGGAAAGAACATTAATGATCAAAATAATTAAATAATAATATATTTATCGAAAATAATTCATTTAGAAAATTTAAAATAAACCCTGAAATTCAGGGGGCTTACACAGATATCGGCTAGTAGGGGTAGAATGTAGGAGTTTGTGTAGGAGCAGTTGAATACTATAGTGTAGTGCTGGTAATGGGATGTATCAGGGAACTAGAGAACCTGTGTGTGCCTAGAGTCGGGCACTAGTACAATGTATAGGAAATTGGAGGGTGCTGCAGAGAGGCAAGGGTTTTGTGTACCAATGTAGAATATCCATATGTGAGTAGTACAGTATTGTATGCAGAGACTAGAAAGCAGTAGCAGGAGGAAGATGTAGAGAGAGAATTATGTGCAGTAGGAAGAGCCAGGACAGTCTGTGCACTGGTCACAAATGTGAGTGTGTGTGTGTGTGTGTGTGTGTGTGTGTGCACATTATGCAGGAACAATCTAGTATGTGTAAGGGTAAAAAATAGGTAATGTGTTATACATATTAGGTAATATTGTAAACGTGTATCATAGATATATGCATGTGTAGTGGTACTTCTACAGTTAGGATGAAGTATCAACATTGGAGTTGAGTATTTCATATGTGTGTAGATATGGGAAACGCATTGGTATATAGATTCAAGAGGAATATATTTATATTAATGTAATATATATATAGATATATGAACTAGAGATTCATTATGAGACATAGATAACTAAGACTATTTATATATATAAGAATATATATACTCATGAGTATGGTTATACACATATGCTTAGGATCATAGAGATAGGAACATGATTGGGTACAAAGGATGTGGGTTATGTAGGACCGTTGAGCACCTCTAGAGGGGGTGAATAGAATGTGTGCGTGCAGCGGAATAAATATCATAAATTAAAAATTGTGTATTATGGCTAGTAGAGCAGATTAATAACAGTGTATGAGTTGCAGTAAAAGTAAAGAGTTAAGAAGATTCAAACTCAGTGACATAGCTATATATTGGTTTTCCCCGTGGAGGACTAATCCAATCTCGAGTACTCATGCTCGAGGTTAATCCACTATGGCACAAGTTTTAACTGAGTGCTTGCAACTTTTACAATATCGTGCTTGAGCACAAGTGCACGACAAACAACAACAATACCGTGCTTGGCGACGAGTGCATGACCGACTCCAGAAGGCGATTGAAAACTGGAACGTTTTCTGAAATAGTATTCGATACAACTCTTTAAAACCAAACTCTATATTGAACTGAACTGATAATAGCTTGGCTAAGAGTAATATAGGCTAGATTTGAAAGTGTAGCTCGTAGAAAACACTTAAAGGAATAAAGAAGATAATGAGATTGGATGATTTGAAAATGTGAAAGTTCCACTCTATTTATAGTATTTTTATGAATCGAATTAGGGCAGAGTTGGGGCAAAGTTTGATGCATAAATCTCGTATTTGAACATTGGATACAGATATTCAGGAAATTCAAAATTAGGTTGAAACTACCTTGACCGAACTCGGGTTGAACTTGGGCTGAGTTCTTGCCGAGTTCTGCCAGAGTTTTAACAGAACTGTTTTGGGCCAATTGTTGGATTTTGGGCTATTTTTGATTGTGGACTTTTGGATAGAAATTTGTGGATAGGAAGGCTATATTCTTGTGGACCGAGAATAGCTAAGCCAGTACCGATCTGATCAAATTTTACGTATTTTTTCTAGACTCAAATAAAGATAAAATACAGAAAAAAATATGTAAAAGTCTTGATCTTGATTCCATCACTTTTGGTTATTGATGACGACACGATGTTTGTAGCTTGTAGCAGTAGGTGCAAACATTCTGACTTGAAACCTGTAGTAATATATATTTTACATATCGACCAAAGTTGACATTGATTATCAAAATTAGGTATGAACATGACCAGTGGGCTAACAATATCCCCCATTCTAATAATTGACAAATACCAAAATATAACCAATATAATATTAAACTTTGAAAATATACCTAACTTGTCTGAAATATTAAAATTTTTGATTTTGGTATGCTCATCTCCACATTTGTCATGTAATCAAAATATGGCTCCCTCGTAATTTATGAGCCAAACAACAACAAAGAAACAAAAGAGTGATACCAAATATTATACGAAATGATAAGCCACAACCCAGGTAGTATAAAATTAGAACATCAACAGTAGCAATATATATGAAGAAAAATAGTTCATAAAGGAAAGTATCACTATAACTGAAGCAAAAGTCCAAAATGCATAAAAATAAAATATGCCACTACAGATCATCATCATCAGACAGATCTACAAAATACTAAATCTAAATCATCAAGTCAACTATCTGCACCACCAGCGGCATCACTAGGCGGCTCGGTCGGATCAAAATATATAGTCGTCGAGTCAAAGTAGACGGAGGTAGGATCCTCATCGAGTCTCGATCCGTCAAAGGTAGGGTGACCGATGCTAGTCGTCGGTGCAGTAGGATGATGAGCCATCGTCCACTGAATGTCTGCCATGGCATTTCTCAAGACCTGAACCAAAGAAATATGGCGGAACTCAGGGTCAATGTAACAAGTCAGGTCGGTCAGACGCTGCTATCCCTGAAGAGTGACAAAAAACATCAAACCGCTGATACAGCTCGTCAATAGTGTGACCCGGGACTGCAGAGGCTGGATCAACTAGAGCGTCTATTGGGGCTGCAACTAGAGCTGGAGGAGGTGGAGGTGGAGGTGGAGCTTCACCAGTAGGATATGGGAATCTCCTAGACCTAAGGAGCTCTAAAAGTATTCCTGAAATAGGACAGGAATCCAAAGGAATAGCAAATTTCTGGAAGATTGCCATCAAATGCATAGGATATAGGAGGTTACGGCCTGCCCTCCGACAGTTGATCATGAGTGTCAACATGGTCTTGGGAAAGGAAAAAATCCCAAAGTAAATGTGGTACATTGCAGATAACTCCAAATACATGATCTCGTCAGTAGATTTCGTCTTTGGTAAAATAGATAAAATAATGAAATGATGTAACTTGTAGAAATGTTGGTTCAAGTTGCGTGCGAATAACCATCTCCGAGGAACCAAATCAGGATGACACAATGACTTTGAAGGATTAAGAGTCATGCCGTCAGGAAATTGAACTTTCGTAATGTCGACAAGAGTGTCACCATTGTTTGGCATTTGAAAATATTCGCTCAAGTCGGTAAAATTGAATTCAAATTCCTTCCCGCTAACTGATGAATGGATGCCATCGTCGGATTCTTGTAACTTGCAATAAAACGTACGAACTGCAGATTCGTGAATTGGATTTGAAACTTCTAAAAATTCACGAAGACCTAAATTTTCAAAAGTATTCAAATATTTCGAGGTAAACAGTAAAATTAATCATTTTACCCGGACAGATTTCTTGAAAACGAATCAAACCAATTGGTAGATCTCTCTAGTGGAAAAAAAGTGTCAGATCATAGTACTCATCGTCATCAGGATGAGAGGGACTAAAAACATTAACGAGTTCATATTCAGAAGTAGAAGATGAGGCAGCATCCCTACTCTTCCTTCTCTTAAACACCATAGGTGCTATTATGAAATTGAGAGAGAAAAGAGAAGATTATACCTAAAGAATGATCAAGGATGGAAGAGAATGCCTTCAAAACGCCTTAGATCCAAGGAATTTTGGGTTGGGAAACTTTAAAAGGAGTTTTTCTAGTAACTAGGGTTTTGAAAATTAGGGTTTTGGGGGCTTTGGCCGACTGTTTTGGGGAAGAAGATGATGGAGGGGCTGCTGCTTTGAAGCTGAATATATAATATGTCCCCACAAAGTTCGGCCCGAACTCGATCCGAACTCGGTCAGAGTTCGGTCCGAATTAGGCCACTTGAATTTTGGTTCATATATTGAGTAATGAATGATACAAATTACCTAGAAACTTGTAGTTCATTGATTAATTAATATCCATTATCTTGGATTAGCTGTAGGGGCCGGATCCTAGCTAGCGGTAGTCCGAAGACACATGGCTCCGTGTCTCTTAGGCTTTTACGTCTTGTTAACAGAAGGACCCTTTCGGCTTGTACCTAAAATAACTTCAATTAATAAATTGTTGAATTTTAAGTTTTAAGTATTTTTATTAATCATAACACATTATGACTCTGAAAATTGAAGAATGCCTAGCTCACAACACAAATAGTTGAAACGATCTTCGGCTAGTGGTTTTGTGAATATATCTGCTAGTTGATGATCTGTGTCAATAAATTCTAGACAAATATCTCCGTGTTGTTGGTGATCACATAAAAGTGGTGACGTATTTCTATGTACTTAGTGCGTGAGTTACATACAGAGTTCTTAGTCAGATTAATAGTGCCAACATTATCACAGAATATAGGAATCTTGGTGTAGTGCAGATTATAATCTTCTAAAGTTTGCTTCATCCATAAAATTTGAGCACAACAACGTCTTATGGCGATATACTCAGCCTCAGTTGTTGATAATGCTGTAGATTTTTATTTTTTGAAACTAAAGCCTTACCTAGGAAATGACACGTACTACTGGTACTTTTATGGTCCACTTTTACATCTATTAAAATCAGCATCTGAGTAACCGATTAGATCAAATGATACAATTTTTGGATACCATAAACTGACAGTATATGTTTCTTTAAGGTATCGAAAGATATGCTTAATGGCGCATAAGTGTGATTCCTTAGGGTTAGCTTGATATCGTGCACAGATATAAATAGTAAACATAATATCAGGGCAACTAGCAGTTAAATATAGTAAAGTACCAATCATACCTCGATACTTACACTGGTCGACTGGTTTGTAATTTTTATCAAGGTCAAGTCGAGTTGATGTAGCCATTGGCGTGTCGATAGGCTTTACGTTGTCGAAGTCAAACTTCTTTAGTAAGTCCTTCGTATACTTGGCTTGATTGGTGAAGGTTCCCTGAGAGTGTCGTTTGATCTGAAGTCCTAGAAAGCAGTTGAGTTCTCCCAACATACTTATCTCAAACTCACTCTGCATACACTTAGCAAAATCTTGACAGAGTTTTTCGTTAGTAGAACCGAATATTATGTCATCAATATAAATTTGCACAAGCAAAATACTATCATTTGAATTTTTGATAAACAAAGTTGTATCAATCCTTCCTTTTAAAAAATTATTTTCAAGTAGGAAAGTGTTTAGGCGTTCATACTAAGCACGAGGTGCTTGTTTAAGCCCATAAAGTGCCTTTCTTAACTTGAAAACATGATCAGGTTTTTGAAAATCCTTAAAACCAGGGGGTTGCTTCATAAAAACTTCTTTTTATAAAATCATTTAAAAATGCACTACATCCACTTGAAAAAGTTTAAAATTATGAAAACATACGAATACACAAAACATGCGAATAGATTTTAGTCTAGTAATAGGAGCATAAGTCTCGTCATAATCAATTCATTCTTCTTGATTATAAACTTGTGCTAATAGACGTACTTTGTTGCATAGAACATGTCCATCCTCACTTAGTTTATTTTAGAATACCTATTTTGTACCAATTATCGATTGACCAATAGATTTAGGAATAAGTTTCCAAACTTGATTTATCTCAAATTGATTAAGTTCCTCTTGCCTGACATCAATCCAAAACTCATCAAGAAAAGCATATGCTACTGATTTAGGTTCTACTTGAGAAACGAAAGCTACATTTGTTGTTATGTCTCTAGTAGAAGAACACGTACCTACTCCCTTTGTCACGTCCCGTACCCACTTTTCGGGATACGAGTGCGTGCGCAAGTCTAGCCTACGTCGCAGTGTCGGCGGTAGTATACTTTCTAGCCCGAAATAAACAAGTGCTTATATAAAATATATCTTTATTTGCACATTCACAACAACTAAATCATTTACAATATTCTATAATTACATTTGAGAAAAATACAATATCTTACAATTATTGAAAATGACTACCAACATATCTAACTAGTCTTCTAGGTTGACCTCAGCATATACACATGTCTCCCCTAATGGTCCAAAGCATAATATAGCAGGCGATTATCTAAAAAATATTTTCCAGTCAGGAATGGAACGAGTACATTTCTAACAGCAATTCCAATAATTGACAAAGTCTATAAAACAGTAAATAGTAAAGATGTACATGATGAATAGATGAGCATAGAATCATAGAACTGAACATAGAGTAAAAGCAAATGAGCAGGGTAATATAGGCAAGTGAGAACAGTACTAAAACTGATAAGACATGCAACTAGCAATGTATAAAGTGGAACCAGAAAACTGCACATATCTAGTGTGTTGAAATACTATTTTCGAGATGTAAACGACTAAGGGATAAGATCCGGCCAACCGCACGTGTTGTGTGCGGCTGCTATTCTTCACGTAAGACCAATAGGATATTTCTGGGTATATTTACATGTCTACTATTGTATTTCCCTGCCCGACTATTAATGGATCCAAATAGGTCACGAATACGAAAATCACACATTAATCACGAATATAGTAGTCACGGAATATAACATGTAAGGAATCCATAAAATACTACATCGTGTAACCATTGTGTCGAGAATCAAACAAAAAATTAATGTAAGGCAATACTAAATACACGAATCATAAAAGTTATCAAATATGAAAAATATCAGAAAATGTACTTGCCTGGGTTCTTTGCTGGTGAAATAGATAATTCTGTTGAGTCCACGATAGTCTGATTCACTAGGGTCGGTGTGAAGGACTCCAAATTCGTCAAAGAAATAGGAAGACGATTAGTCGCGATCAAGGATTTTCAATTGAAGAGAAATTCACAAATAATATATGTATCAATTTTGGAAAATATTTATAATACTGAAAAACTATATTTTTATTAGTCAAAATAGTTTTTAGGTCAAATCTATGTTTGAAAAAATAGTTAGGAATAATAATATTAGTAAAAAACTAATTTACTTTAAAAATCTAAAATATCATTTTAGGGCCAAAAAAACTCTAGTTAGGGCTCAACCAAGTATACTATTTGTCATAAATATAATTTTAAGAAAATTATTTAATATGCATTTATATAACAATAATACTAATAATAATAATAAAGATAATATCAATAGTACATAATAGTATAAATAATACTAAATCACAACAGCTTACATGTATATATAATAATATATCATATATAATATTGTATCTAGTACATATATAATTGTAAATTACTTATACTCTACTGAAATATTAGTTAGGAAACCAAATTGTTCTCTTCTCTTGATGTAATATAATAACAGTCCTGGATTAGCTGTAGGGGCCGGATCCCAGCTAGCGATAATTCGAAGACACATGGCACCGTGTCTCTTAGGCTTTTACGTCTTGTTAACAGAAGGACCCTTTCGGCTTGTACCCAAAATAACTTCGATTAATAAATTGTTGAATTTCAAGTTTTAAGCATTTTTATTAATCATAACACATTATGACTCTGAAAATTCAAGAATACCTAGCTCGCGATGCAAATGGTTGAAACGATCTTCGACTAGTGGTTTTGTGAATATATCTGCTAGTTGATGATATGTTACAATAAATTTTAGATAAATATTCCCGTGTTGTTGGTGATCACGTAAAAGTGGTAACGTATTTCTATGTGCTTAGTGCATGAGTTACATACAGAGTTCTTAGTCAGACTAATAGTGTTAGCGTTATCACAAAATATGAGAATCTTGGTGTAATACAGATTATAATCTTCTAAAGTTTGCTTCATCCATAAAATTTGAGCACAACAATGTCCTGCGGTGATATACTCAGCCTCAGTTGTTGATAATGCTGCAGAATTTTATTTTTTGCAAAACCTAGAAACTAAAGCCTTACCTAGGAAATGACACGTAGCACTGGTATTTTTACGGTCTACTTTGCATCCAACAAAATTAGCATCCGAGTAACCGATTAGGTCAAATGATATGGTTCTCGGATACCATAAGCCGACAGTAGAAGTTCTTTTAAGGTATCGAAAGATACGCTTAACGACGCATGTAGAAGCATGGAATTTTCAAGGGCATCTAAGGCCAGAACTCTTATGCACCCTGAAACATCATGCGCCCCAAATTGACATGCGCCGAGGAACTCAAATAGAATACCTGGCACAGCAAAAACAACAAAGAGTAGAGACATAAATGTTAGGCTTTTATTTCATATAAAAGTCTATTACATGTCCAAAACTCTTTTACAAAGAAAATCCTACTAGAAAGAAAAAGCCTAAAAGCTACAGCCAGGCGCATCACTTCAGCATCTCAGCGTAGACGCATCTCCTTGCATCATCAAAGCGAATCACTTCCTAGTCAACGTGCGGGCGCTTCAGCAAGGTGAAGGGCTCTTCAAGCCTAACAAAAATTAGGGCACGATAGCCCCGATCTTTGGATGCAACAGGCACCTTCGTCAGCCTGTGGTGCTTCAAGCATAACGAAAACTGGGCCACGGCGATCCCGAACCCAGTAACCAACATCATGGCACACAGTCAATGAAGTACAAGAACACAGACAGTCCAGTCAGCACATCTCAGTCTTTTGAAGGAGTTCACCGTCAAAGGTTCTTCGAACGAGGAGATCGACAACCCGCAGTGCAACGTCTTGCCAAGGCGAAAGATCGGTCGAGTTCGTCTCCATGAGGAAAGCCAAGTGAAATGAGAAACAAGCTCTTCATAAAGCTATTTATAGGTCGGGGCAACTCGTATCCATGTGCCACGTGGCAACTCTTTGAATTCAGTCCAATGAACTTGCATTAATGTCGATGAATATGCCTCTTCGAATTCAGCCAAGTCAAACAGCCATCAACGCTTCGAAGAACTCAACAGACGGACCAATGGGGATGCGCCATGCAACAAATGCGCCCGTCAGCACCATGTGCTTCGTACTGATGCGCCCAATGGAGCACAAACCCATGCGCTCCGTTGAGCAAAGACCCATGCGCTTAGTGGGGCACAAATCGATGTGCCCACACAAAGCTCGCCACCCGTCGAAGCATTTAATGTTGAAGCAACTGAAATGACAGTAGCCCATGCCTCGATGTCAGAACCGTTTGCATCTTTTCTAAAAAACGAAGAGCCACCAACGTCATCTTTATTATTACATTCTATCAGTTACAGCTGTGCTTTGCCACGTGGTCGACCGACCATTCGTATGCACCTTCGCGGCCATGCGCCCAGAAATCTGCATGCGTCTCAAAAGCCATGCGCCTCCGACTTACTCCTGATCCCAAAGCACAGAGAGCAAGTCCTTGCATGCACCTCCACGGCCATGTGTTCGAAAGCTTTGCATGTGCCTTAAAAGCCATGCACCCAAACTTGTTTGTGACTCCTAAAAAGTTACAAGCCAAGTCTCCTCGTGCGTCAGATTCTAGGCGCATCCTGACAGATTACCCCCCACCAAATCTGAGATCTTTGAGCCATGAACACCCGCCATGTGTCATTTGACTCAGTTCTGCCTACGGATGGGAGCTAACCACTCAAAATAAGAGGAACGAATGCCAACAACAGAATCTCAATTCTTAGCAATAATAGAATCTCAACAACTGCCACGTGTCAGCTCCACCGCAGCCTCACAATGCAGTTCAGAATGGATTCGGCCTCAACTTCAGGACGCATCATCCATGCGCCCAACAGCATCAACCACGTAGCATTCTTACGTGCAAGCTCTCCAGGCGCATACCGCATATGCGCGTATAAGCAGATCATTCTACTGCCTACAAATAGAAGGATCATTCTTTCATCACAAAAAAATGTCTAATTCTGCAAGTATAAAGGCCCGGAGCTTCCACTTGTTGAATACTCCTCAAACGCTCCAGCATCCAGAGCAATCCAGACTTTCAGAGAATTCGAGATCGTCGCCAGATCATCAATGGAGTCAACGTATTACCACTCGCTCCATCGACACAGTTCCTAGATAAAAACAAAAGTATACTCCTAGGACTACATTTAAGTCCTACATTGTGCTTTGTTCTGTTTGTAATTAAAATGCATAGTTCAATACCAAAGATTGTACTTCTTGTTTTTTTATTGGCAAACAACGCATAAGTGTGATTCCTTAGGGTTAGCTAGATATCGTGCATAGATGCAAATAGTAAACATAATATTAGGACGACTAGCAGTTAAATATAGTAAACTACCAATCATACCTCGATACTTATGCTAGTCAACTGGTTTACTAATTTCATCAAGATCAAGTCGAGTTGATGTAGCCATTGGCGTACCGATAGGCTTTACGTTGTCGAAGTCAAACTTCTTTAGTAAGTCCTAATGTACTTGGCTTGATTGATGAAGGTTTCCTGTGAGTGTTGTTTGATCTGAAGTCCTAGGAAGTAGTTGAGTTCTCCCATCATACCCATCTCAAACTCACTCTGTATACACTTAGCAAAATCTTGACAGAATTTTTCGTTAGTAGAACCGAATATTATGTCATCAACATAAATTTGCACAAGCAAAATATTATCATTTGAATTTTTGATAAACAAAGTTGTATCTATCCTTCCTTTTGAAAAACTATTTTCAAGTAGGAAAGTACTTACGTGTTCATACCAAGCACGAGGTGCTTGTTTAAGCCCATAAAGTGTCTTTCTTAACTTGAAAACGTGATCAGGTTTTTGAAAATCCTTAAAACCAGGGGGTTGCTTCACAAAAACCTCTTCTTTTATAAAACTATTTTAACATGCACTCTTAACATCCAGTTAAAAAAGTTTAAAATTATGAAAATATACGAATGCACAAAACATGCGAATAGATTTTAGTCTAGCAATAGGAGCATAAGTCTCGTCATAATCAATTCTTTCTTCTTGATTATAACCTTGTGCTACTAGACGTGCTTTGTTGCATAGAACATGCCCATCATCACTTAATTTATTTTGGATTACCCATTTGGTACCCGTTCAATATACAAAAAGTAACTTTTTATTATGTCGAACAATACCAATTATCGATTGACAAATAGGTTTAGGAACAAGTTCCCAAACTTAATTTTTCTCAAATTGATTAAGTTCCTCTTGCATGATATCAATCCAAAACTCATCAAGAAAAGCATATGCTACTGATTTATATTCTACTTGAGAAATGAAAGTTACATTTGTTGTTATGTCTCTAGTAGAAGAACGTGTACCTACTCCCTTTGTCACGACCCGCACCCGCTTTTCGGGATGCGAGTGCATGCGCAAGTCTAGCCTACGCCGCAGTGTCGACGGTAGTACGCTGTCTAGCCCACAATAAACAAGTGCTTATATAAAATATATCTTTATTTGCTCATTCACAACAACTAAATCATTTACAATATTCCATCATTACATTTAAAAAAAATACAATATCTTACAATTATTGAAAATGACTACCAACATATCTAACTAGTCTTCTAGGGTTGACCTCAGCATTTACTCAAGTCTCCCCCAACAGTCCAAAGCATAATGTAGCAGGCGGTTATCTAAAAAAAAAATTTTGTCAGGAATGGAGCAAGTACATTTCTAACAGCAGTTCCAATAATTGACAGTCTATAAAACAGTAAAGAAGTATATGATGAACAAATGAGCATAGAATCATAGAACTGAACATAGAGTAAAAGCAGATGAGCATGGTAATATAGGCAAATGAGAACAGTACTAAAACTAATAAGACATGTAACTAGCAATGTACAAAGTGGAACCAGAAAACTGCACCTATCTAGTTTGTTGAAATACCACTTTCGACATGTAAACGGCTAAGGGATAAGATCCGGCCAACCGCACGTGTTGTGTGTGGCTGCTATTCTCCACGTAAGACCAATGGTATAATTTTTGGTATATTTACATGTCTACTAATATATTTTTCTGCCCGACTAGTAGTAATGGATCCAAATAGGTCACGAACACAGAAATCATACATTAGTCACGAACATAGTAGTCACAAAATATAACATGTAAGGAATCAATAAAATACTACATCGTGTAACCATTGTGTCGAAAATCAAACAGAAAATTAATGTAAGACAATACTAAATACATGAATCATAGAAGTTATCAAATATAAAAACTATCAGAAAATGTACTCGCCTGGGTCCTTTGCTGGTGAAACCGATAATTCCATTGAGTCCATGATAGTCCGATTCGTTAGGGTAGGTGTGAAGGAGTCCAAATTCGTCGAAGAAATAAGAAGACGATTAGTCGCTTTCAAGGATTTTGGATTGAAGAGAAATTAACAAATAATATATGTATCAATTTTGGAAAATAATTATAATACTAAAAATCTATATTTTTATTAGTCAAAATAGTTTTTAGGTCTAATCTATGTTTGGAAAAATAGCTAGGAATAATAATATTAATAAAAAATAATTTACTTTAAAAATCTAAAATATCATTTTAGGGCTAAAAAAACTCTAGTTAGGCCCAACCAATATAATATTTGTCATAAATATAATTTTAAGAAAATTATTTAATATGTATTTATATAACAATAATACTAATAATAATAAAGATAATATCAATAGTACCTAATAGTATAAATAATACTGAATCACAACAGCTTACATGTATATATAATAATAAATCATATATAATATTGTATCTAATACATATATTTGTAAATTACTTATACTTTACTGAAATATTAGTTAGGAAACCAAACTGTTCTCCTCTCTTGATGTAATATAATAACAGTCCTGGGAAAGAGAGAAGGTGAAAAAGAATTTGGATTTAAGTGGAGAGAGGAAGGAACATTCTTTCCTCTTATCAAAACAAAGTAAGAGAATAAACTCTCTCTTCAAAGGAGACGAAGAGGAGAAGGGACTCACCTAGCAGAGCCGTCGGCGACCGCTGCTTGGATGGTGGCAAGGTGCTCGCCGAAGGGCGCGAGAGGGAATACGACGCGTGGAACTCCGTATCGGCGCTCCAGTGGTAGTGCAGTGAAAGTGGCGGGAGGCGCTGGGTGCCTGGACCCGGCAGATCAGGCGGCTCACTGGCTTGGTGGTGCCAGCGAACCATGGCACGGCGGAGAGAGTCGGAGTTTGCTGGCGGTGGGGAGACGGGAGATCACCGGCTAAGGTCGGGGTCATCGGTGGGCGGTGGATCTGACGACCCGCAGAGGTCCAGGACGCTTGGCAGCAGTCAGATGAGGGTTGGGTGAGTTTGGTGATGTGGACGGGAGTTGGCAGTGACATGGGTGAGATGGTGGTGCGGGCTTAGGAAATTTGGGTCGGTGATTGCAGGGTCGGTCGGGGCGGCGTTGGCACGAGGGACGTACGGATGAGCACGACGGAGTCCAGGTGGAGGTTAGGTTTAGCTTTTTGGTTTTTTGACTTTTTGTTTTTCTAGGAGATGGTGTCAGTGTGTCCAGGATGCTGGACACGGGATGGGTGTAGTTTCTGTAGGGTTTGGAGTCCTGCCCGGTATGGCGGACGCGAAGGATTGTACTGTTGCGGATATGTATGGACACATGATAGTAAAAATTGATGTGGACACGAACAACAGGGGTCTGAACACGATTGATACGATGATTATGCTTAGAGACAGATACAATCGAACACGAATATGGTGATGGTTTATCGAGTGGTGGTAGCAGTAGTGGCTGCGATGGGTTTACGTGGTGGAAGGAGCATGTACATGGAGGAGGAGGCTTTGGGAACGAGTAGAGAGAAGTGGTTTTTAAAGGATGATTATGTATATGATTATTTATATATATAGGGGTTAGCTAAGTCCTAGGCTTAGTTAGATTAAAGACACGGATTTGGTTTATCTAAATCATCATAACTTATATAATAATCCAGTAATTATTACAAAGGGATTATGAAAATAATCGTTTATAATTATTCTATAACTAAATAAATTTAAAAACTAAATTATATAAATATTAATCCAATAATTAGTTAAAATAATATTCCATACCATCAAAATAATGTAAGGTATATTTTTATACATCTAAATCTTTATTTAAAATAAATGGACAAAACCCTTTTATTATTCAAAATATTTATGATTTTTAAAACCTTTTACGAAACCAAATTCTTTCAAGGTTTAATAAAATAAATATCGAATCGAATAAATTCTAAATTAATCAAAATCAATCCATAATAAAAATTTAATACTAGATATTATTTAATAATATTAAAAAGTATATTTTGCCCAATCCAAATTTAATACTTGATAACAATAAGACTTTAAAATAATACTTTAAATTAATACTTTGAAATAATACTCAATTTTATCAATTAATATAAATCCTAATAGATAAATCTTACAAATTGATCTAATCGCCATACTATAAACGATTGAAATAATAATTTAAAATATTATTCTATAATATCAAATAATTAAATCATATGAATTAAATTCCAAATCAAATAAGCGATCAACATAATAACTTTTAAAATAACATTTTGTGTTATCAAAATAATTTAGAATAGAGTTTTATTTAATCAAGACCTTATTTAAAAATAATTTGACAAAATCTTTTTATTAATCAAGTCTGATTTTCATATCTTTTTCGAAGCCAATATTTTGAAAGTCCAAATAATAACCAACAACTTTTGAAACTCATAACAAAATTCCAATAATATTATTTAATAAAGCATTTTTATTAAAACAAAATAGCACTCTCAAAATATTTAATTTAAAACTAGTTTTTGATAAAATAAATAATCATAAAATATTATTCACAATGTATCGACAAAAAATTACCTTTAAACACAATAATTTAAATAAATAAATAAAAATAAAAATTTAAAAATTTGGGAAAAGGAGTTACAAATCTACCCAACTTAGAAAAATTTTGTCCTCGAAATTTCAAAGGACACGATTAAGTACGACTAAGAATATAAGCAAGAAATGATATAATTAATGATCAAAATGAGTTATATCGTGAATAGGATTGAACCTTAAGAAAAGATACCATGTGGCACGATTAAAGTATAGTCAAAGGGGTTTAGTCACAATGGTCAAGAATATAATCGAAATATGATTAGTTAAACAAGAATAAGTCGTTATGCGCGATTAACTAATGTTGGAATTATATAGGTATGGTCAATGATCAAAATTTAGACAAAGTCTAAACAGGGTTAAAATCACTTAGATACAACTAAGATGTAGTCACGATCAAGGTTAATCATGCAAGTCATCCAAGCATGATTAAAAATAAACGTTGGCACGAGCATGAACATGATTAAAATAGTCATGATCACAGTGGAATAAAAATCTAAACATTAGCAAAAATTGAGTTAAAATATAGGCATGATTATGATTATGATTATGATTATGAATCTAGTATAATGCAATCAAAATAGGTTTAAATGATTTCTAGGAAACCTAATAACGATAGGAAAAAAAGTTAAAATAAAGGTTCAAGAAATGAAAGGATAAGAACTAATCATTTTTTTAAGCGAGAGTTCATGAAATCGCGAACCATGAAAATCAATAGTCACATGCCAAAAAGGATGTAGCCTCTATAATATTCGAATATATATATATATATATATATATATATATATATATATATATATATATATATATATATATATATATTATATATGAAATCACTTTATCGAGAATTTATGTCTCGCTAGTGTACATCTGGCTGCAGTAAATCCTTGGTTTCATGACACAAACATGATATGGTATCGAATACCCTATCAACTCAATTCAATATTGACATAAAGATAACTAAGATCAAAATAGGACAACTAAGACATAGTTTTTATAATATTCGATAACCTACGATTACTTGAAATTACTTCAACTTAGGGTTCATGTCTCGCCGGTGCGCTACTAGCTACAGTGAATCTGCAGTCTCCATAATTCAAATAAATGGGGACAGTGCGCATCTGTCTTGCTATTGTAAGTCGTCGAGAATTATTCTAACTATATTCATAAGAATTTCAAAGGAGCTTCTAGACATTCAAACAAGTTCCAAGACGATCAAGATAGAAAAAGTATAAGTATCTGTCCTATAAGTCTCAATTCTTGAAAATAAAATGATATATTAGGGAGCAAATAACTGAAGACAAGAGAAGTATAAACATTCTAATCTCTATTTCATGGATATTCAAATGATTGAGGGAAAAACTCTGAATCAAAAACAACTATCTCAAGATTCATATATGGATAACAGAATCGAAAATTATAAAAATAATTTCTTATGGAAAAAATAAGAAATAAATAAGCAATTCGGACTTACGATATGATGATAGTTAGAGAGGGCAAAATAAATGATCAAGATTAGGAATTGAATCATAGGAGGTCCTAGTTTACCAAGCGAATAGTCTACCCTTCTTTGATCCTACCATCGTGTCAAAATACAATGGTACATTTTTCTAGAAAAATTCTCAAATTATCTAATAGAATTCCATAAATTCTTACCTAAATTATATGGCCTATGTAGCAATCTTAACTATCCAACAGTCAAAATGAATAAGGGGCTCCTAGTCCTAGTCATTCTCCAAAAATTCAATCAATCCTAATTGTGAATTAGCACTTCCTAATCGCAGGCTCGCAATAATACGAATAATGTAGGTAGTACCACGAGTTTGCACAATTTTACGAAAACAGACCTGCATGGGACACCAAAAAAACTTGCCACGACCCGTACCAGCTTTTCGAAATGCGAGTGCGTGCGCAAGTCTAGCCTATGCCGCAGCATTAGCGTAGTACGCTGTCTAGCCCGCAATAAATAAGTGGTTATATAAAATATATCTTTATTCGCTCATTCACAAAAACTAAATCATTTACAATATTCCGTCATTACATTTGAAAAAAATACAATATCTTACAATTATTGAAAATGATAATATTAATCAAAAATAATTTACTTTAAAAATCTAAAATATTATTTTAGGGCTAGGAATAATAATATTAGTCAAAAATAATTTACTTTAAAAATCTAAAATATTATTTTAGGGCTAAAACACTCTAGTTAGGACCCAACCAAGTATAATATTTGTCATAAATATAATTTTAAGAAAATTATTTAATATGTATTTATATAAGAATAATACTAATAATAATAAAGATAATATCAATAGTACCTAATAGTATAAATAATACTGAATCACAACAGCTTATATGTATATATAATAATACATCATATATAATATTGTATCTAGTACATATATATTTGTAAATTACTTATACTCTACTGAAATATTAGTTAGGAAATCAAATTGTTCTCTTCTCTTGATGTAATATAATAACAGTCTGGGAAAGAGAGAAAGGTGAAAGAGAATTTGGATTTAAGTGGAGAGAGGAAGGAACATTCGTTCCTCTTCTCAAAACAAAGTGAGAGAAGAAACAGGGGTCCGGACACGATTGATACGGTGATTGTGCTGGACACATACACAATCAAACACGAATATGGTGATGGTTTATAGAGTGGCGGTAGCAGCGATGGCTGCGTTGGGTTTTACGTAGTGGAAGAAGCATGTTCAGGGAGGAGGAGTATTTGGGAACGAGTAGAGAGGAGAGGTTTTTAGAGGATGATTATGTATATGATAATATATATAGGGGTTAGCTGAGTCCTAGGATGATTATGTATATGATAATATATATAGGGGTCCGGACACGATTGATACGGTGATTGTGCTGGACACATACACAATCAAACACGAATATGGTGATGGTTTATAGAGTGGCGGTAGCAGCGGTGGCTGCGATGGGTTTTACATAGTGGAAGGAGCATGTACAGGGAGGAGGAGTATTTGGGAACGAGTAGAGAGGAGAGGTTTTTAGAGGATGATTATGTATATGATAATATATATAGGGGTTAGCTGAGTCCTAGGTTTAGTTAGATTAAAGACACATATTTGCTTTATCTAAATCATCATAACTTATAAATAAAGTAATTATTACTAAGGGATTTTGAAAATAATCGTTTCTAATTATTCTATAACTAAATAAATTTAAAAACTAAAGTTAACAAATCTTAGTCCAATAATTAGTTAAAATAATATTCCATACCATCAAAATAATGTAAGGTATATTTTTATACATCTAAATTTTTATTTAAAATAAGTGGACAAAACCCTTTTATTATTCAAAATAATTATGATTTTTAAAACCTTTTACGAAACCAAATCCTTTCAAGGTTTAGTCAAATAAATATCGAATCTAATAAATTCTAAATTAATCAAAATCAATCCATAATGAAAAATTAATACTAGATATTATTTAATAATATTTAAAAATATATTTAGCCCAATCCAAATTTAATACTTTAAAATAATATTTTGAAATAATACTCAATTTTATCAATTAATATAAATCCTAATAGATAAATCTTCACATATTTGATTTAAGTCACATAGAAATTAAATACAAATTAATCTAATCGTCATACTATAAACGATTGCAATAATATTTTAAAATATTATTCTATATGAATTTAATTCCAAATCAAATTAGCGATCAACATAATAACATTTAATGTTATCAAAATAATACAATTTTATTTAATAAAACCTTATTTTTAAAATATTTTGACAATGTCTTTTTATAGATCAAATACGATTTTCAAATCTCTTTCGAAGCCAATAGTTTGAAAGTCCAAATAATAACCAACAACTTGTGAAATTCATAACGAAATTCCAATAATATTATTTAAAAAAAAACACTTTTATTAAAACAAAATAGTGCTCTCAAAATATTTAATTTAAAACTAGTTTTTGATAAAATAAATAATCATAAAATATTATTCACAAAGTATCGACGAAAAATTACCTTTAAACACAATAATTTAAATAAATAAATAAAATATAAATTTTAAAAATTTTGAGAAGAGGAGTTACATCCTTGATACATCATATATAACAAGTGTCTCTGGATGGTCTGGCATGAATTTCATCTTCTTAGGCAGACTCTCCAGATAGTTCTCATCGGTAGCATCATATTCAGGTGCGTTGGATTGGTTTTGTACATCGTTGTCATCACTATTTCTAGATTTTTGACTGTTGAGCTCATCAAAAGAAGCATTAATAGATTCTTCAACAATTATAGATCTTTTATTAAAAATCTTATATCCCTTACTCTTGGTAGCATAGCCGAGGAATATTCCTTCGTCTGCCTTCGAGTCAAACTTACCTAAGTTATCTTTGGTGTTCAGGATAAAGCAGAGACATCGAAAAACTTTAAAATAAGAAATATTTGAAATATTTCCAAACCACAATTCATAGGGGATCTTTCGATATAGGTCGAATTAACACCATATTTAAAATATGACAGGCTGTACTTACAGCTTCTGCCAAAAAATATTTTGGAAGATTATGCTCATTAAGCATGAATCTAGCCATATCTCTTAGAGTTCTTCTTCGGCTCCACAACACTATTTTGTTGAGGAGTTTTAGGACAAAAAAATTCATTGTAATATCCATTATCATCATAAAACATTTTGAAATCAGTATTTTCGAATTCGCCGCCATGATCACTTCGGATTCAGGTAATTATTAAGCCTTTTGTACCTTTTACAAAATACTTAAAATTCAAAAATGGTATCGCTTTTATTAGATAAAAAGTAAACCTATGTAAATCGAGAGAAATTATCAACTATAACAAAAGCGTAGAGCTTACCGCCAAGACTAGCGTCTCTACTAGGGCCAAACAAATCCATATGAATCAATTGCAAGGGTCTAGAAGTGCTTACAGCATTGATGGATTTAAAAGATGACCTAGTTGCTTTGCTCTTTTCACAATCTGAACATACCATCTCTCTCTTGAAGGAAATTTCTAGGAGCCCTTTTACCAGCTTCTTAGTCGATAGCGTTGAAATAATGTCCATGTTAGCATGTCCTAGCCTCATGTGCCATAGCCAACTTTCATCTTGATTGGCTACAAGGCACTTACCGGCATTGTTAGTACATTCTAAAAAGAGAACATATATATTGTCTTCCCTAATCCTTTCATATACGGGATTACCAGTAGACATTTCATATATAAAGCATTTGTCTTCACAAAATTGATACCATTACCGTTATCTGCCAAATGACTAATGCTCAACAGGTTATGTTTCAATTTTGTGACTAGACAAACATCTTTTATTTATGGGTAGGAAGATATACCACCAGTATCGTTTTTTATAAAGTTACCTCGAAGATTATTACCAAAGAAAATATACCCTTCTCTCTTCATCGATAGCATAGCAAATAAGGAACCTGTCATGTGCCGCGAACATCCTCTATCGAGGATCCATTTGCTTTTAGCATGAGAAGGTTGAAGGTCCACATACAAAATGAGTAGATGTAACCTTTGGTACCCATTTCTTCAAGGGTCCAGCTTGATTAGTTTTAGGAATCCAAGTAAGCACATTTGTGTCAACTAACTTTCTAGCTCTACAATACTGTGATATGTGTCCGTGTTCACCAAAGTATGTGCATATAATTTTTGAAATAGTATTCTTTTTTATGTGTTGACGTGATTCTTTTGTGTCTTTCTTAAAAACTTGTATGTGAAAGCATAGTTATAAGAAACGTGTTGCTTATGTGCTTTCTTTGGTTTAGTCCTTTATGGTACACGCATAGAATTAGGATTAACCTTAGGATGTGTAATAAGGGTGACCTGTTTGCCTAATTTGATCTCTACATTTTTAGAGATTGCACAAGATCTTCAAATTTAGCAGTCATATACGTGAGTCTTTGTGTAGTGACTAGGTGTCTCTTCTTTTCTATGTCATATACTTCTTGTACTTTGACATAGTCTCTTTCTTTATGTTCTATAATGAGGATAGACTTATGATAGTCCAGTCTAATTTTGGCTATCTTCTCCATGTTACCGGAAGTAGGCATCTCTTTGATATCTTCAAAAAGTTTAGACGGCCTAGCTACTTCAGTTGTGTATGCCTTAATCTCCTTGTGATACTGCTTATACTTGTCCAACATATTTCTATGCTCTTCAAGTAATTCGTTGAAGGCATTTTCTAACTGGTCGAAAGTAAAATCATAGTAAAGAGGGTTTTTTGATACCTTATTGTATGCCATCAGGCATACGTTTGCACTGATGTTTGGTCTGTCCTCCTCCTCTGATTCACTGGCCTCACTTTCGTGCCAGATGGTGGTGTTTGCATACTTTTGACCAGTTGTTATTTTTTTGCTCAATCTTGATCGGTCATGTATATTGCTTTTCTTCGCTAGTTGACATTCCTTCTTCATGTGTCCTGACTTCTTGCATCCAAAGCAGATAGTATCTTTTTTGTTGCTTTCATGGATATCCTTCTTCTTTTGGCTTGATCGTTCAAACTTTATAAATTTTTGAAGTTCTTGACCAGTACGGCCTGTTCGTCACTGTTTGCAAAAACAAAAGTATAAAACTTTATTGATACAAACTGTAATAAAGATTACAAGAATTCTGGGAAAATTACAACTATAGGAATCCAATCTTGATGACGATTGCTTTATCCCTTAGACGATGTGAACTGTGAAGACGAAGCCTTTGAAGTTGAAAACAACTCTGAAAACTGAAGGCAAAAGCCTCTGAAGTTGAAGACAAAAGTCTCGGAAGAATGCAGCAGCACTTTGGCAAGAACTCCTGAACTCTCTGATTTCTGATCTCTGATCTTGATCCCCTTGAAATGAAGACTTGAAACTCTATTTATAGAGTTCTGAAAATAACTAACTTTCAGTTATTTTGGACTGCGCAAGCTGATTTGTGCAGCAACTGGTTTGCGCAACACTGGATTGCGCAAGCAGTTATTGGATCGTGGGCCAACTATCTGGGACACATGGCATCATTTGATTGAAATGCGCATGATCGTGCATAAACAGTTGCCACGTAATGAACAATTGATGGCATGAATGCCACGTGTCTTTTATCAGTTATGTTGATGGAGTGCGCAAACTTGATTTGCGCAGACTTGGTTTGCGCTAGCTCAAACTGCGCAGACATGTTTTGCGCAGACTTAGATTGCGCCGGTTGGATTGTGCTGCCAGCTGTCCGCTCCCTCGAGCACTGTGCGGCACAGGAAACGAACAGACTCTTTGTTATTCGTGCTGTCAGTTGTCAGAAAAGATTTGATTTGATTTGGTAATGATGACTTCTGCCACGTCAGTCTGCGCAGTTGGAAGTGTGCGCAAAGCAGTATGCGCAATCGGATTGCTGCGCAATCTGTTGTCTGCACAATTCATCCAAATGATGGGTTTCTTGATTTCTTGACTTTTTTGATTGATGCAACTTGATTTTTTAGGACCTACAAGACCCCCTTCAAAGTTTTCGAAAGTTGATTTGATTCAAAGTTTCGAAATACTTTGAATTTTTGAATTTTGAATCAAGTTGCGCATGATGATGAGCTATCTGCGCAAAGTAAAGTACCTCCAAATTTTAGGCGCAATCCAAGGCAGCCGTTTCGTATTTCAAAGGCTATAAATAGCCGTCCTTACATTTTCAATTCTTTACTTTACAATCTCGAAAAATCTCCTCTAAGCCCTTACTGTCTTCCAACTCCAACGACTTGCCATGGCGCCCCGACGATCTAATGCTGCCGCCGCCGCCGCCGCGAAGGGAAAAGCTCCGGCCGAGTCATCTGACAAAGTTGCACGGCGAGCATCTCGACATGAGTCCGCGCACCCCGCTCTGATAGGTAGTTAAACCGATCGAAAAACCCCTTTTTAGGGTGTTTCGACTTCCTTCGATCTTCGAAACTCATCTCTTTTTAGAGATGAGTTCAAATTGCGCCACCCTTTTTAGGGTTTTTGGTTGCATAAACAGTCAGTCTTCATTTTTATGAAGGCTGTAATCCTGCACAATCTATCGAATTGTGCTGACAGAAAGTCAGCGCAATCGATTGATTTGTGCTGGATGTCAGCGCAATCGATTGGTTTGCGCACCCTGATGAGATGCGCAAACTGATATTGCGCAATATATGTCAGCGCAATCTGAGGATTGTGTACTCTACTGTTTTGTTTGTCTGAAAAATAGAGTTTGACTTGTACTGATCTTCATCTATTTTTGATGCAGTTGAAACCAATGAAGATCCAAACTATGAACATTTTGTGGGAACTTTGTCTGAATCTGAATATAAAGAAGATCTGTCTCATGTTCATTATCCTCAGTACGATCTGCCGGCTTCACGTCAGGCTATACTGATTTCCCAGGATAACGAAACTTTAATGTGTTTAATAAACGGACAGCCTTTAGAATCAGCTGATGCTGTAATTCACAAGAAACCTTTATTCCTATTCGGTGATGCCTTTGAGAGAGCCTCTCAGCCCAGGCCAAGGATGGAAGATAGAGTAGTTCACCAGCAAGATAGATCCTTTTTTATACCCGACATTGCTCGATGCCTTCCTTTGTCACGGTACGCTCATGCGAGCTACCCAAGGAAGATGGAATGGAATATCACTCTATTTCAGGATGCTCGGGCAGGAAAAATCTTCGTAAAGAAGGGGCCACATCATAAGGACATGTTTTATAGTTCTTCTGACAGATATAGTGTCCTACTGAGAGGCTTAAGACCTGGCTGCATTCCACCAGAGAACTCCTCCATGCTAATGCCTGTTAGGACACCAATATTCGCAAATGAGTTTGCGAAGGTTGAAGGAAAATATCCGGAGCAAGATATAAGAATGACTGGACTGGTGAATCCGGACTACAAGCGATGGAGTTATATCGCGAATTGGGTTCTGGGAAAATTCCAAGACAGACTCCAACAAATCAACCTGTATGAAGCAGTGCATGCGACTGTATATGGATTTGCTCCCAATCCTCATATGTTCTTAGCCTTAGCTGAGAGATACAACTACAGGACTGGAACTTTCATGACCCCAGGGGGAGAGATGGGCTTTGCGCTCCACGAGATGAAGTATATCTCGTTCTTACCCATGGCAGATGCTCCGTATGAGGAGTATGTACCAACAAATGATGAGTTGAACAAGCTCAGAAAAAAGAATCCAGAGATGGTGACAGTGTTCGAAGAACTATTGTGCCATTACAAGATCTGCTCTTTATTTCACAAGAGTGCCACTGCCAATACTTGTTATTCTTCAAAGTGGCTACCATATTTGTTTCTTAATCATATAGAGGAGAAGAAAACCAAGGAGAACGATAAATGTTACCCAACCTTCTTCAAACCTTTGAGCCATACAGAGGTCAGAAAATTAATGGAACAGAGTGGTCATTTTGATAAAGAAGTGATGGATGACCATGAATATCCTCCTTTGAAGAGAGGAGATAATTTGGAAAGTTACTTAAGAATGGGCTATAGGCCCATGTCAGAAGAAGCACAATTGGCGGGTTTTCTGACATACTGGCTCCGGCGATTTGTAGTCCCGGGATCCAGTGCAGTGGATCGTTTCTATCGCGGTGTACTTTTTGCTGCCGTCAAGCTAGTCTTTGGTTACAAAGTTGACTTGTTATCAGCAATGACCTGCAGATTGAATGCGAGTCTTCGTTTGTATGTCGACTTGATGTTGAAGGCAAAGGGAGAGAAAGAATTCCCCCATCTCGAACTGCCGTACACTTATCTCTTTGGATGGTTACTCCTCCACTATCCAACTTTAATGGACCCTGGTATGGGACCAGTAGATGGCAGCTTCTTGCGCAGATATTCTCAGGGTAAATGGAAGTACACCTCTCTGAGTGAGTGCAGATTTGTTTTAAATTTGAACAGAGGATGGAACTTCAGTTGCGCCCCTCTCCCTGCCGGTCATGACCAGATGCCACCAAACATGGTAGATTCAAAGCAGCAACCCTTAAACCGTGTGGCCTTTGAATGGTTGAAGACAATTCGACCATCTCATTTAGTATACCGCTTTGAAGAAGAATGCTTTTTGGAACCATACCTCCCTAGCCGGTTTGCCCGGCAGTTTGGATATGACCAATTCCATGTAGGGAATGCAATCACCTGCCTTCAGGGCAAGGGTTATCTGATAGACGGGGCCCGAGCTTGGGCTTACTACAATGCCCGTGATACAAAGGCCACCTTCTCGATGCCAACAAAGAGCACTCCCCAAGGGCCTCGGATGCTCTTCACATACTCGGTATTTTACACATCTGCCAATACTTTTGCCGAGAATTTCAATCTTGTAGACAGTTTTGCTTCTGCAACAAGATTGAGAAAAGGGAGAATGGCTTCATCGCTCCCTGCAAATGATGAGGTGCACGAACCAGTGGATGCACCTCTAGAAACTTCGAGGGAAATGATGTTCCCTCAAGAAATAAATGCACCTCTGAGACTTTCTCTGAAAGTGGGAAAATCTCCTGCAAAGAAAAGAAGAAGAGAGGAGCCTCCTGCTCCTGCAGCAAAGAAGAAATTGGTCCTGGATCATTCTTCTGACAAGGTCACTACAAGATCTCAATCTCGGCAGCTAGCCGAGACAAATCAGGAAGCCGCTACTACACCAACTTCTGTGCAGAAACAAACAGAACCGATAAATATGGAGAGTCCCGACAGACCTCTACACAGAAAGAAGAAGAAGTTGGTCACCAGAAGAAATTTAGAAGCCTCTTCTTCCAAACAACTCCTGACTTCAGTAGATGCTGCAGCAGGATTTATAATGCCATCTCCCACACCTGTTTCTGAATCAGGGAGTAAAACCCTTGAAGAGACTGAACAGAGGGGAGATCTTGACCCCAGAACTGAAGTTGAAACACTCAGAGAAAACATCATTGAGGAGGAGCTAAATATTACACGACCTCTTTCACCTGTCGCGGAGACGACTCAGCTTCCTCCTACTCCTAAGACTCTTCGTGAAGAAGAAGAGCGTGAAATGATCGCAGCTTTAGAAGATTGTTATAGCCTGCAGGAGGATCAAACCACAACTGACAGTGGGAATGCAGCCCAAGAAGAAGAAGAAGATAAGGATGAAGAAAGCTCTTCGTCTGGAAATGTTGATGAGTATATACAGAATCCTGAAGGGGACAACGAAGAACACATATCTCTTAATACCGCCGATGATGCTTCGGATCCTAAAAAGGATATTGAAGTGGAGGCGTCCGTAGAAAAGGTTGTTAACCCTGATGAAGACGTCGAGATAGAAATATCTCCTGAAGAAGCGGCTGGTGAAGATGTTCAGCAAGAGAATCCCGCCACCGAACCCCAAGGTATAAAACGAGATTTAACAATCTTCTTTCTTTAAAATAGATTGATATCTAATATCTTCATTTGTAGTTCTTGCAGATCTTGATACTCTACCAACACCTCCGATGGACCTGGCTATGGTGCCTATTCCGACGGTGGTTGTTAGTAGTAGCCATCACTTATCTTGCGGTTCTGAAGCGGGTAGCAGCCAAGCTGTCGCAATTGAAGCTACTTCCGTTCAACGGGAGTCTATTCCAGCAGAAGATGCAGTTGTTGTTAGATCAAATCAAGGTAAGACTGTTTTTATTTGATCTTTTTTTGTTTATTAGCAAATTAGTAAATTAATAATTTTACTTTTTGCAGAAGAACAAACAGGAGGAGCAGCTAGTTCCACTCTGGCTCCTTTGTTTAAAGAGCCCATCATTCAGCAGCAAAGGATTGAGCAACCGACTACCCCATCCTCAACAGGGGTAGCTTCGACTCCTGGAACTATAGCCATCAATCAGCAAGTTGTACAATCATTTACCAAATGCTTTTTTGAATCGTTGGGATCTCTTGCTCATAAGATGATAGAGAAGGAAGGAGCTGACTTTATTATGGTTAGGAAGCCAACTTCTTTTTTAATAAGAGCCATAAGGGATCAAGGAGATGAGGCTCAAGCCATTCTTCTTGAATATATATTGGATGAGTTGGAAGTATCCATAAAGAAATATAAGGAGCTCAAGAAGAAGAATATAGACTCTCTGGTGCAAGCCGAATATGAGCGACTAGCCCAAGAAGCTGATATTGAAAGGATAAACCTTCAGAACCTTTTAGAAGCTCATTCTGTAAAGTCAGCTGAATTCAACTCAAAGATAGAATCAGTTACTTTGGCAGCTGAGAACAAAGGACAGAGGCTTACTGGATTGAAAGCGGAAATTATTCGCCTTCAGAAGGAATTTGAAGAAGAAACTGCCAATCAACGACTTATGATTGAACAACTCAATGCCCTAATTCAGGAGAAAAATGAGTATGAAGAGACTCATAGTGCTGAAATTACCCGCAGGACAATAGATATGCCTGTTTTTGATGAAGAAAAAGGGATGGAAGAAGCAAGAATGAGAGTAACAACTAGTCACAAAGAAGAGTTGTAGACCTTGAAGCAACAGATCAACAATTTGATTGTTCCTCCCTCTTAATTGAAACTCTTTTGTATCTTTGTTTTTGTTGCTGTGGAAGCATTTTTGTACTGTCTTATATTCTGATTAAATAAAAGACATTTTGTTGTGATTCCATTATTTATTGCTTATTTTATACAGATATAAATAATAGAGATAGAAAATATATTCAGAGGTGCAAGACATGATATATTTCTTGATGATTTTATAGAAAATAATTATATTCATTATATCTACTCAGAGGTAATATGGACGTGGCAGAATATATTGAGTATAATTATTTCGATTTGACAACTTAATCAAAAAAACGACAAGTTGCTGATGTAAATAATGAACGATGACGAATTGTCAATGTTTGTGAGATGAATGAACGGGAAGATCGTCAAATAATAGATGACAATGAACGGGTGAACCGTCAAGTGGTGATTAATGAATGGATGAACCGTTAAATGGAAATGAACGGATAACCCATCAGGTGATGATGAATGAACGGGTGAACCGTCGGGTAGTAATGAACGGATGAACCGTCGGATGAATGTGATAAATGAACGGATGAACCGTCGGAAGTTAATGAACGGATGAACCGTCTGATGAATGTAATAAATGAACGGATGAACCGTCGTTTCATTTTTTGAGGAACTTCTGTCTATAAATATAGCAGAAATCTGACAGGAATAAACACTTTTGCTCTTCAACATAAAAAATGTCGTCCGGAGAAGCATCTAAGAAGGCCGAAATCGCCTCGAAGGTTGAGAAGGGCACTGAAGAACGCCCTGCCGACCCAATTCAGCCGAAGGAGGCAAAAGCGGGCGAAGGTCCGTCTGCACCTCAGCCACCACGAGACATTCTGGACTTCCTGCTTGAACCTGGAAGGACTAAAGAAGAAGAAGCCATGAGGATGGCCGCCTGCAAGTTTTTTGTGGGATCCAGCAAGGAGGTTCTCGACTCTTTTGCTGACCGTATTTTTGAGAAGGACGGCAGTGGCCCTCGTCCAAATGTAGAAAAGGATGATAGTGACCTTTGATATGTACTATCATATAATGAAATAAAATTTGAATTTTATTTATGAACTTGATTCTGTCTGATAATTTACAAATATTTACATTTATACATAATACTTCTTTAAGAATTTGCCATTGATAGGCATCATAGCAACTCGACCATCAAGTTCTGAAAGTTGATAAGCTCCGTTTGAGAAGACTTTGTGTCACGCCCCAGAACCAGAATACTGGAGAGCGGGGGCAGACACAGCCAGCTACGTATATTGAAATAGGATACATCTCAACTATACGGTCACGGCTGTCTAGATATGAGGGTTTACTACAAGCCAGCAGTCTCTTAAGGTCAAGCCTATTGTCTCAATCTCAAGCAATTAAAGTAAGTACAAGATCTTAGAGCATCAAATACGTAATTATAAGGCGTCCCAAATATTACATATTGGATGATCATGAAGCTAGTCGTACAAAATGATATGACTAGCAAGAGTTTCAGTCATACATGATCAACCCTAGGATGTGTCCATCATGTTACAGCCCGTAGGCAGACAGTAAGTAAATGCATCGAGCTAACAGGTGCTCGTCGGCAAACGCCTCAAAAGAATAAATTTACATATAAGTGGGGGAAACAAAAGGGAAAACCCACTCGTAGCCCGGGTTCCGTCTAGTGTTCACCATTGGGCTGGAAGCTTGGTAGATCCTCGGGAGCTGCTCCGAAATCTGGCCACACAAAACCAGCTGGGTCAAACCCCAGAAGAGCAAGTGCCACAAAGGAGGCCACAAATAAGAACGAAAGCCAGCATATCAGAACATAAAGAATAAAAGAAGATACAAATAGTAAGGTACACAGGGCGATAAACGACTAGGGACGTGGAACCATTCCGAGAGCCAGGTTACAATCCTTAAACCAAACAAGGACCGGGATTGTACCCCTTCGCCTGAATAGCTCACTGTCTCTACCCATTTATCGTTAGAGATAAGTTAAACCATCATGATCAAGAGTTCCAGGTACAGGGACTGGACAAGACTTGGACAGAGCTAGACACCATTCAATTACAATCGGCCAAACAAGTACTACGGCTTACTACTTAACTAACTAGGGTTGTCACAAGCCTAATTACTAACAAGATGCAAGTGAGAATTCCAAATCCCAAGCCCTGCAGACCATCCAGTTATCCTTCCGCGGGTTGAGAGTTATAGGTGGGTACATTGCCCGGGAGACAAATGTACCCTTAGGTGACTTAGAGGGTGCAACACATGACAGTGTGCTGGAAATGTGCTCTACTCGCCGGCAAACTACAAGTCCATTAAAGCGCCCAGATAACGAGATTGCCTGTGACTGGGAATTCTCCATGTTCTAGTTTGATCTAATAATTAGCCTAATCCAATTTAGCGCGAGTCCCTGGCCGTGGTACCCAGGAAGTCACGTCCTAGACATGATGCAAGACAAGACAAGTGATTTGCACAGAGCAACAAGTAGTACACCCACGGTGTCAAGACAAGTCAAGTTACAAGCTATTAGGGCAAGTCAAGTCATGTCAAGTCAGGAGTGCGCCACCGCGGGCCTCTTTCAAGTCAAGTCGAGTTATCAAGTTACAGGTTAAAGTTACCAAGTTACGAAGTTATACGCCAAGTTATTAACAAGATAGGAGAAAACTAGCCGCAAGCCGAATCATGTCAAATCATAAAAAATCGTGTCAAGACGTGTTAGACCAAGTCAAGTCGTATGGTGGACAAGAAAATCTCAGAAAACAAAATTTAGCCAGAAACCAAGGACCAAGGTCCACCAGAGCACAGGGTGTGCTGGGCTAAAGGCGACCCAAGGGGGGCGCCGGGCAAGGCTCGGGCTAGGGTGCGCGAGCGGCGTCAAGAGACGCGCTCGAGGAACAACCGCAACACACCAAAGGCGCGAGCGGGGGCAACGCGGAGCCAGAATGCGCGAGGGCGCGTCCGACGAGGCGCGCGGGGCGCAGCGCAGCGGAGTGCGCGCGGAAGGGCGCGGCGCAGCGGAGGGCGCGCGGGAGGACGCGGCACGAAGTGCGCGCGGGAGGGCGCAGCACAGCGGAGTGCGCGCGCAAGGGGGCGGCACGGAGTGCGCGCGCAAGGGCGCAGCGCAGCGAAGTGCGCGCGGGAGGACGCAGCGCAGCGGAGTGCGCGCGCAAGGGCGCGGCGCAGCGGAGTGCGCGCGCAAGGGGGCGGCACGGAGTGCGCGTGCAAGGGCGCAGCGCAGCGGAGTGCGCGCGCAAGGGCGCAGCGCAGCGGAGTGCGCGCGCAAGGGGGGGCAGCGCAGCAGAGTGCGCACGCAAGGGCGCGGCGCAGCGGAGTACGCGCGCAAGGGGGCGGCACGGAGTGCGCGCGGGTGGACGCAGCACGGCGGCGCGCGCGCGCAACGGCGCGGCACGGGCACGGGTCCGGGTGGCCTTCTTCTTCTCCAAGTTGGCTGAGAAGAACACTAACAATGGTTCCAAGGTTCAAAATCTCACAACTTTGAAACTCCAAATTCGGATTTTTAAAGTTCTAACTTGGGTGAAATTTGATTCTCTACAACATAGAGGCATCAAAACCCACCAAAACCAACTCAAAATAGATCAAAACCACTAATTTCCGAAAATGGGAAAAAGTTAGACCTAGAACAGATGAAGCTTCAAAACACAAAACATCAAGACCTAAGGTTGTTCAAAACCATCTCCTTAAGCTAATGGACAAATAATATTGGGTCCTTATGTAGTGGCAAGGAGCACTTGCCTATGGTGTGGTGTTGTGTGGAAGAAGGAAGAAGAAGAAGAAAATTAATGGAGAGTAAAGAGGAGAGAGAAAGTTAGGTGGGGATATAATGAGGGTGGTTGTGGTGGAAATGAGGGAGGAGTGTAGGTTAAGGTGTTCCACTACATATTAAACCAACCAACTAAACCAAACCAATTAAAACCAAGCCGAACCAAAACCCGAAATACGAGAGAACCCAAAATTCTGCAAGTCGAGAAAATTAAAAACACAAGCCAAAATCCAACCACGAGCATAAATACGAAATACGAAAAATGAGGGTGACAACTCTACCCACCTTCAAAGAATTCCGTCCTCGGAATTTAATCAAGGAGCTAGAGATTGCCACGACAAGCCATACTAAGCACAGACAAGCTACACTAAGCAGTTCAATCATACAATCATTCAATGCAAGCAAGGAAGGGAAAGCGTAAGGCATAAGAAAGACATTATACCTCACGAGTCAAACAGATAGGGATATCGCGATCGGATGTCGTCCTCACGCTCCCACGTTGACTCACCTAGAGAGTGATGACCCCAAGCAACACGGACTAAGTTAATAGTCTTGTTCTTGAGCGTCTTTTCTCTCCGGTCCAATATAGACACGGGCCTCTCCTCATACGAAAGGTTGGTACCAACAACCAATTCCGAATGATCTAGGATATGGCTCGGGTCCGGGATGTACCGTCTTAATTGGGATACATGGAATACATCATGTACCTCACTTAGCGATGGCGAAAGAGCGAGACGATAGGACACATCTCCTACTCGCTCTAGAATATCGAACGGCCCTATATACCTAGGACTAAGCTTTCCCCGTACGCCAAAACGAATGACGCCACGGGTAGGCGAGATCCTAAGGAATATATGGTCGCCGACAGCAAATTCTAAGGGACGTCGATGAGCATCGGCCCAATGGCGCTGGCGATCCTGAGCAACTCGGAGGTGATCCCTGACTTTCCTGACCACTTCTACCGTCTGAGAAATCAGTTCTGGACCGAGCATCTGCCTCTCTCCGACATCGTCCCATGCTAACGGGGATCTGCACTTTCTGCCATACAGAGCCTCGAAGGGTGCCATCTGGATACTGGTCTGGAAACTATTGTTGTACGAGAACTCCACCAGGTGCAGGTGATCCTCCCACGAACCACCAAAGTCAAGGGCTCACGACCGCAACATATCTTCGAGAGTTTGTATAGTACGCTCTGACTGCCTATCTGTCTGCGGATGATATGCTGAGCTGAACTTGAGATGAGTCCCCAAACTTTGATGAAGACTGTGCCAAAAGTGCGATGTGAATCTCGTATCCCTGTCTGATACTATGCTGACTGGCACTCCGCGAAGTCTGACGATCTGTCTGAGATACATCTCTGCTAGCTGCGCCGTCGACTGTCCAACTCTAAATGGAAGAAAATGTGCCACCTTGGTAAGCCTGTCCATAATGACCCAAATAGCATCTCTGCCTGCCGGAGATTTGGGTAACCCAGTCACGAAATCCATGGTTATGTGTTTCCATTTCCATTCTGGGATCGGCAAAGGTTGAAGAAGTCCAGCTGGCCTCTGATGTTCAGCCTTGACTTGTTGGTAAACCAAACATCGAGAGACATACCGGGCTATCTCTCTCTTTATACCATTCCACCAAAAGTGTTGACGAATATCTCTGTACATCTTCGTGCTGCCTGGGTGGATGGAATACTGCGAACTGTGAGCCTCTGCCATGACTTCCTGTCTGATATCTCCACTGGATACACAAAGACGCGTACCGTGTCGAAGTGTACCATCCTCATGAATACATAACTCTGGCCTTCTCCCTGCCTCGCACTCTGCTCTGAGCCGCTGAATCTTGGAATCTGTTAACTGTGCTGTCCGGATCCTCTCAACTATGGTGGACTGAATCTGTAGGCTGGCCATCAAGGCCACATTGGAAGGAAGAATCACTTCAATTCCCATCTTCTGAAGATCTGACAATAACTCTGGTTGCGCCGTCAGGAAATAAACTCCAGCTCTCCGGCTCAACGCATCTGCTACAACGTTGGCCTTCCCTGGATGATACTGTAAATCTACATCGTAGTCCACCAGTAGCTCGAGCCATCTTCTCTGCCGCATATTAAGGTCCTTCTGGGTGAAAACATACTTCAGGCTCTTATGATCAGTAAATATCTCTACTCTGTCTCCGTACAAGTAGTGCCTCCACAACTTAAGTGCAAACACTACTGCTGCAAGCTCCAAGTCGTGGGTCGGGTAATTCTTCTCATGATCACGGAGTTGACGTGACGCATAAGCGATTACCTTCCTATGCTGCATCAAAACACATCCCAATCCTCTGCCTGAAGCGTCACAATAAACTGTGAATCCTCCGGTCCCATCTGGAAGGGTGAGAATGGGAGCCGTTATCAAACCTCGCTTCAACTTCTCAAATGATTCCTGACATTCTGCTGTCCATACAAATGGCACATCCTTGCGGGTCAACTGAGTCATCGGCGCTGAAATCCTTGCGAAATCAGAGACGAATCGCCGGTAGTAGCCGGCCAATCCAAGAAAGCTGCGAACTTCTGCCACTGAGCTGGGTACTGGCCATGCCTCGATAGCCACAATCTTCTGGGGATCCACTTCCACTCCTCCTCGAGTAATGATGTGACCCAAGTATGAAATGCGATCGAGCCAGAACTCGCATTTACTGAACTTGGCGTACAACTGGTGCTCTCTGAGAATCTGAAGAACCACGCGGAGATGCTGCTCATGCTCCGCTTCACTCTTGCTGTAGACCAGGATGTCATCAAGGAACACTATCACAAACTGGTCCAAGTAAGGCATGAAAATACGGTTCATGAGGTCCATGAACACTGCCGGCGCATTGGTCGCTCCAAAGGGCATAACTAGAAACTCCCAATGCCCGTACCTCGATCTGAACGCCGTCTTTGGGATGTCCTGCTCTCTAACTCTGATCTGGTGGTATCCTGACCGCAAGTCTATCTTCGAGAAAACTGAAGCCCCTTTGAGTTGATCAAACAAATCATCTATCCTCGGGAGAGGGTATCTGTTCTTGATTGTCACTGAGTTGAAGGTACGATAATCAACACATAGCCTAGACGTACCATCCTTCTTTTTCACAAGAAGCATCGGGGCTCCCCAAGGCGATCCACTAGCACGAATGAATCCCTTGGTTCTAAGTTCTTCAATCATCTTGTACAAAATCTCCAACTCTGAAGGCGCCATTCTGTAGACTCGCTCTGATACTGGTGCTGTCCCGGGAATCAAGTCGATGGTGAACTCGATCTCCCGTTCTGGTGGCATTCCTGGAAGTTCCTCTGGGAAGACATCTGGAAACTCTTCAACTATCCGGGGCAACTGTACTGCTGCTACTGCCATCCGCAATACTGGAGGAGATGGCTCTACTGTGCCTCTGGAAAATGAAAACTCTGGCTCTCCGGGAATACTAAAGACAACTCTGCCAATATGGCAGTCTATCCTAGCATAATGGTTCCTCAACCAATCCATGCCTAGGACTACATCATAGTCTGCCATAGGGAATTCTATGAGCCTAGCGGGGAACTCCCTACCGCTAACTACGATCCGACACGAGGAAAACACTCGATCTACTCCCACAAGACCATTACCAGTAAGTATATTGAGCTTCACTGATAATGACTCGGGCTCCAATCCTATCCGTGTAGCGAATCGTGCAGACATGAATGAATGCGATGCACCAGAATCAAATAATACAGATGCTGGTAAGGTGTTGACGAGAATAGTACCTGCCACTACCTCACCTGGTGCAACTTCTTCTTCCATGGTCATCATCATAGCCTGACCTCTAGCTGCGGGTCCCCTCTGCTGGAAACCCCTCTGTCGATTCTGTGCTGGAGCCTGGGTGAACTGCTGCTGGTTCTGCTGCTGAAAGGCCTGGGCCTGGGGCGCCAATGGCCTCGGGTACTGCTGTTGCTGCTGCTGCTGGACTGGAACTGGGACTGGTCCCCTCACCGAAGAACTAGAAAGGTTGGATGATGATGGACCTCCCCTATTCGGACAGGTCCCTATATGGTGGTCTGCTCCTCCACAAGCCAAGCATAATCCCTGTGCCCTACGACACTCTGCCACTACATGGCCCAGCTTCCCGTAATGAGAACATCCCACTGCGGAAGACTGCTTCTGCTTTTGCTGCTGCGGGTGCGTCGGGGTCGAATGCTGAACCGACGCCACTGAGGCTGCCCGCCTCGGAGTTCCAATAGTTATACCCCTAGTTGCCGGGGCTGGAGCTGAAGATTGGTGCATCTGGTTGTGGGACCGCTTCCTGCCTCCGGTCCTGTCCACAATTCTCCGGGAGGTATACTCATGCCTCCTTGCTGCCTTCAACACTGCATCGAACGTCTGGTGCTCGAACTGCTCCACAGCCAATAATATCTCTAAGTGCAGCCCTTGCTGGAACCGCTGAGCCCTATCGAACTCGGTTGCCACCAAGGTGGGGGCGAACCTACTCAGCCTAGAAAACTCGGTCGCATAGCCATCGACTGTCCTGCCTCCTTGCTTCAAGTTGGTGAACCTGGTCTGCAGGTCGTACCGTGCCACCGCATCGAAGTACTTCGTCTGGAACCTCTCTCTGAACGTCGCCCAAGTGACTGGTGCTGCTAACCCCATGGCCTGAGCTGCCCACCAATCGTGAGCCAAGTCTAACAACTGTAGGCGTACCACCACCACCTTCTCATTCTCGGGTGTCCTAGCTGCTTCTAGAACCACCTCGGTATCCTGAAGCCAAGCGTCCGCGGCAATCGCATCTTCACTGCCGTCAAAGAAGGGAGGGTTCAAGCGCTTGAAACTGTTGGCCGCCTGATTTCCTTGGGGACCTCCTCGGTTTAGTGCATCATGAACTTCCTGGTGCAAGGCGTCGCCTCGACGATCTTGGGATGCAAGCAGTTCTCTGATAAGCCCTACCAAAGGCCCCTCATCCTGTCTAGCTGGTTGAACGGGCGGAGCTGCCTGAACAGGAGGTTCTGAGCCTCCGGGAAGCATAACTCGGGAGGCTACTCCAGAGTGCTGAGCTTGATCTTCCTGGCGCTGGGGCGCTTGTCGAGCTTCCTCTGGCTGGTTGGCAGGTCCGGGAGTAATGCCGCTGAAGAAGACGACATAGGGAACAATAAGGAAAGGACCAGGACAGATCAATGATACAAGCAATGTGATCAGGTCGAGATTCTCAGGGATTTGAAGATACGAGCAGAGATCAAGGGCAAAGATTGATTGAGACATCTATTCGGTAAACCCTCACATTTCTTGATTGACAAGACCTGCATGGGCCACCACTTAAACCGTGTCACGCCCCAAAACCAGAATACTGGAGAGCGGGTGCAGACACAGCCAGCTACGTATATTGAAATAGGATACATCTCAACTATACGGTCACGGCTGTCTAGATATGAGGGTTTACTACAAGCCAGCAGTCTCTTAAGGTCAAGCCTATTGTCTCAATCTCAAGCAATTAAAGTAAGTACAAGATCTTAGAGCATCAAATACATAATTATAAGGCATCCCAAATATTACATATTGGATGATCATGAAGCTAGTCGTACAAAATGATAGGACTAGCAAGAGTTTCAGTCATACATGATCAACCCTAGGATGTGTCCATCATGTTACAGCCCGTAGGCAGACAGTAAGTAAATGCATCGAGCTAACAGGTGCTCGTCGGTAAACGCCTCAAAAGAATAAATTTACATATAAGTGGGGGAAACAAAAGGGAAAACCCACTCGTAGCCCGGGTTCCGTCTAGTGTTCACCATTGGGCTGGAAGCTTGGTAGATCCTCGGGAGCTGCTCCGAAATCTGGCCACACAAAACCAGCTGGGTCAAACCCCAGAAGAGCAAGTGCCACAAAGGAGGCCACAAATAAGAACGAAAGCCAGCATATCAGAACATAAAGAATAAAAGAAGATACAAATAGTAAGGTACACAGGGCGATAAACGACTAGGGACGTGGAACCATTCCGAGAGCCAGGTTACAATCCTTAAACCAAACAAGGACCGGGATTGTACCCCTTCGCCTGAATAGCTCACTGTCTCTACCCATTTATCGTTAGAGATAAGTTAAACCATCATGATCAAGAGTTCCAGGTACAGGGGCTGGACAAGACTTGGACAGAGCTAGACACCATTCAATTACAATCGGCCAAACAAGTACTACGGCTTACTACTTAACTAACTAGGGTTGTCACAAGCCTAATTACTAACAAGATGCAAGTGAGAATTCCAAATCCCAAGCCCTGCAGACCATCCAGTTATCCTTCCGCGGGTTGAGAGTTATAGGTGGGTACATTGCCCGGGAGACAAATGTACCCTTAGGTGACTTAGAGGGTGCAACACATGACAGTGTGCTGAAAATGTGCTCTACTCGCCGGCAAGCTACAAGTCCATTAAAGCGCCCAGATAACGAGATTGCCTGTGACTGGGAATTCTCCATGTTCTAGTTTGATCTAATAATTAGCCTAATCCAATTTAGCGCGAGTCCCTGGCCGTGGTACCCAGGAAGTCACGTCCTAGACATGATGCAAGACAAGACAAGTGATTTGCACAGAGCAACAAGTAGTACACCCACGGTGTCAAGATAAGTCAAGTTACAAGCTATTAGGGCAAGTCAAGTCATGTCAAGTCAGGAGTGCGCCACCGCGGGCCACTTTCAAGTCAAGCCGAGTTATCAAGTTACAGGTTCAAGTTACCAAGTTACGAAGTTATACGCCAAGTTATTAACAAGATAGGAGAAAACTAGCCGCAAGCCGAATCATGTCAAATCATAGAAAATCGTGTCAAGACGTGTTAGACCAAGTCAAGTCGTGTGGTGGACAAGAAAATCTCAGAAAACAAAATTTAGCCAGAAACCAAGGACCAAGGTCCACCAGAGCACAGGGTGTGCTGGGCTAAAGGCGACCCAAGGGGGGCGCCGGGCAAGGCTCGGGCTAGGGTACGCGAGCGGCGTCAAGAGACGCGCTCGAGGAACAACCGCAACACACCAAAGGCGCGAGCGGGGGCAACGCGGAGCCAGAACGCGCGAGGGCGCGTCCGACGAGGCACGCGGGGCGCAGCGCAGCGGAGTGCACGCGGAAGGGCGCGGTGCAGCGGAGGGCGCGCGGGAGGACGCGGCACGAAGTACGCGCGGGAGGGCGCAGCGCAGCGGAGTGCGCGCGCAAGGGGGCGGCACGGAGTGCGCGCGCAAGGGCGCAGCGCAGCGGAGTGCGCACGGGAGGACGCAGCGCAGCGGAGTGCGTGCGCAAGGGCGCGGCACAGCGGAGTGCGCACGCAAGGGGGCGGCACGGAGTGCGCGCGCAAGGGTGCAGCGCAGCGGAGTGCGCGCGCAAGGGGGGGCAGCGCAGCAGAGTGCGCGCGCAAGGGCGCGGCGCAGCGGAGTGCGCGCGCAAGGGGGCGGCACGGAGTGCGAGCGGGAGGACGCAGCACGGCGGCGCGCGCGCGCAACGGCGCGGCACGGGCACGGGTCCGGGTGGCCTTCTTCTTCTCCAAGTTGGCTGAGAAGAACACTAACAATGGTTCCAAGGTTCAAAATCTCACAACTTTGCCAATAAAACTCCAAATTCGGATTTTTAAAGTTCTAACTTGGGTGAAATTTGATTCTCTACAACATAGAGGCATCAAAACCCACCAAAACCAACTCAAAATAGATCAAAACCACTAATTTCCGAAAATGGGAAAAAGTTAGATCTAGAACAGATGAAGCTTCAAAACACAAAACATCAAGACCTAAGGTTGTTCAAAACCATCTCCTTAAGCTAATGGACAAATAATATTGGGTCCTTATGTAGTGGCAAGGAGCACTTGCCTATGGTGTGGTGTTGTGTGGAAGAAGGAAGAAGAAGAAGAAAATTAATGGAGAGTAAAGAGGAGAGAGAAAGTTAGGTGGGGATATAATGAGGGTGGTTGTGGTGGAAATGAGGGAGGAGTGTAGGTTAAGGTGTTCTACTACATATTAAACCAACCAACTAAACCAAACCAATTAAAACCAAGCCGAACCAAAACCCGAAATACGAGAGAACCCAAAATTCTGTAAGTCGAGAAAATTAAAAATACAAGCCAAAATCCAACCACGAGCATAAATACGAAATACGGAAAATGAGGGTGACACTTTGCTCACAACATAGGGACCTTCCCATTTCGCATCGAATTTCCCTTTGCTCATATGAGTCATAGTCATAGGACGTCTGACCGTTAGAACAAGTTCTCCTTGCTGAAAGGCTCTGACCTTCACTTTACGATTAAATGTCTTTGAGATGCGGGCTTGGTATAACTCAATATGCTGTTGAGCCATTAACCGCTTTTCATCCAATGCTTCCAACTCTTGGAGTCGAAGAAGGTCATTATTTTCTGTGGTAAGCTCATTGGCAATAGCAATCCTTAAAGAAGGAATTTGTAAATCCAAAGGAAGGACAGCTTCACAGCCATACACCAAAGAGAAAGGTGTAAAGCCTGTGGGATTGCGGACTGTAGTTCGATAGGCCCAAAGACATTCGCCAAGTTTCTCGCTCCAATTCCGTTTATTAGTGGATACAAACTTCTTAAGGAGCTTAATAATGATTTTGTTAAAGGCTTCAGCTAAACCATTAGCGGCAGGATTGTACGCCGTCGAAGCAACATTGTTAATCCGATGATCATCGCAGAATCTAGTGAACTTCTGACTAATGAATTGAGGTCCATTGTCATGAATGATTCTGCGAGGTACACCGAATCTATAGATGACATGGTGTTTAACGAAATTGATGACACTGCTAGTCTTGACTTCAGCCAGAGGTATAGCTTCGGCCCACTTAGAGAAGTAATCGGTTATCGCCAATATGAACCGATGTCCTCTAGAAGAAGGAGGATTAATAGGACCTATGATGTCCATACCCCAAGCTTCAAAAGGCCATGAAGCAGCAGTCGGGTGTAAGAATTCCGAGGGTTGATGAATGAAGTCTGCATGGATTTGACAAGCACGACATTTCCTTGCATATTCAATGGCATCTGATACCATAGAGGGCCAATAATAACCCATACGTCTAATGCGATCCTGTAATTTAGGACCAGGTTGATGTGCTCCACAGACGCCATCATGAGCTTCACGCAACACTTGTTTAGCTTCATCACCAGCTAAACAGCGTAGAAGAAGACCATCATAAGTTCGCCGATAGAGTGCTTTGGTGGTTTGATTGTAGTAAAATCGTAGAGATCGACGTCGAACACTTGTAGCCTCCTTAGGATCTTCAGGGAGTATGTCATGTAATACGAAATCGATAAAAGGAGTTCTCCAATCGTCATCAATAACTTCGAATTCAGCAAGATTGCTAAATTCAATATTACGATTGTTCTCAATACAGAACAGTTCTCGGTTAGAAATAACCACCACCTGATGCCTTTTGACAGGGATGGCTAAGACAGCTGCAAGATTAGCCAAAGCATCGGCTTTAGTATTGCAAGCTCGTCGAACATAGTCAATGAAAAAGGCTTTGAATGATGTAGCTATATTGATTGCTACTTCATGATAAGGCACCAGGTCTTGATGACGGACTTCATAGGTTCCTCTAACCTGGTTTACAACCAATTTAGAATCACCATAGACTTTCAGATATTCAATATTCAGTTGTTTAGCTAGCTGAAGGCCGACAAGTAAGGCATTATACTCTGCCACATTGTTGGAGCAAGGTTCATCTAAAGAGTAGGCTCTTTGGATAGTTAATCCGTCTGGAGAAACGAGAACAACTCCAACACCTGCCACTACAGCACCATTTGGTCCAATTCTTGATGCACCATTAAAGAATAAACGCCAGGTTGGAAACTCTTCGGAGATCATGTTAACTTCTAACGTCTCGTCAGGAATTTCGTCATAGAGTTTAGATATTTCAGGCACAGGATGAGCTGCTAAGAAGTCCGCCAGCGCTTGACCTTTGACAGACTTTTGTGGAACATACACCATGTCATATTGAGCTAGCAGGATTGCCCATGTAGCCAACCGAGAATTAAGTGTACTTGGTTTCTTCATGAGTACCCGGAGAGGGTTAACTCGAGATATAACATGAATAGTTTGACCAATGATATAATGCCTCGTCTTTTGCACAGCAAACATGAGAGCCAAGCATTCTTTCTCGACAGGACTATAACGGTGTTCAGCACCAATCATAGTTCGGCTAAGATAGTAGATAGCTTGTTCATGGCCTTCTTTGTTCTTTTGGGCAAGTAAGGCACCCAATGAATGGTCCATAGCACGGACATACATTAAGAATGGAATGCCAGAGATAGGTGGCACCAAAACTGGTGGGTTCATAAGATATTGTTTGATATCGTTGAATGCTCGTTGACATTCTTCAGTCCAAACAAAAGATACACCCTTCTTCATTAGTTGAGTGAATGGTCTGCAGCGTCCAGACAAGTTCGAAATGAATCGCCTGATGTACGCAAGTCGGCCTTGGAATCCTCGTAGCTCTTTTAGGTTGCGTGGAGGACGCATCTCTTGGATGGCTTTGATCTTCTCGGGATCCACGTGTATACCCTTAGAGGTAATGACGAAGTCGAGAAATTTGCCACTAGAGACACCCAAAAATGACTTGGTAGGATTCATCTTGAGCTGATGTTGACGCATGAGATTAAATATTGTTCTCAAATCTTGGATGTGATCTTCTTTTAGACGACTTTTAACAGCAATATCGTCCACGTAACATTCGACTGTTTTACGAAGATGTTCTCTGAAAATGGTACTCATAGCCCGTTGGTAGGTTGCACCCGCATTCTTGAGACCAAATGGCATCACTGTATAATAATAAACTCCTCGAGGAGTGCGGAAAGATGTATGCTTTTCATCTTCAGGATGCATTTTGATCTGATTATACCCAAAAAATCCATCCATAAAAGATATCCTTTCGAACCCACAAGTATTGTCAATCATGACGTCTGTGATAGGAAGAGGAAATTCATCTTTTGGACATACTTCATTGAGATCTCGGAAGTCGATGCAGACTCGAACTTTTTCAGTTTTCTTCAGAACTGGGACGACATTGGCTACCCAATCAGGATGCTGCTCTTCTCGAATAAAGCCAGAAGCGATGAGCTTCTTGACTTCATCATCAATTGCGTCCATCATTTCAGGCTTAAATCGCCTTTGTTGCTGTTTGACTGGTTTAGCATTAGGAAGAATGTTCAGTTTGCGAGTAGCAATCTTAGGATCTAAACCTGGCATGTCTTCATAACTCCAGGCAAAGACGTCGATATATTCTTTAATAAGAAGAATCAACTCTTGTTTGTCTGCTTCTGGAAGATTTTTGCTAATAAAAATTGGCCGAGGTGAATCTCTTTCTCCTACATCAATTTGAAGTAGTTGATCTTCAGTAGGAGGTTCACGTTGTTCAAATCGAAGTACCCATTGGTTATCCATATGTTGAGCCCAAGGATCTGTTTCCGGACTTTCTTCAACATCTTCATCACAGCCTTCTGGTAGTTCAACAGAGACCATGTTAGAAGATACAATTATACGATGGACTTCATCGATGCTGGTATCGGAATCCCATGATCTGGAATCAGAAGAGTTATAACGTTCTTCACTATCTGATTCAGAAGCTGCTGGAGATAACAGTGGAGGAGAAGTATATCCGAGACCTCTCTTGGTCCTGTCATAATACATTTGTGATTTTCCGTTTGGAACTGTTGTACGAATGGGAGTTCGTCTACCTTTACCATAGTTAAGGCCGCTCTTAAAGTCGTAACCCATCTTTCGGAGGATGTCTTTTGATTGTTGACTATAACGATGGAACTGGAGACGTCCCGTATCGTTAACTTTGCTATCATCCGTATAGTTAATCTTTGTTTCTGGTCTTTTATATAAAAATGCTGAACTTTCACCTTTCTTTAAAGAAGGATGAATACGGTAAGAATCATCTGGATCTTCAAGTGAGACTTCTGTCTGAAGAGATTGTACGACTCCCAGTGTAATTGATTGGAAGCTATCTAACATATCCAAATAACTTTTAGTATAATAAATAACATCAATATACTGGAAAGTAGGTACTTTTTCATTGATTTGTACATCAGTATTTACAACAGGACCTTTAACCTTAGCAGATTTGGTCAAATTGATTACAAGAGGGGGAGAAGAAGAACGTGGAAGAGGCTTGTTACGACGGAGGTCGATAACAAGTGGCTCAGAAGATGTGAGCTCCCTTTTTTCCTTGTTGCAATTTAGATCAACAACAAGTGGCTCAGAAGGAATGAGCTGCTTTTTGTCTTTGTTACGACGTAAGTCGATAACAAGTTGCTCAGAAGAGGTGAGCTCCCTTTGATTTTCATCAGCATCAACTGATTTCTTTTGAACTGGTAAGTGAATAACCAGTAGCTTGGAAGATTGAGGATGAGAAACTCGCCCCTTAACAAGTATGATAAGAGTATCTTGAGGTACTGCTTTTTGATCTTCTTCAGTATCCATAGCCAATACTACCTTCATAAATTCATCCTTGTACATACGAGCATCGTTGCAATAAGCTTCAACACCCTTGAAAGGATAAAGGTCCGCAACTTCCTTATGAACTTGTCCTTTGTCATCAACGTATTTAAAGCATTGATGAAGAGTTGATGGAACGACATTGTGTTCATGGAGGAATGGCCTTCCCAGGAGAGCATTATAAGAACAACCATGATTGTCAATGATATAAAAGGTCACCTTTGTGCGAAGATTGCCTATTTGGAGTTTTAGACGGATCTTGCCCAAAGGTTCACTCTTTCCTTGATTAAATCCCAGAATAGTAGTGATCGTGGTTGAAAGACTATGCACTGGTATCTTCAATGCATCTAGCATTGTCTTTGGCATAATACTAAGTGCAGACCCTGGATCTATCAGGATACGATCAACCTTCATTGAATCTACATATCCTGTATAATAAAGAGGACGATCATGTCTATTATCTTCCATTAGCATATCATCATGAGTGAAGGTAATATTTGGGATCAGTTCCAAGACACTATGACTGTGATGACAAGAGACTGATTCTAATTCTGGCTTCTTGAAAAGAGTTAAGCAAGTTTCAGCCTGCATCAGAGCTTCACTTAGAGTTTCTCGTGTCTCTTTGGAAAGACGCAAGAGTTCAAAGATTGACAACCTGGCTGGTGTATTGGCTAATTGAGCCAATATATCAAAATTGTAAGGCTTCTCAAGCCCAGTAGGAGATGACTTCTTTAGAGGTTTGTCAAATCGAACTTGTTGCTTGCCTTTGTCAGCCGTTGTTGGCTTAGGAGAAATTGACACTACAACTGGTGAAGATGTAGAAGGGACCTCTTCAGCAGATGCAGGTTGTGCCGGAGTAGGTTCGAAAGAAGAAGCAGGATCCCTTTGACCTTCAGAATGATCTTTCAAATAAGCTTTTCCTGATCTGGTGCCTAACAGAATCTCTTCGTCAACAATGGGATCAAAAGATACCATGTTGCAGATTGTGGTTTTGCCTTTAGAACGAGTTTTCTTCTTGGAAGATATCTCAAATTCTGGAGCAAGATCAGGATACATCCACATAATTTCACCATTGTCAAGAGACAAGGGAATAAGACCTTCATTGGATGGAAGCGGGAGATTCTCAATCTCAAGGGTTGCTTTAGGAATCGGAATGACACCATGCTGTATTATCTGCGGAGGGAAATCTCTAAATTGGACTGAAACCATATTTGCCGTAACAGTCTTTTCATCTTGTTGCAAAGTGACTACACCTGCATTGACAAGCTCTTGAATCTTACCTTTGAGCACATAGCATGCTCGAGTAGGATGTCCAATGAATCGGTGATAGACACAATATTTGGGATGATCAGTCTTATTGACTTCATCAGGTTTCTTTGGATCAGGGAGTTGAATTTTATTGCTTTTGAGTAAACACTCAAAGATACTTGCCGTGTCATTTTCGTCAAAGGAATATTCTACCTTCGGACGAGGTTCCCTCGGTGGAGGTGCAGAAGGAGTAGGAGTAGATGTAGGTGAGGCCACATTGACAGCCAAAGATTCTTTATTTTTGTTCAAGTTAATGTTTAAAGTCTCTTTCGCTTTGCGATTGTTCTGGCGATTGTCACCACCTGAATTCTGATGCTCATCGCGATCAGGATTAGACATTTGTACCCCCAATTGTTTGAACTTGTCGGCACTTACTTCAGCAGCTTTGGCGTTGACGATGAATGAGGGCCAATCTTGGAATTGGGTTGATCCCGTCCACATACTGATAATAGGTAAAAGATTCGCCTTACAAGTATCAATAGTGACAGCAGCGGAAGTCCCTGGAGGCATTTTCAAGGCTTCACGGCGGAACCGTTCAATAAAGCTCTCAGCCGTTTCATTATGTTTTTGTTTGATTTTGTTGAGAGCTGACATAGTCATATCATTAAATTCTTCATAGAACCGTTCCAGAAAGATTTGTTTGAGACCTGAAAAGGATGTGATGCAACCATCGGGCAAACTTCTGTACCAGTCGTATGCTACGCCGGCTAAACAACCGACAAACACTCTGGTAAGAAGAGCGTCATTTGGCTGAAGTTGAACAGTCATTACCTCAAAATGATTGATGAATTGACTTGGGGAAGTACTGCCATCGAACAGAGAGATTGTAGGGATTTTGTACTTTGGGGGAAACGGGACATCCTTTCATTCAACCGGATAGGGTTGTTTAATCCCCAACCTTTGTAGATTGTCTTTCTCTTTAAATGCTTCAAACTGGGTTCGTAAGAGTTTGACAGCTTCATTGGCGTCTTCTGATAAAGAAGAAGGAGCAGGTTGAGTTGTAGTGATAGGAGGAGGAACAGCGTTGTAAGCACTACCCCCAGCTCCTGAATGACTGGGCGTAGTTTGTACTTGTACTTGTACAGGAGGTATTTGAGGAGGCACTACCCCCAGCCCAGTATTGGCAGGTATTGAAGACGCTATGATCTCTGGACTAGTAATAGGTGCAGTTGGTGGTGTAACATGCTGTGCTACAATGATGGAATGCATACTAGCAACCATCTCAGCCATAGTTTTTAATTTGTCTTCGAGTGCAGCAATTTGTTGTTCCTGATTTGCGGAGGTTGAAGCATCTGGATCATCGGTGACAACATAAGCCGTCACTTCTCTTGGCACAGTAGAAGATACTGTTTGTTCAGAACTTTCACTGTATGCATCATAATCAGAAAACGAATCATCTCCTGACTGGGAAACAGGGAGATGACTTGAAGGATTTTGAGGAAGATTTCTTTGACCGATTGTATCTCGGCTTCGGGAACGGGTATGTTGAAATACTCCTTCAGAAGTTTCTTGAAGTAATTCCAAATACCGTTGGCTTGGCTTACGGAGTCTACCATGCTTAGAGCATCTTTTACCCCCAGTGTCTCGGGAAGTCATGTTAACAGAAGCATACAAAACTTCGTCTTCTTCTGACATAGGTTCAGATTTAGCAAAAGTTAAACGATCGAAGACAGATCGTTTTGTCGTTTGACAACAGCATTGGATGATGACTTTATGATTACAGTGATGATCAGATGGTTGAGATGGAGATATTGAGACATTATCCTGTTTTTGTCTTAGATGTTCTCGAAGATCTACAACAGGACGAGGAAAGTTCCGAGGGATCTGTTCTTTGATAACATTTTGAACATGATTCCGATTCTTCAAATGTTTAGTCCCTTGAGTATACAGGGAAGTACTCACTTCATTGGCATAAGTGTCGGGATTTCTGACTTTGGAGATTTGTTTCTGATGATGTTTAACCTTCGGCATTGGCTGTTTGCATTTTATCGAAGTGGGTCGATTAAGATAAGTTCTGAGGTCAGCAAATTCACCCTCAGGAGTTTCTGTTTGAGACACTAACAGTTTTCCCTGTCTGGAACGACAAATTTGGAGAGTCGGGAGGTCCTGGAATTCTGCTATCGGAGTAGGCAGAATACATCTTTGATTAGTACAAGTACTCTTGTTATAAAGGAAAGAAGAATCCTTGTTTGCCAGAGTTCTTGAATTGATTGGAGCCGAGACACATTGAGATGGATCTTCTTCAGTAAAGACTGAAGAAGACTGAGAAAAGACTAAAGGGCCTTTTCCTTTGTTTTGAGATGAAGGGTTAGCTAAAGAGCGTTTCCCTCTGTTATATTCCAAGTCATGAGACAAGGAAGTTTGAGAAAAGACCAATGGACCTTTTCCTTTGCTTTAAAGAGAAGGAGGAATAGTCAAAGGACTACCCTCAATGGATTGCGCAGGGGCAATAGGGTGTTTGGGAAGAGGAGTAGAATCTCTTCTTTTATTGTGAGAAGAAGGAAATTTAGCCAAAAGGCTGTTTTTCTTGGATTGCGCAGACTTGGTTTGCGCATGGATGGAAGGTGCACTAGTCATTTGTGCATTAGAAGCTTTGGTAGGAAGTGCATCAGGAGTTCTTGTCTTAGAGTGCTTGGGATGCACCTTAGTTACAAGAGTGCTATTTTGCGCAGGAAAAGCCACTGCCAATTGCGCCAGAGTCATAGGAGTCTTCTGTTTTGACAAGGCAGCATATGAAGTAGCCTGTGCAACAGTTGCAACAGATTGTGCAGCCTTGACTGCAACAGATTGTGCAGCAGTTGCTGAGACAGACTGTACAACCGTTGGCACAGCAGTTTGTGCAGCAGTCTGACTAGCAGATTGTGCAACAATTGGTACAGCATCCTTGGTGGCAAAACTGCCAGATTGTGCAAACTTGGAGACCCAAACTGAGCGCACTTTGCTCTTAGCAGAAGTGGCTACAGTACGGGGAGTGGTCTTGGAGTTGAGCATCGCCTCGTAGGCTGTCTGGTTGACCTTAACAACCAGCGTCTTCTGCGTCTTCCCGATAGACGCTACGTCACATTGAGTTGCTACTTCCTCGTCGGAGGAGAAAGTTGTCCCCAGCAGAGTCGCCATTTTGTTTGCAAAAACAAAAGTATAAAACTTTATTGATACAAACTGTAATAAAGATTACAAGAATTCTGGGAAAATTACAACTATAGGAATCCAATCTTGATGACGATTGCTTTATCCCTTAGACGATGTGAACTGTGAAGACGAAGCCTTTGAAGTTGAAAACAACTCTGGAAACTGAAGGCAAAAGCCTCTGAAGTTGAAGACAAAAGTCTCGGAAGAATGCAGCAGCACTTTGGCAAGAACTCCTTAACTCTCTGATTTCCGATCTCTGATCTTGATCCCCTTGAAATGAAGACTTGAAACTCTATTTATAGAGTTCTGAAAATAACTAACTTTCAGTTATTTTGGACTGCGCAAGCTGATTTGCGCAGCAACTGGTTTGCGCAGCACTGGATTGCACAAGCAGTTATTAGATCGTAGGCCAACTATCTGGGACACATGGCATCATTTGATTGAAATGCGCATGATCGTGCATAAACAGTTGCCACGTAATGAACAATTGATGGCATGAATGCCACGTGTCTTTTATCAGTTATGTTGATGGAGTGCGCAAACTTGATTTGCGCAGACTTGGTTTGCGCTAGCTCAAACTGCGCAGACATGTTTTGCGCAGACTTAGATTGCGCCGGTTGGATTGTGCTGCCAGCTGTCCGCTCCCTCGAGCACTGTGCGGCGCAGGAAACGAACAGACTCCTTGTTATTCGTGCTGTCAGTTGTCAGAAAAGATTTGATTTGATTTGGTAATGATGACTTCTGCCACGTCAGTCTGCGCAGTTGGAAGTGTGCGCAAAGCAGTATGCGCAATCTGTTGTCTGCGCAATTCATCCAAATAATGGGTTTCTTGATTTCTTGACTTTGTTGATTGATGCAACTTGATTTTTTAGGACCTACAGTCACCATCAGAATCTTCTTCATCAGTATCATTACATGCGACTCTTCAGGCCTGGGCTTTGAAGGCGATAAATTTTTCTTTGGAGGTTTGCCTCTTCAAAGTCTTGTAAGTCCTGCTCATAGGTCATGAGCTTGCCCATAAGTGTCTCCAATGTCATCATGGTGAGGTTGTTTCCTTCTATGATCGCGGTAGCGTTTGGGTTCCAGTTCTTGGTTAGAGCCTACAGTACCTTCCTGATCTTCTCGTGGTTGTTGTAATCATTTCCAAGAGATTGTAGAGGATAAGTAATATCAAGGAAACGAGTAAACATCTGTGTAATTGACTCATTAAGTTTTATCTTGAATGGCTCGTATTCTTATTTTAATCTACTGATTTTGGATTCCTTCACTTGGGAAGTTCCTTCATGAGTTATCTCAAAAAGTCTCTAAATCTCATTAGATGTTGCACAAGTAGATACGCGATTGAACTCGATTTTGATAATTGCACAGAATAGTGCATTGATAGCTTGTACATCTAGAGTAGCCTGTATCTTTTCTTGCTCGGTATATTTATCATGGGGCTTGTCTACTATAACACCATCAATCACTATTCTAGGCAATTTCTTATAACTACCTATAACTATCGACCAAAGATCGAAGTCCAGTGACTTAAGAAAGAAACTCATTCATGTTTTTCAGTATGTATAGTTCGTTCCATCAAATAGTGGGGGTCTATTTGTGGATTTCCCTTCCCCGTTGAATATAGATTTAACGGCTGTCATATATACTCTCTAGGTGGTTATGTATAAGTATAACCTGCTCTGATACCAATTTTAAGACCGTTGAGCACCTCTAGAGGGGAGTGACTAGAGTGTGTGTGTGTGTGTAGCGGAATAAATATCATAAATTAAAATTTGTGTATTATGGCTAGTAAGAGCAGATCAATGACAGTATATAAGTTATAGTAAAAGTAAAGAAAATTCAAACTCAGTGACACAGCGATATATTCTGGTTTTACTCATGGAGGACTAATCCAGTCTTGAGTACTCCTGTTCGATGTTAATCCACTATGTCACAAGCTTTAAATAAGTGCTTGCAACTCTTACAATACTGTGCTTGGGAAAAAGTGCACGACCAACTTCAACAACACTGTGCTTGGCGACGAGTACACGACCAACTCCAGAAGGCGATTGAAAACTGTAACATTTTTTGAAATAGCCTTCGATACAATTCTTCAAAACCAAAATCTAGATTGAACTGAACTAATACTGGCTTGGCTAAGAGTAATATAGGCTAGATTTGAAAGTATAGCTCATAGAACTTAAAGGAATAGAGAAGAGAATGAGATTGGATGATTTGGAAATATAAAAGTTTCTCTCTATTTATAATGTTTTTATCAATCAAATTCGGGCAGAGTTCGGACAGAGTTTGGATGCAAAAATCTCGCATTCGAACGTTCCATGCAGAAATCTCATATTCCAACCAAAAGGGAGTTTTGACCTAGTTTACCCATTTGATCTAGAATTTGACCTAGAAACCTAGTTTAAGACTAGTTAAACATGTTTATGATTCTAAAACACTATTTGACATGGAAATTCATATATAGGTCACTTGGACTCCAGTTTGGACGCTGATTTATATTTACATCGCAGGACAAAAGGCGAGTACATTCTCTAATATTTTTCTTTATTTGATGACTACTATAATACATGTATTAGAGATGTTATACTTGATTCTCGATATGATGGTACACGGATTGGTTCATATTGGATCCTCAGTTATGATATTGGACATTGTTCATCGTATTGATATTTAAACATTGTTAATTGTGATGATATTAGACATTGTTCGTCATGTTCATATTAGACATTATTTCGAGATTCACATATTGTGGCGTGTCATTGATAGATCCACCGTACTGGTTGGGGTGGGGAAATGCTATTTAGATATGTGATCATATCCGAGACATTGTGATAGTGTAAACATTATGAGTGCTAATCATACATTTCATGTATGTTTAGCCAGATCTTATTAGACATTGTGCAAGTTCCCAGACCGATCACATATCTAAACTAGTATTTCAAAACACATAGATAGTTGCAGTTATTTTCCCATTTCAGTTTATATCCTGTTTATTTCCACTTGTACTTGCCTACTTATTATTTATTACCTGTCTTTGCCATGTATCTGTTTACCTTCTTATCACGTATTGCATTTACTATTACAATTTTATAGTCTTTATCATGATTATTGGAACTAATATTAGAGTTGTTCTCGTTCCAATCCTGACTAAATAATATTTTTTAGGAATTGATCTGGGGTACTGGTGTCCTACTTATTATGGAACCCAGGAGGGTGCAGGAGCAGAGTTGACCCCTATAGCTCAGGAGTAGATGAGTGACTGCCGGGAGTTCTAACTCGATGATCCAGTTATATTAGTTTTCTTTATGAGTATTATAGTACCGGATTTGTCTCCGGCAACTATTGATCTCTTGGGGATGATATTTTGGATTTAGTTTTGTTGTTGTCTAGACTTATTTAGAACTTGTGACTTTGGATTTTGGATTAGCATCTCTTATTTTCTATTGTGCCATATCATATCGTGCTTTTAGATATTGTGATTGAGTATTATTATAGCCAGTTATTATTGTTCTTCACTAGAGTTAGATATCTGTTTGAGATGTTTGGTTAGTGATTGTCTAGACAGCTTACTACGTCGATGCTGCGGTGTAAGCTGGGAGGGTCTTACTCACTCGTACCCCTACATCCGGATGCGGGCTGTGACATGAGCCATAGCAAAAATAAGGGAAGAAGGCGAAGAGAACTTCAGTTAGGGTTTGGAAGACGAGTGTTTATGAGGAAGTTACAAAAGCTTTCTCTCCCCTAGAAAGGCTTACTTATAGGCCCAATACAAACCCTTTCGGATGCCCAAAATAAAATGCCTAGGGATCCACAAATAGAAAGATTTTTGCAAATAGGCGGCACGTATTCAGAAGTACGCACGGATGGTTAAAATGGCTTCTACGCACAGAAAACCCTTTTATGCTTCTTTAAAAGTATTTCAAATCTAAGTAAATATTTAAAATTTTTGAAGGGAGTCTTATATATGCATAGAAAAAAAGTGCGCACAACATAAACGTGCGTGCCTCTATCTACCAAACGCGTGCTTCCCTTTCAGAAAGCGGACACACAGAAGGCACCCAGGATCACCACGCACACAAAAATATGGGACGTGGCATCCCCAAAAGGCGTGCTCTCTGAACGTCCCTGCTCGATATATGAAGGACAAATGACAGTGGCCGCGGCATTAATTGCAGAACAATTACGAACTCAACTCCTCTCTATGAGAAAATGCTATGTAGCAACCCTCACGATGAAAAGTATACACACGTTCACAACACCTATCCAAAAGTAGCCATTAGAAAATGTGCATAATAATGAACAGATCGCAGGATTCGAAGCAAATCAGAGCATTGATTGTAGGACAATTATGTCACTCCTCTGAAATAAAGAAAAACACGCGAATGGTACTCCCGAGAGGAGGCTGCGTGTACTTCTGTAGGAAGAACATGTAGATCTTATTTTGACCAACATCGAGCAATTACAAATTTGAGACGCACACGCACATTTAATACTTTGCCATCATGACTGAGGTCTTATCAGCATGGCGCGCACATTAAATGCTTTGCCATCGTGACTGAGGTCTTATCAGTATGGCCCGCGATTTAATAATTTGCCATCATGATCGAGGTATTATCAACATGGCACGCTCATTTAATGTTTTGTCATCATGATCGAGGTCTTATCAGCATGGCATGCGCCTTTAATGTATTTCCATCATGACTGAGGTCTTATCAGCATGGCACGCGCATTTAATGTTTTGCCCTCATGGCCGAAGGCTTGTCAGCATAGACGAAGTCTGTCTCGTATAGGCACGCATGCACGAAGTGACAAACACAGCAAAGATTGCTCATTTTTATACGAATGCCAAAAACGGCTATAAATATGCTGATATCATAGAACAAAAGAGGGAAGGAAGCAGAAAAAGAGTATTGTTTAGCAAAAAGGCTTCTTGTTCTCAAGTTCTCTCAGCATCCGAGAGGGATTATCTCTTCGTCCTCTTGTCTAGTGGTCCAAAGAGCAAAGTGATCGACCGCAGATCAGACCTCCACAGCTACCCCTCCCACGAACTTTTTGTACTTGGAATTCCTTAATTCTTTTGTACTCTATCGTTTTCTCAATAAAAGTATCATCACGCTTTTTTTGGATGAAAACATGTATATACTAGGCTGCAGTTAGTTTTGTGATCATGTATGGTTGATACTCGTTTAATATTCTCATTTTGTACACACTAGTTTCATGCTAATTTATGATATAACATTTAGGACGGCCTTACCGCTCTTTTATTACATGTCATATTTTTATTTTCTTGTTTACCGGATTGAGACATAGGATTGTTGATAGATTATATGTTAAGTGTTGGCTTATAGAATAACTCTCTTGTCTTTATACAGTCATGATCATACTTCAAGGTGTTAGTAAACTTCGTAATGCATAGTTGGCCTAGTAATGCTCCTATTTTTTGAACTTCGATACTGGAACGTTCCACTTTTAGTTAAATTTAATCTCCTTACCCTCTTTTTTGTAAATGTTCTTTTCTAATCAATTGAATCAATTGATTTGTTGTTCATGTTGAAATGAATCTAGATTGATGAAGAACTTCGAGGTTAAAGTGGAGATGCTTGAGAATATATATTATTTGGCTCGTAGGAATATAAAGTAAGGATATAAGCAAAAATGGGTGATTAGAGAGGTGGAGGCCATTAAACTCCAGTGAAGCTATCCTTATTTTAAAACTTGGAAGTAACAAAGAGAACGGGCAAGCTCTTCAAATCGAGGACAGTCTGCCTTTGAGTCAAAGGCCATCCAAGGGAATACCATAGTTTCAAGGATATGACAAACAGGGCCAGCCCTGACCTGATGGGAGTCCGAGGCGAAACTTCCAAAATAGGCCCTTGCGTAACTTCCAAAATAGTCTCGAGGTGAAACTTCCAAAATAAGCCCTTTCATACATAATGTTAAAAAAATGTAAATATAAAAAATTTGTTGCCACCAAGATTTGAACCAAAGACCACTAAAGTACAAGTCTAACATTGTAAATACCACACAATAATGTTTTTGTTAGAAATGGCACATGATACATAAAAGTTCTATTGTAGATAGACCCATGTTGGTGCCTCCTTTCGTCTGGGGGCCCTGGGCCTTCGCCCGGCCTGCCCTGGGCCAGGGCTGCCCCTGATGACAAATTGACTCGGTCAAAAAAAGGGAGGAACTTTGGAAGAGATTGAAGATGTTTCAATATACTTTCAAGTATGAAAGTGGATATATATAACGTTTGCAGCGAAAGTGACAGTTTCAATAAATTTTATGTTTTCTATACTGTATATGCAACGAATATGACAGTGTCAATATATTTTTAGCTCACTTACAGTATATGAAACATATCAAACAAACCCTAAGTGGAATAGCTTTGATCAATATGAGATATTCGCAAAGTTATACTGTGTGTGTATTTTGTGTGTGTGTGTGTGTGTGTGTGTGTGTGTGTGTGTGTGTGTGTAGGGTCGGGATCGAGAGTCACGCCCGCAGAGTCCCGCGGGAGCCCCGTCACCCTCGACCATTGGATCGAGTGGGCACGCGCGTGGGTCCCACGCTGGTCCTCCGATCCGATGGTGCAGAGGGGACGGGGCTTCCCCCGCGGAGCTTTTGATACGCGTATATATATATATATATATATATAAATATATATATATATATATATATCGAAAAGCCCCTTTTATTGATGTATAAGGCACAAAATGCCGAAGCCTATGCAGGGAAGCGCATCTCGCGCGCATGTAAAAAGTAAATAAAACTGACGCCCGGTCGGATAGAGCCAATGCAAAAGTCTTCGAGATCGCGGTTAAGGCCGAACCCTTTGACGGTCGCCCTGGGCTGGAGGGCTACAATAGCTGGCCTTGATAACCTGTCGGCAAACTTCTCTGTACAGTTGTGGGGAGTTATATAAGCGCCCTTCATATCTGTGCTTATTTCTATTTTTCCATAATACCCAAATGCCGGCGGCAGCGATGATCTGGTGCCTGTTGGAGTTTCCCAAGTTGGCGAGAAGATCGTTGAAGTCTCCAGCCTGTTGTTGTATATGCCATTTGATGGAGAGGTCAGACCACAGCTGGTTAGCCAGCTCACCGGAGTAAAGGACGTGTTCCGTGGTTTCAGCTTGTGGATAGGGGTAGCAGTGGCATCTCGATGCAAGGCTATACCCGATAGAGGTAAGTTCATCGTCGGTGGGGATTTTCCTGCGCTGCACTCTCCATACGAGGATGGACCATTTGTTGGAGATGGTGGGATGCCAGTAGGGGGCGAGGAGGTGGTTAGGCTCTCATGTGCCTCTCAACGCCATCCTGGCGGAAGCTAACGTGAATTCGCCGCTGGGGTTCGGGGACCACCTCAATGTTTTCGAATCATCGGTGACCATCAAGCGATCCGCTAGGTTCCGACCTTTAAGAATATTGCACCAATTGGCTGAAGATCTGCTGTTGGCCACAGCCGTCGAAGGGTGGGAATGCCGGAAATACCTGGCCTTCATGAATCGAGACCAGATCGAGTTATCGGTGCGGAGCTTCCACCATAACTTCATAGGGCAGACGGCCACAATGTGCGCAAGTCTGTTGAATTCGAGCCCTCCCTTGCCGGGGTTTGGCCATGGATGCCCAGCTAGCACAGTGATGCTTTTCTCTCCCTTCGTTGTGGCCCCAGAAAAAATTGGAGAATAGAGATTCGAGGGAGGATAATACATTTTGCGGTGGTGAACAGACTGCCAGGGTGTACATGGGAATTGAGAAGAGAACATGCTTGATCAGGATCAATTTCCTCCCAGGGGATAAGGTAGCGTTGTGTCAACCCGTAATTTTTTTTTGGATTTTGCTGATGAGATCCTCGAATATTCCTGAGTTAGATTTGTCGTACAGCAGCGGACAATCGAGATAATTAAACGGCGGATATGCGATGGAGAAGGATATCAGCTTGGAGAGGGTCTCTGAGTGGGCTCTGTCAGCTTTGTGATGTGTGTAAATGTTGCTCTTACTAGGATTCATCCACTGCCCGGAACATCTGGAGTATCTCTCGAGCGTTTTGTGGACCGCCTCCACCGACCCGATGTTGTCGGCTGAGAAGATGAGGATGTCATCCGTATAAGCCAGGTGGGTGATTAATAGGCAGCCGGTAGTAGAGTGTAAGTGGTGGAATCCCGACGAGTTGGCAAAGATGTTGAGATTTCTGCTAAGAGCTTCGGCCACGATGATGAATAAGGTGGAAGATAGAGGGTCTCCCTGCCTGACCCCGCAACTGGCTTTGAAAAAGTCTTCGGCTTGCCCGTTTATGATGGTGGAGAACCAGGAGTTGTTGATGGATCTGAAGATGACGTTGATCCACGCTTCCGAGAAGCCGAATGACCTAAGCACCCAGATCATGAATTGCCAATCTAATCGATCATAGGCTTTCTCCATGTCTAGCTTGATAGCCACACTGCCCCCTCTGGAGGGGAATTTCATGCAGGTGATCATTTTCTGTGCTAATAGAATGTTGTCGGTGATGTTCCTACCCTTAACAAACCCACTTTGCTCTTCGAAAATAATTTTCGAGAGAAGCGTGGACATGCGGGATGCGATCATTTTTGAAATGATTTTATTAGTAAAGGTGTATAAGCTGATGGGGCGGAAGTCCTTGAATGTGCTCGGGTTGTCCTTTTTGGGGATGAGGATAAGGTTTGCTCGAGAGATAGATTTGGGGTATCAAGCTCCTTGAAGAAAGGCAACGGCTGCCTCATGTATGTCGTGTTCGATGATGTCCCAGCATGATCGAAAGAAGACGCCGGTGAACCCGTATGGGCCAGGGGTGCTGTGTTCGTCCAGAGCCCAAACGGCAGCCTTGACTTCCTCTATGGAGGGGGGGTAAGAAACTGTTCGTTCTCATCGTTGTTGATCATGTGGGGGATCTTGGCGAAGAGGTCCTCATCCTTGCTGATATTGTCCTTGGAGAATAGTTTGGAGTAGAAATGAGTGGCAGCCGACTGAATGTTCTGATGATCGGTGTGAATACGACCGGTGTCATCAACAATTTGGTGCACGCTCAGCAGTTGTCTGCGGCCTTTAACGCAGGAGTGAAAGAAGCTGGAGTTTCTGTCTCCTTCTGCATCCCACGCCAGCCAGGCTTTCTGCTTCCAGAATTCAGTTTCTATCTTCAGCCGTGACTTGAGAAGAGCTTTGGTGAGGTGTAGGGTGGCACGGTTTTCCTGCGACCTGTCCGTGGCGTACAGAATCTCCACCCGAGTGACGTCGTCCTCCGCCAACTTAATAGCTTGAAAAATGTTTCCAAAGGCGTTCCTGCTCCACGTCGCCAGGGCTCTCTTGGTAGCTTTTAGTTTAGCAACAACGCGCACGATGGGGTATGGGTCACCAGTTGAGTTCCATGCTGTGGCGACAATATTTTTGAATTGGGGGTGGTGGCTCCAGATGGTCTAGAACCAGAAGACTTTCTTGATGTGGGGTTGATTGTTGCTGATCTCGATATGAAGAGGTGAGTGATCCGATTCCGTGGTGTTCAGGTGAGAGAGGTTGGAGATGAGATCCAAGTCAGCCCAATGATTATTGATGAGAGCACGGTCGAGTCGCGAGTACTGACGCCTGGCTCCTTCCTGCATGTTACACCAAGTGAATGCGTTGCCTGAGAACGGTATGGGTAGCAGGTGGGCGTTAAAAATGAAGGCGTTGAAATCCGCCATAGCTGCCGGTTGGGGTGGTCGACTCCCGGATTTCTCCTCTCGTGGTGTTGAAGTTGCCCACGCAAATCCACGGGAGGAGGTGGTGGTGGGTAGTCGAGAGGGTGTCCCATAGCATCTTACGTTCGATGATGTCGCAGCTACCATGCACCGCCGAAAGCAAGGAACGTTGCTGAAGAGTGGGGTGTTCGATCCAGCAGAAAAGGGTGTCCCATATATATATATATATATATATATATATATATATATATATATATATATATATATATATATATATATATATGAGGAGGGATCCGCATCCCCTTATTTTTTGCATCCCCAAGCATCCCCATGTTAGCAACCGTTGGATGTGCTTTAAGTCATCTAATCTTAACCGTTGGTAAATCAATGGTTAAGATTAGATGACTTAAAGCATATATATATATATATATATATATATATATATATATATATATATATATATATATATATATATATAAACATTCAAAAAAAAGTTGTATGCATACAAACATGACTAATACATAGTAAATTGTGAAAATTATCTTCTTGACTTTGACTTTACCAGCTATAGCAGGCATCTTAACTTGCTAACATTCTTTTCTTACATGTTCTCCTAAAATACCGTAATTTGTTTGTTTTAGTATTATTTTTTTCATTCAACATGCTAGATTAATTTTACGTAATTAACTTAGAGTTGCATTTCTGACACTCGCTGAACTTCCCTTACTTTTCTTTAGTGTATAACAAAATGCGGATGTCTATTAGTGTATAACACAGGATCAGTATAGGCTCCACGAGATTTGCTGTTAAAAAAAATGATGTCTATTAGTGGATGGCCAAGTAAGTTTAATGCTTGATGATACCTATAAGCAAATTTAAGTCGGCAAAATACAAGGTGGAAAGATCAATCTATTAGTGTGTTTCCAAATGGCGAATGCCAACAACAAAGTAAACGAGCAAATCCAAGCCAACTCTCTTATAAAATAATTCTTTTGTATTATGTACGAACTTCTCTATCATGCATATACATTTTTGTAGTCTGTGTTCTTTCTTCTTATAGTCAAGAACAAGTGTCATCGAAGCTAACATATTTTTGGTTGCGTGGGTGGTGTTGTCGAGTTCGGAGCAACTTGCAAATGGAAAATGAGATTTGCTTGTTGGAACCAGCTTGAATATACGATTCGGCTGAAGTTGTTGGCATCAGATCAGAATGAACGAACCTCGTCCTGATATCAAATGTTGGAAATAGGGTACGTTCTCCTGTGTTCTGATATCGTGTCTGAAACATTGTCGCAGCGAAAACTTAGACCAATCCAACTGAGATAACCAACGTTAGTCTAACGAACAACAAGTACAGATAAAGACAAGTATATAGCGGTGACTACGTCAACTGGACAAATCTCAATTTCTATAACTCAGATAAAATTACAAGATTGACAAAAATAATGTTAAACCCTTTGTCCTAATAGGTTCAACCCCCTCATCACACTAAAGAAGAAAAGAAAGAAATTGCAATTGAAATTGCTCACCAACCCGCATCAATCTTTCTAACCGAAGTTGACGACTCCTCAATTAGATCCCTTCTTCCTTCTGTCTTGGATAATGAAGTTCTAACATCAAAGCACGGACTTTATCTTTTATTTCCTGTGGACGAGCACCATGAATCTCCACTTTGTGTTATATTTTTGTGCCTCCACCCTCATCTCATATAAATAGGATGAGAAATCTAATTTTAGGGTCAAAAAACCCTAAAAGTAGGCCACCATCAGATCTGGCCGTCCACCAACAACCAACGGTGTAGATTATATCCCATCACAAATTATGGACATTCATATTGTCAAATTAAATATTTGATATAAATTTGTAAATCTAATCAAATCATATATCTAATGTATTTTCAAATCATATCAAATCAAATTTGTTACCATATTAGGGCTCCAAAATTTTACTCTTACCAAATTCAGACTGTAATCCAACAATCTTTCCCTCCAGTCTAATGAGAGGTGTTGACCCCATGGTTCCTCAACAAGACTCCATGCCTGCCACCCGTGATAGAAATTCTGCTCCCAAATACCACTGATCTTCAATCCCTCCGAGTTGCTTTGCATCTTCCTTCGTCTCCAGCTCCTCGATCGTCATGTCGACGGTAGCTGCCAAGCGTAGCACCTTCCGCACCATTGGGATCCTACTGATATCAATAACACAGCCAAGACTGAAGTCCCTGACGATCAGCCTCACCGCTAATCTTGGTTGTATGTCTCCGACTTCCGTCTTCCACCGTAATGTGTTACCGTTCTGACGAGCTTCTTCACCCTTGGCTGGCCCAACCAAGTGTACGGTGTGGTTCTTCCGAAATTTGAATTCCTGAACCTGCCCACCTTGGCGTCTGGCACTGAAGCTCTCCCATACACATGCATCCTCGAGCAGAACATCATGCACTGTGCACACCGTTGATGACTCACACCTCCCCTAGAACTGTGTAAATGGAGATGCTCCCGTCTCATATTGAGTTTGCTGCAAACCTTGATCTCTTTCCTGGCTTTGAACGGCTAAAACCGATGCCGCTTCACAATACTTTGGCAGACCATCCATCACCAAAAATAGATCCGTAGAGAAACCTTGACATGGAGACCGATCAAGTGTGATCATGGGACCGACAGACTGACCCTCAATCTTTGACTCATCACCATCCTTCGCTTTGTCTCGATGAACCGAATCCTCCGTATCCCTCAAAACATTTCGAAGACCCTCATCAGCAATTTTTCGACGATACAACTCCTGTCGTACACCACTCGAGCCTCCATCTGATGTATGTGTCCTATCTGTACAACTCAGTGGCTTGAGCCTGTACATGCCACATCACAAATCTCCTCGAGCCAGCTATTGGGAACCCTTCGCAAGCATCCAATCTTTGTCCCCAAATAAACTTCGACGGCCATCATCTGCCAGCCTCCCTATCAAAAATTAAGTTGTAGCGTAAACTCGATACATGTCGCACACCCTTAATAACGAGCTTCACACCAAGCTCCGTCATCAAGTGTACATTATTGATGCCTACAACTGCAGTCATCTCCTTGTCGTCCATCTTCACTCGTCCAAACTTGTCATCGTGGTATGACGTAAAGATCCTTCTCTGTGGAGTGGCGTGATACGAAGCCCTCGTGTCTATGATCAAATCATCATTATGACACATGTCATAAGGTTCTTCTGAGTCGGTTGCTGCGATGATGATATTTTCAAACTCTGTAAGATCCTCCTGATCATCCTTACCTTTAGCTTTCTCAGCTTTGAGCTTCATGCAATTACTCTTTATATGACTCCTTTCGCCACAGTAATAGCAACCCTCCTTGTGATCCATAATCGCAAGATCACGAGAAGTCTTCCGTGTCTCCGCCTGTGACTTGAGTATTTCCTTCATGTAGGAAGCCACCAAAGCGGACTCATGCGACAATTCAATTTGCTAGCGCCGAGCGAAATTTCTTACCGACACCACCAACGTCTTTCAACTTTTCGGCAGAGAACTCAAAAGCAGTAGGGCCTGAAGCTCATCATCAATCAGCATCTTCATCGTAGACTTGATGATAACCTGAACCTCGTTCAGATGTTGTGCCACCGAGATATCCTCCGTGTACTTCGGGTTGGGGAGTTCGCGAATAAGAAATGTCTTGTTGCCAGCCGTCTTCCTTTCGTATAGCAAATTGCAGCTTCTTCCACAATGCTTTTTTCGAACTCTCCATGGACACGTGGTGGAACACGGAGTCGTCCAGCCATTGGCAGATGAATCCAATGGCCTTTCAATCTAGTAGTTTCCAGTCTTCAGCAGCTTTTTTCGATGGCTTTGTGTTGTCATCATCTAACGGACCATGCAAGTCCTTGTACCAGAGTAGATCCTCTATCATTGGCTTCCAAATCACTAGTTTTATCCTGTGAGGATGATCATACGAGTGTTCATCTGCTCTATAGACATGGTTGCCAGAACACCAAAAGCTCTGATACCAGATGTTGGGAACTCGACATGCCCTCCTGCGCTCCGATACAGTATCTGTAACGTTGCCGCAGCAAAAATTTAGGCCAATCCACCTGCGATAACCAACCCCCGTCTAACTAAAATCAAGTACAGATAAAGACAAGTATATGACTGTGACTATGTCACCTGGACAAATCCCATTCTTCGTAACTTAGATGAAATTATAAGATTGACAAAAACAATATTGAACCCTTTGTCCTAATAGGTTCAGCCCCTTCACCACACTCAAGAAAAAAAAAACAAGAGATTACAATTAAAATCGTTCGCCAACCCGTAGTAATCTCTCTAACCGAAGTTGACGACTGCTCGATTATATCTCTTCTTCCTTCTGTCTTGGATGTTGAAGTCCTAAGAGCAAAGCACGGACTTTCTCTTAGATTTCCTGTGGGCAAGCACCACGAATCTCTACTTTGTGCCTCCATCCTCACCTCATATAAATAGGATGAAAAATCTAATTTTAGGGTTAGAAAATCCTAGAAGTAGCACATCATTAGATCATGTCGTCCACCAACAACCAGCGGTGTAGATTATATCCCATCACAAATTATGGACATCCAAATATTGTTAAACTAAATATTTGATACAAATTTGAAAATCTAATCAAATCATATATTTAATGTAGATTTCTAAATCATATCAATTCAAATTTGTTACTATATTTGGGCTCCAAAATTTGCTCTTACCAAATCCAGACTGGACTCCAACAGAAGTTTATGGAGGGTATGATTGAAAAAAAATTAAATAAACATGAATTAAATAACAGTTAATCTAGGGTGTTGATTAAAAAAAATAAAGTAAACATAAAAATAAATCATGACCTACAATAGGAGGTTACCAACAAGTCAAATAGGAAACACAATATTTTTCCTCATAATGATTGCTTCTAGTCATATTACAAAAATGTCCTTACAATAAGAACCATTAGATCATAAATCAATGGTTAAAATCATTGCTTATATCGATACAATTAATCTTTTACATTATATATATATATATATATATATATATATATATATATATATATATATATATATATATTATTTTTTATATATATATATATATATGAAAATATATATATATATATATATATATATATATATATATATATATATATATATATATATATATGAAGCGGATCAAAAGTCCCTTTAGAAAACCCCCTAAAAAACTCCCTCACTCTCAACCGTAATTTAATGTTAATATTAATGTTAATGTTAATATTAATAACAAATAACATTAAGCCAGAGAACGTGCCGAAGTCAGCATTTCGCACTCGATACGGCCATTATGAGTTCCTAGTGATGCCATTCGGCCTAACGAATGCCCATGCTGCCTTCATTGATCTAATGAATCAGGTGTTTCGACCCTTTTACGACAAATTTATCGTAGTCTTCATTGACAATATTCTCGTCTACTCAAAGAACAAGGTACGACATGCAAAACATCTGCGGACTGTGCTCTAGACATCGAGAGAATCAGTTGTATACGAAGCAGAGCAATTATAAATTTTGGCTGAGTAGCGTATCATTCCTTGGACACATCATTTCATCTGACAGCATTGCAATCGACCCGAAGACAGTTGAAGTAGTTGCTGATTGGAGGCGGTCTACATCGGCTAGTGAGATTCAAAGTTTTCTTGGTTTAGCGGGATACTACAAATGCTTTGTGAAAATTTTTGTAAAGATTGCATCACCATTGACTCGCCTCACTCAAAAGGGAGTCATGTTATGAGTGGCCGGACGACTATGAAGCTTCCTTCCAGGAGCTGAAGCAGCAGCTCATTTTGGCCCTTATACTCTCACTTCCGGATGGGGTAAAAGGTTTTTAAATATTCAGCGATGCTTCAAGCCAGGGCTTGGGATGTGTGTCTATGCAGCGAGATAAGGTGATCTTTTTTGTCTCCAGACAATTGAAGTCGCACGAGAAGAACTATCATACGCATGACTTGAAGTTAGCGGCAATTGTGTTCGCATTGAAATTGTTGCATAACTATCTTTATGGTGTGGCGTGTGCGATCTATACCGATCACAAGAGCCTCAAGTATCTCTTCACCCAAAAGGAGCTGAACTTACGACAGAGACGTTAGCTAGAACTGATCAAAGACTATGATTTGACGATCGACTACACGTCAGACAAGAAAAATTTTGTGGCAGACGCTCTGAGTCGAAAATATATTGTCTCGTTATCCATCAATAGAAGACTACTACGAGAATTAGAAGAGATGGGGATCGACCTCCAGGTTCGATTTAGGAGAATGCAGCTGGCACAACTAAAGCTAGAGCTGAGCTTGCAGAAAAAGATCAAGACCGCTCAGAAGGATGATCCGTACCTGAAAAAAGTATGAAAGCTAATTTCAATGGGTAGGATGACCGACTTTGCAAAAGATGAGACTGGCGTGCTATGATTGAAAGGTAGACTATGTGTTCCGGATGTCTCAGAACTCAAAAAGAAGATATTGACGGAGGCACACTATGCAAAATATATCTTGCATCCATGCAGTACCAAGATGTACAAGGACCTCCGCACGACCTTCTGGTGGCATAGAATGAAAAGCGATGTGGCACTTTTTGTGTTGTAATGTATGGCCTGACAGCATGTGAAAGCTGAACATCAGAGGTCGGGCGGGGAGATACAAAACCTGGCAATTCTGAAATAGAAGTGGCAGCACGTGTGCATGGATTTTATTGTTGGTCTGCCAAGATGCCATGGAAAAATGATGCCATCTGGGTTATCGTTGATCGACTAACAAATTCAGCGCATTTCATTACCATCAAAGTTACTTGAAGCGTCGATCGCCTGCCACGGATTTATCTTGACGAGATAGTGCGGCTGCACGGAGTTCCAGTATCCATCATCTCCGATCGGGATGCACAATTTCTATCACACTTTTAGAGTAGCCTTCTGTCGGCTCTGGATATGAAGTTTAACGTTAGCTCGGCTTACCATCCCCAAATCGATGGCCAAACAAAGCGTGTGAATCAGATTCTCAAAGACATGCTACGACTCTGCGCAATTGACTTCAAGTCAAGTTGGGACGTACATCTACCTATGGCCGAATTTACATACAATAACAGCTATCAATCCAGCATTCAGATGGCACCGTACGAAGCCTTGTACGGATGGAAGTGCAGATCACCCATTTGCTGGGATAAAGTCAAAAAGTGGCAGATTCTTGGCCCGAAGCTGGTGGAGCTGACCGTGCATAAGATCAAGCTCATTTAGGAAAGACTGAAGATTGCACAGAGTCAACAGAAGATCTACGTTGACACCCACCGAAGACCATTTGAGTTCCTGGAAGGCGACCATGTATTTCTGAAGGTATTGTCCATGCGAGGAGTCACCAGATTTAGAGCAAAGGGAAGCTGAGTCCCCTTCGAAATACTGAAGCGAGTCACCCCAGTAGCTTATCAAATTGTATTGCTGCCAGCACTGTCAAATGTGCATGATATTTTCTATGTTTTACAACTACGAAAATATGTAAACGATCCGAGCCATGTGGTAGAAGAACCCATGCAGATCTTGGAGAACAAGGATAAATTTCTTCGAAATCGCTCGATCCTTCTCATATGCGTATTGTGGAGAAACCATTCGGTCGAGGAATCGACATGGGAACTCGAATCAGAGATGAAGAAAAAATTTCCTTCATTATTTTCTTAGAGATAGGTTCAATCCTTAAGCTTCAAGGATAAAACTTTTTCTTAGTTAGTTATGGTGTAGTGCCTCGTCCCTACGTCACGCCTCATTTTCGTCCATGGGGTGTGTGAGAAAGGAACATTGTTGCTACCGATTCAGTCGGAACCGATAGGTCAGGATCGATTGAATCGGTCGAACGGGAACGATTAAATTAAGATCATTTTCTCGTTATGGAAAGGCTTCTTCGGAATCAAGTCCCATAGTCAGCGGGTTGCGCCTCGAGGATAGACTCTGCGGCTGAGTCGGGAGAGACCTCCCTTTGCTCTGCTTTTCATGCCATAATTGCTTCTTTGGCTTTGGTTTTCTGAATGTATTTTCGTGAATATTTTTGACGGTTTTTATGGCTAGTGTTTTCAAATTTCACATTTGTATCGAACTCATTGAATGAGACAGTGTTCTAATCAGTTGTTTATACGATTTTAGGTGATCGTGTAGGCGTCGTCTAGCACAGCCAACGGGTCTCTCGCCTCAATTAAACAATTAAGGTGAGTGGCTGACCCTTATCCCCTCGACCCTCATTTCTCTAATAAATTGTCGATACCAAAATATGATATGCTACATATAAATGCAACGACACAAGGCTTATTCCAATAACCTATTGTATGGCATCTCACGTATACGGGCTATAGAACTGATTATCATATAATTGTTACGTACTTGCTTAATACCATGCTATATAGAACTATGTTAAGCAAAGATTGAATCGATTAAATGAATGTCGCAACGATACCATGAAACGTGCCTTGATTAACTTGTTAATGTAGCACGGTCATGGACAACTTGTGCACAAGGGTGATGGTTTCTTCGGACGATATCCCGGGGCCATAGGACCGATCCGGCCTAGGAAGAAACATAGATAGCTATGTTGGATGCATGCCATGGTAGGCAGTGGCTTTCAACGGGACTCGCTACCTGCGCTGAAGGACCTCTCTCTTACCCAGCTATATGTCCATGATGGCTTGTCATACCAGTGACCTTCACAATTACATTCTATTGTATTCTTCATTATCAAATGACAGGGAAGAACATGATAAGCTTTATGCTGCAAGGGCACGCTCTGCCGTGGGTAAGAATTATCGTCGTATGCTATTATGCCTTTCAATTACTTCCATGAATTGATTAGGATGGCTAGAAAGTTCACCAAATATATGTATGCTTGTTCACTTAATTTCTTGAACCAAATGAGAGCACGGACATAAATTGCCACCCACCAGTACACGTGTAATATACTGACCCTCGCTCTCCACAGGTGCTCCAAATCAGGAAAGCGTGCTAAGGAACTGAAGGCGATGCTCATCCATTTTAAAGGCCTTGTTAAGCATGAAGGCAAATTCTGCAACATTTTAAAGACTCTGATCAACACTGTGCCATGTTGCATCAACTCTCGCCGATCCCAGGTCCAAGAGAGTGATTTTGTTGCTTTGTATAAAAAAATATAAATGTATAGAACGACTATCTCATCTGAGTCAATTTGTAAGCCCGCCGACCTCTTTTCTAATCAAGTCTTGTAAACAGGTATATTATCAATGAAAGCCAAAGTTTCTTTCTATATAAATGTGTTCAATTTCTCTGCGTATTGGATTTGAATATTGTGTTTCGGATAACTTTATGGAAATTACCTTGTGCGGGCACAATTTAGGCTCGTACGACATCACGCCCAGGGGACAACTATCGATTCTACCGAATCGGGGCGTGACAAGAGTGGGAGAGCTCTTCTAACGAGGGTTTGTACGAGAAGAAAAAGCACGAGAAGGCACAACCCGAGAAAGTTATTCCGTGCTTCATATGCAGAGTATGGTAGCCCATGCATGTCGATTTTTACAAAGACTGCGAAACCCGTGGTAGTACTTAAGTTAGATGTACTACTACGGGCCTACAAAATAGGATTAGAACTATAAGGACCCCACCACATGATTAAATCGTTATTGACCTCCGTATTTGATTTCAAGTACTCCTTTGATTTGCATCATGCTTGAATCTTTATACCGTCTAATGGTTTCCTTTTTGCTATAGTTAAATGGACTCTCAAGACAAGAATACCGCTCCCCTGAACACCCCATCAACTGCAGGCGGATCTTCTATGAACGGGACTCCACGACACATGGAGGCCAGTTTACTTATTTGGGCGAGAGGTCATAGCCGCATACCTCGAGATTTCGTCGAGGCAACATTCCACCACCCCCATAGTTTTCTCCGCAGACTCTACCATCAGTACTTGTTCTACCTCCAGCACCTGCACTGGACAATGCTACACTCCTTGGGATCTTCCAGCAGCTCATCGCTTCCTAGATGGAGCAGGCCAACATCTTCCACGACACCTTGAGAGAGGCTCTGTCACGACCCGTACCCTAGAGTAAGGGCACGAGACGTGGGTACGTCCAGCCTACGCCGCAGTGTCAGCGGTAGAACACTGTCCTAGGTCAAACATATATCTAACAATATATATCTAAACAGTTTATACTCCCCGAATGGGGGTGACATAGCAGTAAATGAACTCAATCACAACTAAGGAAGAGATAGCACGATATGAAATAGAACTCGAGGAAAATAGATAATAAAGTAGTCTAAGATAATCCCAGCAAATATCCAGAAGTACATGGTCTCAGATACAGAATGAAAGAATATATACAACTCAGAACAGAATAAAGTCTAGCTAAAACATGTCTCAAGACTACATGAAATAAGATAAGCCTAACTAATCTAGTCTAGGCAATGGGGATGATATCCTCAGCTAGAGTTGGGTCCTCCTGAGGGTCCAGCTCGCAAGTGTCATCTAAGGCTGCCCCGTAGTAAGTATCCAGACAGGCCTCCTCCTCGTCCTCTGTAATATTTCAACAGGTCCAGTCAGGACAGGAGCGAGTACAGTACATCTCAACAGTTTATAGCAGGTTAGAAATATAATCATGCAGTAAAGTAAGATACAGGTGATGAAGAATACAGTATGTAAACAGAGAGAGAGAACTGTAATAGAAATATCTACTATAAATAAGGAACTAACAGTGGCTAGTGAGTCAGAGTACAGGATAGCACATGTGAACAGAACAAATTTGTACATGATCTACATTAAGGAGTTTCACATGATCTATACTACTATAGAATTGTTCACATGACTACTAGCACTCTACCGTTTTCCCCAATCAATACACAAGGATCTAAGCAGGTTATGTTATTATACATGATATCACATGGGGGCCCATGAAAGGGTGCACATGATAGTATATATGAGGGCTCTGTGAACATGAGAGTACATGATTCACAAGAGTGTACATGTATGGTGAAAGCATAGGAGTACATGATGAAAGTGAAATGCACATGACACAATGTACCCGATGCTCCCGAGGGGGATAACATCGCATGAAGAGATCCATATAGTACCAATCCGAGATAATGTCGTGACAGCACAAGTAAAGTAATTTAATGCAAGAAATAATTCTAAGCAGGATATGAAATGATCAGAGAATGTACTCGCCTGGTATCTGAGTGTCCAATATGAAAGTACTGTCCGAGGAGTGGTGTCTGGCTCCTAATCAGAACAGCACAAGTCACAACAAGTCCAGAATGGTAAAATGAAGTTCTACTATGCATTCTACATGATTCTAGGTCAATCTAGGCCAAAGTCAACTCTTGGTAAACTCTGGTCAACCCTAGAAGTCAAACTAGGTCAACCAAGTCTAAATTAGGCCAAACTAGTCTGCCTTAGTCTAATCAAGTCTAGCTTAGTACTCCTACACAATCACTAGGTCAAACTAACATCACACATACACAATTATTTATATACACTACACTATACATATACATTATATATCATATATAACCATAGGCTAATGTATAAACCATACAACACTAAGCTAATACATAGAAACATATACATATGCATACAGGGCTCATGTGTGTGTGATAATGTGTATGTGGGTGTTAACCATGTGTGTAGAGAGATGTGTGTATCATGGGATTTGTGAGAGGGCATGTGTCAATGGGAACTAAGTGTGTGGCATGGTGTCATGAGAGTGTTAGGTGTAATGTGTTAGTGAGGGAATTATGTGAGTGAAGTGAGGCATGAGAGTGTAGGTGTGTTAGACATAGGCATGTGTGTTAGGGTCAATGGAAAACAGTTTTAGTTTCCATCTAGGTAATGTGTGTGTGTTAACAATGTTATAGGGACATAGCTAATCAGTGAACAGTAAATGGAGAGTGCATAAAACAGTGTGTGTGTGTGTGTGGTGTGTGTGACTGCACTGGACTGAAACATGAATGTAAATGTGAAAGGGAATCAACAGTTCAGCCTATCCTAAACTCAGATTTCAGTCTAGGACTAATTCCCAGATTTAGTCTTAAAACAAATTCCAGGTTTCATATCATTTTAGGAATCATCCATAGCTTCAAATAAAACTCAAGGAAAACAGTTTATTTAGTCTACAACAAACCAACCCATTCCCAGGTTTTTGAAGAAACAACATTAAAAATCGAAATCAGTTGGCAGTTTTATTTTGAATCAACCCAATGGCCAAAAAGGCCATTCACAAACAAAAGCTAAATTCGAAATGACATAACTCAACAATGTGGATCAACACATATGTGGGGGTGATTTACAGTGAAGAAACATCAGACAATCAGGAAAAATTAATGTTCAGGAATTTGAAAACAAACAGTATCAGGAATGGGCTTTAGTGAACTATGGTTCTTACTGAAATCGAATTCTAAACATTCATTCAACTAACAAATGAATCCCTTACTCCCTAAACAGGATATTTGAAGAGTAGTAATTAAGCATAACATATACATGCTATAAATCATCAAACTAAAATCGAACAAGGAAAAATAAAGAGTGAGCAAATCACTGATACCTGGCAAATTCAGAAAGTATCAGTTCAGTCTGCTCATTCATTCGAATCCCCAAATTTCCACATAAAACTTAACTCAATCATGTAACTAACATTATCAGAGATTAACAACACATTCAGGATCTATTTAATCAATTTAAAACAGAATTTAAAAGCATTAATATCAATTTAACATAGGAACACAATTCAGAACACGGGTACACACAGTACACGATGCGTGCACTGGCAAATACGTGTCCGATATGACACGAGAGCTCATGACACTTCACAAACCTCATGTCAGTCACGGACACACGACACGCGTGTCAATTTTCGTGCGTCAAAGTGGAGTGTGCACTGCACACCAAGCCCCGAGCAGCAAGGGATCCAACCCGAGCGAACGCGCGTGTCAACAGCGCGTGTCCACGCGTCGAATCCAACACAAATAGACACTAATATCACCCCAGTCCAAAAGAAAAATGTAAGCGATAGCAAAATAGAAATTTCCAATCAAATAGATTGCACAAATGAAATCGAAATGCCCTTTGAGGCATTTCGACAAATACCTAAAGACAGACTCTGATACGTGTCCAGACGGACACGAAACTTATGTAATCCGACACGAAACCAATGCAGACACTTAGGGGACTCCTAGGGCTTCCTAAATATGTAAAGAAATCAGAATTTCATGGAGAAATAAGGAAGTTACCTATACTTGAACTTTCAAGAAAAACCCCCTTCCTATAGCTCTTCTCCTTGATGTCCCAATCCAATCAAATCACCACCAACTGAAATGAAACTTCAATAGCAGCAAGAATAGGTATATTAAAACCTAATGGAGGAGATTTGAATGAAAAAGGAAAAAGAAAAGAAAATCTAGGGATTAATGAAGTAGGAAACAAACCTTGTTTTCTAAACTAGAGCTTTCCTAAAAAGAGGCAACCCTAAAAATTAGGAGAGTACTTATAGGGTGATGTTCCCAATGTAGATAGGGGTGGACGGCCACTTAGTCTAGGGATTAGGGCTTAGCAATTGTCTTGGGCTTTGGGCCAACCTACAAGGCTATGAGTTAAAAATGATTTATTAAAGGTTCTAAATCATAAGCCATGACTTATGACTTTCTAATTCCTATTGCTAACTAGAGTCTATTGACCAAACCAAGGGTTAGCTTAGGTTAGACTAGAGTCAAATAACCTAACCAAGTCCATACTTACTAGGGTTAGCTTCTAGGTTGGCCTACAAGGGTCAAAACTAGTCAAAATCAATCTAGTCCAAACAATTCCAAAATAATTCCTAAAAATTTCCATAAATTCAAATAAATTCTAATAAATTTAAATTACCCCAAAAATGTCAAAAATACCCTCACACTAGAAATGTGGTAGTGACAGGCTCTTCAGACTAGAGATGCTCTCCGACTGCGCCCTGGAACATCTAATGACTTCATGGACCTCAGGCCCAAGGAATTCTATAGGACGGGAGGGATTATCTATGCTGATGAGTGGTTGGAGAACGTGGAGCAATTTCTTCGGATGGCTCGAGTTCCTGAAAACCTGAAGATCTAGTCGGCTAGCATGTAGCCTTTAGATATCGCTAGGACTTGGTATAGAGATTAGCCCCGACTTTCCATAGCAGATATGACTTAGGAGGAGTTCAAGCAACTGTTCAAGAAGAAGTTCTACCATGACGTAGCTCGAGAGGTGTTAGTGAGTCAGTTTGAGAGTCTGGAGCAGGGAAACCTTACCGTCGATGAGTACACCTCGAAGTTCTCTCGCTTCAGCCGCTTCGCAGAGAGCATGGTCAACACCCGTGAAAGCAAGGCTCGATAATTCAAGAAGGGATTATCTTACGAGATTTGCCTAGCCATCGCCACCAGCCGAGCTGCTACCTACGAGAAGATCTTGAAGGTCGCCTAAGCAGTAGAGAAAGAGCTGGGTCGTAAGCCGAACAGAGATCAAGACGCATATAGAGGAGGTAGCAGCCAATCAGGACCGATGAAGCGTCCCTATGTTCCAGGAAAGACCTCAGCACAGTAGTATCAGCCGCAGCCCCGTTTTCAGCAGCAGTTCCAACCTTCTGGTTGAGTTTCAGCACATCAGCAACACCATCCTCCGGCTAGAGCTTCCCCTTCACAGCAGATTCAGCAGAGACAGCCAGTTAGCCCTTGCAGCTACTGTAAGAAGCCAGGACATAGGAAGGAGGTGTGCAGGAAGCGACTTGGAGCTTGTCTATTTTGTGGGTCGATCACACACCAGCTGAGGGACTTTCTTACGATGACGATCCATTCAGCTCAGAGGACAGCTACTACCCTGAGAGCACCGGCGAGACCTGCGACAGCCCAGAAGCAGAGAGGGCCCCTGCCCGCACAGCAGCAGCGCTTTGCCCAGCACCAGCAGAGGGGCAAGGCTTTTGCCATGGCAGCCGAGGAGACAGAAACATCTCCTAACGATATAGCAGGTTCCATTCTCCTCGAATCTCTTCCAACTATTGCCTTGTTTGATTCTGGTGCCAGTCATAGCTTCATATATGTAGCCTTTGTTCAGACATAGTATTGTATCTGAGCCATTGGATTGCAATTATAAAATTTTGACTGGCAGAGGCATCATCCTAGTCAAGGATGTCTGCGACGGACGCCGCATTACCTTAGGAGGCCGAGAATGGTGCGCCACTTTACTTGTAATGCCATTTCTGAGCTTTGACATATATATCGAAATGGATTAGTTTAGTAAACACCATGCCAGCATTGATTGTCGCCACGGATGTGTTGTATTTAGTTCGCCTGGAGAGACCGTATTCCAGTTCGCTAGAGGAGCAGTAGAGCAGCATAGCGAGGCTATTTATTGAGCCATGGTAAAGGAGAAGGAGCTATGCACCCTATTATTGCAGAATTTCTCGACGTATTTTCTGATGAATTACCCGGACTGCCACCCGATAGAGACGTGGAGTTTTCTATTGATCTTGTGCCAGGCTCAGAGCCAGTATCGTAGTAAGTATACATGATCAATAACAATGAGGCGGTGGAATTGAAACTGCAGATTGACGAGCTGTTAAGGAAGGGATTCATTAGATCAAGTTTGTCGCCTTGGGGTGCTCCGGTGTTATTTGTGCCGAAGAAGGATAGGTCGGTGCGTATGTGCATCGACTATCGGACCTTGAACAACATAACAATCAAGAACAAGTACCCTCTACCAAGAATTGATGACCTTTTCGATCAGTTGAGCAGTGCGTGGGTATTTTCTAAGATTGACTTGAGGTCGGGGTACCACCAAATGAAGGTAAAGAAGGAGGATATCCAGAAGACAGCCTTTCGGACCAAATACGGCCAGTTTGAGTTTATGGTAATACCATTTGGGTTGACTAATGCTCTGGCAGTCTTCATGAATTTGATGAACAAGGTGGTCCACCCATACCTTGATCAGTTTGTCGTGGTGTTCATCGACGACATCCTCATCTACTCGAAGTCGCCGGAGGAGCATGAGGAGGATCTGAGGATCATGCTGGACCCTCAGGAAGGATAAGCTCTCGAAGTGCGAGTTTTTCTTAGACAAGGTGGAATTCCTTGGACACGTGGTGACCAGAGACGGTATATCCGTAGATCTGAAGAAGGTTGTTGCCGTAGAGTCTTGGACTACTCCGACTACTATGGCAGAGATCCGAAGCTTCTTGGGATTGGCGGGGTAATACAAGAAGTTTGTACAGGACTTCGTTCGGATTGCGGGCCGATGACTAGGCTTACTCAGAAGGACGTAGAGTTCGTATGAACAGAGGACTGCCAGGCTGCATTCGACGAGTTGAAGAAGAGGCAGCTCCAGTATGATCCAACAGTTTTTCTATTTATAGCAATGCTTCGGGGAAAGGCTTGGGGTGTATTCTAGAGCAGAACAAGAAGGTGATAGCATATGCATCCAGATAGTTGCGACCACATGAGAAGAACTATCCCATCCACGATCTAGAGTTGGCAACGGTTATATTCGCCCTAAAGTTGTGGAAATATTACTTGTACGGAGAGCGTTTGGAGATATTCACTGACCACAAAATCTTGAAGTACATTTTCACACAGAAGGAGCTGAATATGAGGCAACACAGATGACTGAAATTGATGAAGGATTTCGACATCGCGTTGCAGTATCATCCGGGGAAGGCCAACGTAGTTGCGGATGCCTTGAGTCGGTATCCAGTGGCTATGTTTCTGATGAGGGACAGGCATCTGTTAGCAGACTTGGAGAGTCTACGCATTGAGGTCGTCATTCCGGGAGTTAAGATACAGATGATGGGTATGGAGATTCAGTCTAGATTAATGGATAGTATTCGAGAGGCACAGCACCAGGATGAACATCTAAGGAGTATCATAGCTCAGGCATGGGGCGACTTGTTGGAAGACTTCACCATTGCAGAGGATGGTTCGTTGAGGCACATGACGAGAGTTTGTGTACCTAGCAGAGAGCTACGAGAGGAGGCCATGTAGGAGGTGCATCATTCTCAATATTCTTTACATCCATGAGCCAACAAGATGTACAAGGATCTGAGAGCCCATGTATGATGGTATGGTATGAAGTGAGAGGTGACACGCTTTATTTCTAGATGTCTTGTGTGTCAGTAAGTCAAAGCAGAGAGGCAGAGACCAGGGGGTCTGCTTCAGCCATTGTCGATTCTCGAGTGGAAGAGGGAACATATCATCATGGATTTTATTTTCGGTCTTCCACGCTCGCCAGGAGGGAAGGACGTGATTTGGGTCATCGTTGACAGGTTGACCAAATTAACCCATTTTATACCATTCAAAGTGGGACTGTACACGGAGAAGTTAGCAAAGTTATATGTGAAGCAGATCGTCAGGTTGTATGGCATTCTAGTGAGTATAGTCTTCGATCGTGATAGTAGGTTCATATCCCACTTTTGGAGGAGCTTGCACGCTTGCTTGGGTACTCAACTCAAGTTTAGTACCGCATACCACCCTCAGACGGATGGACAGTCGGAGAGGACCATTCAGACGCTTGAGGACATGTTGCAGACGTGCGTTCTAGATTTTGACGGCTTGTGGGACGACCACCTTCACCTAGTAGAGTTCTCTTACAACAACAGCTACCAAGCTAGTATTGAGATATCCCATTTCGAGGCATTATATGGGCGGAGATGTCGTACCCCACCATCTTGGGACAACGTAGGAGAGAGAGCACTGTTGGGACCCGAGATGGCAGTGGATGCTATAGAGAAGGTAAAGAATATTAGAGAGCTACTTCGTAAGGCTCAGGACAGATAGAAATACTGGGCCGACAGTCACCGAAGACCGTTAGAGTTTGAGGTATAACCTTCCTTAGTCTAAGATTGTTAATATCGGTAGAAAATAAGGTAATCACCCCATATTTAAATCTAGGTTGGCGATTTGGTGTTCTTGAAGATATCTCTGACACATGGCACGATACATTTCGGAGGAGGCAGAAAGCTCAGTCCGAGATTCATTGGACCGTTTGGCATCCTTGAGAGGATTGGAGCGGTGGCATACCGCCTCGTATTACCACCCACATTGGAGGGAGTGCACAACATGTTCTATATGTCCCAGCTGAGACGGTACGTGGCAGACCCCAATCACGTACTAGACCATTCGGAGATTGAGGTGGGACCGAGCCTTAGCTACCAGGAGCAGCCCATGGATATCTTGGATCGTAGAGAAAAGGTACTATGTAACCAGACGATACCGTTGGTACATGTTGCATGGAGGCATCATTCTCTGGGCGAATCCACATGGGAGAGAGAGGACGAGACGCGCGAGCGTCATCCTTATCTTTTCGAGCCATGAGGTATACTTCTGCATTGTGTCTATCTTTTAATTTCGAGGATGAAATTATTTTAAGGATGGTAGATTTGTGAGCCCATGGACCAAAAAAAATTAATAATAATGTTATTAATAATATGTTGTGACTATTATTAGGCTGTCACCATTATATATATATATATATTAATATATATATATATATATATATATATATATGTGTGTGTTGTGGTGGGGTGTGTGTGTGGTGTGTGTGTGTGTGTGTGTGTGTGTGTGTGTATATATATATATATATATTTATATATATATATATATATATATATATATAATATATATATAATAAATAAAAAAATATATATATAATAATATATATAATATATATATATATTATATATATTATTTATATATATTTTTTTTTTTTATATATATATAATATATTATATAAATATATATATAATATATATTATATATATATAAATATATATATATATATATATATATAAATATATATACAGCTCGGGAAACCCTAGGGCGCCTCTTCTTCTTCCACGAATCCCGGTGTGGCCTAGCGGCCGTGCTGGAGCCCCTCCTGGGGTTGCCACACCACTTGGGTGGCAACCGCCCCGGCTTGCTTCGTGCCCCACGGCACCCATGGCCTCTAGGTCCTTCGCCGAAGTGGTGGGAGGCAAGCCGTCCACGGCTGCGCCTCTCATCGCTCCACGCTCGATCTTCTTTCAAAGGGGCTCCATCCATCTCCTTCACTGTTGAGGAGGAAGAAGCTTTAGTCTCCCCTCTACGCTTCGCGCTGGTTGGGAAGTTTTCGCATTTCCGGCCGTCGATAGACAAAATTCGTAAGGCTCTTGCGGAGTTTGTTTTGACGGATCTATCAACGTGGGTCTAATTGATTGCACATTCTCATCCGGCCCTCTTGCGAGTCCGACTTTCTGCGGCTGCGCTCGAAGGAAACTTGGTACGTTGCGCGTGCTCCGATGCGGATCTTCAAATGGGATCCTGACTTCTCGCCTAATCATGAATCTCCCATCACTCCGGTATGGATCAATCTCCCAAATCTCCCCACCACTTTTATGCAAAGGACGCCCTTTTTGCCATATCTGGAGCCATTGGTTCCCCCCTGAAAATCGACAAAGCAACTGCAGAACTTTCTCGCCCAAGCCTGGCAAGAGTTTTCATCGAGATTGACGCTTCTAAACCTCTCCAACACAAAATTCGGATCAACTTGCCGCGGAATAGGAGCTTTTGGCAACACATTGAATATGAATCTATTCCAACTTATTGTAATGCATGCCGTCATCAAGGTCACGTAGCAGAATCATGCAAGTCCAAAGCAAACGAGAAAGGAAAGGCAGTTATTTCTGAAAAAGAGGCACAACCAACTGTGACCAGGATCCTCATGAGAGGCGAGCCAGACAAACAAAGAGAGGAGATTCAGCCAAATAAGGGGGTTTCTAATCTGGGAGAGGCGTCTACCAGTGCACTAAACAATGATACTACAGTAGCTAACCAGGTCTCGACAGCACAGCAGCAGTTCTCAGTTGAACCTATCACTACGGACAACCGCCTAAAGGAGCTCATCTCTCCTCCCCATGCAGGGAACGAGCACGTCCAATCTCCATCTAATCCACATTTAAGTCCTGAACCATCCCAAAATAATGAGGCTCTCCCCCGAGCACGCCGGGGCCAATTGATCCAGGGGAAGAACAGCAACATGCAACGAGAACAGAGGAGCTGGAAGAAGGTGAAATACAAGGTCGTACTTGGGCAGACGTAGCTGACGAAGAAGACGCGCGCATTCTGGCAGAACAATATGAGCAGGAAAAAGAAGCGGAAGGCTCCAAACACCCGATTCCGTCCGTAAGAAAAAGGCTCCTCCTCCCCATCGGACAGAGTTCTCCGGTCAGTCAGCGCAAATTCCTCCAGCCAAAGTCTTAATGTTTAAATTCTTAATCTGGAACGTTAGGGGTATTGCTAATAAGTTGACTCTTAAGAGAATCAAAAACCTTGCTAGGGTTAACAAAGTTCACCTCATTGCGGTTATTGAACCTAAAGTATCTCCTTGTCAACTGACAAATTTCCAGATTAAGTTGGGTTGTTCCCAGGGCTTCTCTAACGAGAAAGGCAACATCTGGATATTCACTAGAGGAGGTTCTTCTATGCAGTTTGTTGATTCTTTTGATCAAGCTCTTTCGGTTCGTTTTTCAAACGAATTCTTACCTTCAGAAACTCTCTGTCTATTGTTCATGGAGATAATACTAAGGAAGGTCGTCTCATCTATGGGAGAGGCTCCAACAACTCCAAACCCAGGTCCAGCTCCCTTGGGCCGTCGGGGGAGATTTTAACGTTGTCAGGAACAGGGAAGAGAAAACTGGGGGTCTTCAACCAAATTTCCGTGCTATGAGCGATTTTAATAATTTTCTGATGACAACGGGTCTCTCGGAACTCCAGTATACTGGTAGCATGTTTACTTGGATGAAATCAGATGGGGATAAGCAGGGCTCACGCCTGGACCGTATGTTGTTGGACAAAGACTGGCTCTCCATTCTTCCTCTATCCATCGAGGAGCACTTGAACAGAAACGAATCAGACCACTCGCCGTTACTGATTACTTTCAAATCAGCCTCCGCTAAGGTGCGTAAACAATTTCGTTTCTTGGATTTTTGGACAACTCATGAGGATTTTCTCAGGGTTGTTGAGTCTGCCTGGACTTCTATTCACCACCAATGCTCTTGTGCGGATTTCGGAGAGACTGACTGCTTGTCGAAAAGCCCTTCTATATGGAGTCGAGCCACATATGGAGACATTTTCCAACAGGTCAAGGTTGCGGAAGACTCTGTTTTAGCGGCGGAAATCGAGCATGATCTTCATCACTCGGACACCACCAGAGCAGAACTCCAAAAGGCGAGGGCTCTCCTCAAACAACGACTTATATACGAGGATTCATATTGGAAGCAGAAGGCAAGACTGCGGTGGGATCTTGACGGAGATCGGAACACGTCCTATTTTCACGAATGTGTCAATAGCAAGCAGAGACGCTTAAGAATTCACTCGATTGAAACAGAAGGGGGCCTTCTTACTGATCTCAGGGACATCCAATCGTCTGCTAATACATTCTTTGAAGAGCAGTTTATGAGTACAACTATTGTAGAAGACGAGAGCTTTCTTGATTGTATTCCACGCTCATCTCTGAGGAAGAAAATCAGGCTCTGATTGCTCCTACGAAGGAGGAAATCTCTTTAGTAGTCAACAGTATAGACTCGGGCAGTGCGGGGGGGCCAGACGGTTTCACAGCTAAGTTCTTCAAAACTGCATGGTCTATCATCGAGGAGGATATAGTTGAGGCTTGTCAGTTATTCGTAGATGGTTTCTCTCCCTAGAGCCATTTCGAGTACATCTTTGGTCCTCATTCCGAAGAACAAGCACCCTAAAACGTGGTCAGACTATAGGCCATATTAGCCTTTGCACTGTTATGAACAAAATCATCTCTAAGCTTTTGGCTAATAGGTTATCAGTTCTCCTTCCGAAAATTATATCCCCTGAGCAATCGGGTTTTGTCCCTGGCAGAGAAATCATTGATAATGTTATTCTCGCCCAGGAGATTATGAGCATGATGAAGATTAAAAACAGAGGAGGGAATGTTGCCATTAAGCTTGATATGGCTAAGGCATATGACAGGGTAGAGTGGAGCTTCCTGATGAAGGTTATGCGGAGATTTGGCTTCAACGAAAATTGGATCAATCAGGTCTATCGTCTGCTTAGCAACGTTTGGTACTCTACTATTATTAATGGCGAGTCTTCAGGTTTCTTCCATGGTTATCGTGGTGTTCGCCAAGGTGATCCTATCTCCCCATCTCTCTTCATCATTGCTGCAGAAGCCTTATCACGCAACCTCAAGAAGCTGGTAGAAATTCCTGCTTTCAACCATTATTATGCCCCAAGCGGATGCCGGCGGTGACCCACCTCGCCTACGCGGACGATGTGCTCATCTTCTCAGCCGGGGACGTATCATCTGTGCGTGCATTGCGCTCAGTTCTTGCCAGATACGAAGCAGCGTCTGGGCAGCTTATCAACAAAAGCAAGTCTTCTGTCTACGTTCATCCTTCTTGCTCAGCTGATCGAGAAGAGGAGCTTAAGTCGATCACAGGATTTCAAGCTTCAAACCCCCCTTTTACTTACCTAGGTTGCCCCTCATGTCTGGTAGAAAGAACGTGGGTATGTTCGAGGAGCTGATCGAAAATTAGAGGCCGTATAGATGGATGGCAGCAGAAACTTCTTTCCTATGGAGGTAAACTTATCCTTCTCAAATCTGTATTAACATCAATTCCGATGTATACTCTTGCGGCCTGTAGTCCCCCAGGGCTGTTATTAATCAATTAGAAACAATGTTTTCGAAGTTCTTTTGGGGCTCAAAGGAGGGGCAGTACAAGCACTCATGGCTGAGTTGGACATCGATGGCTAGGCCTACGAAAGAGAAGGGGCTGGGCCTTCGTAGTCTAGACGAAGTTATCGATTCTTTTCTACAAAGCTCTGGTGGAAATTTAAAACTCAGGATGGGCTATGGTCTTCATTCATCAAGACTCGTTACTGCAAATATACGGACATTGATGTGGTTCGTAGCAACTCTAATGCATCAAATCTGGAAAAGAATCCTCCATGGGAGAATATTTCCAACCACCTCATTCACTATAATCCTACAAATCAACAGCCATGGTCTTGGTCTCCTTCGCAGTCTGGGGTGTTCACTCTCTCATCGGCTTGGCGTCATACTAGAGTGCCATACCCCATCGACACGAATTACTGTCACATCTGGAGCTCATGTATTCCTATCAAATGGTCTGTACTGGGTTGGAGAATCCTGCTTGGTCTCCCTACGGACGATAGTGTTCAACGACTAGGATATCATCTCGCCTCGAAGTGTCACTGTTGTAGAGCCCCAACAAGAATCTATTAAGCATATTTCATGAGGGAGAACTTGCGAAGACAGTCTGGCAACAGCTTCAACATCATTTCAATATTTCCTGTTCTGGTGATCCACAACAAAGACTTCAACATTGGTGGCGAAGGCCTATGATTCACTTACGGGAAATCGTAGTGGCAGCAGCTTTTTGGGTTCTTTGGAAAAATAGAAACAAGTGGACATATGAGAATTACAAGTTCTCGGGTGATCAGTTAGTAGTCGAAGTTCGACGCCAAATTTGAAGGCTCTACAAAGGTGCAAGCATATGAAGTCTCTTCCATTTTTTTCGAAGCTCTGTAATTACCTCTTTGAACCGATTGGTTTTGATGAATGAATAAATGCTCTTTAAAAAAAAAATATATATATATATATAATATATATATATATATATATATATATATATATATAATATATATATAAAGAAAACTAGACTATTCATTAGAAGATCCAACATTACAAAAAGAGTAAGCGAGCCATTAACATTTACTTCAAAAAGACTGGTAAGTCCTTCGAGTGATTCATCTAACTAGAACTTTCAGGATTTATCGTCGGATCTCAGCAAATATTGATCAGCAGTATACTTGTAAGCTTCATAGCGCCATTTATTCCTATTTTTCCACAGAACCCAGCATGTAGCCCCAACTACAATTTCCCGAAGATGAATCATTGGCCTCCTCCACCACTTCTTCATATGTAGATGAGAACCCCTGTACTTCGAATATGAAACTCTCGTTGCAGTTGGTTCCACACAGTCTTCGCCAGTTCACCATCATTAAACACATAATTAATAGTTTCCTGTTCGGGTTGAGCACAACAATGACATTGGGATGCAAGTTGATAACCAAGTTTTTGTACACTGTCATCTGTAGGAAGCCTTACGTGCAGCATTCTCCAGCCAAGAATAGATCACTTAATAGGAATACATGAGTTCCAGATATGAGAGAAATTTGTGTTGCGATTGTATGGGATTATAGTGTGTCTCCATGCTGAGGTCAATGAGAACGCACCTGCTCTGGATGGAGTCCATAACCAGGAATTAATGTCCGAAGGATGAGGCACAATCAGATGATTAGAGATCTCTCTCTCCTTTAGGATCCTTTTCCAAATGTGTGAAGCATTGGAGTTAGCTGGAACATTATCCAGCCCAATATATTTACAGCATTTAATTCTAAAAAATGTCGACCATAGGCCTTCCTGAGTCTTCAGTTTCCACCATAATTTGGTAGAGAACGAGTTTATAACTTCATCCATACTTCGAAGACCTAAACCCGTTTCATCCTGGGGTCTGGCCATTTTAGACCAGCTAAGCCAAGTGTGTTTATAAATCCCCTCCTTCGATCCCCAGAACAATTTAGAAAACATAATCTCGAGTTGATTAAGGACTGCCTTAGGGGGGGGGTACATGCTGCTAATGTATACATAGGTATGGATGTTAAAACTGACTTGAGAAGAACAAGCTTACCCCCATATGATAGGAGTCTCTGCTGCCATCCTTCAATTCTATTTCTTATCTTCAAAATCAGGTCTTCGAACATGCTTGCATTTTTCCTCTCTGACATTAATGGACATCCCAGATAAGTAAGCGGCGGATTAGATGATCTGAACCCAGTAATATCACGCAAATCAGCTTCACGATCTGGAGGAAAGGACGGATGAACATATATGGATGACTTGTGAGCATTAATAAGCTGTCCCGAAGCTTCTTCGTATCTTGCCAACACTGAACGCAAGGCCCTAACAGATGAGACATCTCCCGCTGAGAAGATCAGAATATCATTCACGTATGCAAGATGAGTCACCGCTGGGCAACCACTAGGAGAGTAGAAATGATTGAAAGAAGGTAACTCTACTAGTTTCTTGAGATTACGAGATAATGCTTCAGCTGCAATGATAAATAGGGCAGGAATAATAGGATCACCTTGTCGAACTCCTCGAAAACCATGGAAGAACCCCGAGGACTCCCTATTGATAATCGTCGAGTACCATACATTGATGAGGAGACGATACATCATATTGATCCATGTCTCATTAAATCCGAACTTTCGTATGAGATTCATTAGGAAAGACCAATCAACTCGATCATAGGCTTTAGCCATATCTAGTTTAATAGCAACATTCCCTCCTCTATTTTTGATTTTTATCATACTCATCATTTCTTGGACAAGGATCACATTATCAACTATTTCTCTACCTTTCACAAATCCATTTTGCTCCGGAGATATGATCCTAGGGAGAATAAGAGCCAATCTATTAGCTAGTAATTTGGAAATTACCTTGTTCATGACAGTGCACAGGCTAATAGGGCGGTAATCAGACCAGGTCATCGGGCTCTTAATCTTGGGATCAGCACAAGAGAAGTGCTTGATATTGCTCTGGGGAGAGGAAATCCGTCCATGAACAATTGGACTGCCTCCAGGATATCAGCTTCAATAATATTCCATGTTGTTGTGAAGAACTTCACAATATACCCATCTAGACCCCCCGCACTCCTAGAGTCTATACTCTTGATGATATGATTGATCTCCTCCTTCGTAGGATTACATGTCAAAGCCTGATTCTCCTCCTCTGTAATCATAGAGGGAATGCAATTCAGTAAATCCTCATCTGCAACCGTGGTCGTGCTCATGTATTGAGCTGCAAAGTGTTCGTTTGCTGATGCTTGAATATCATGCAGTTCTGAAAGGGAACAGCCATTCACCTTGACAGAATGAATCCTCAGCTTTCTTTGCTTGCTATTAACACATTCGTGAAAGTAAGCTGTATTGCGATCCCCTTCCAAATCCCATCGTAATTGAGCCTTCTGCTTCCAATAAGAACCCTCATACGAAAGACATTATTTCAATAAGGCACGAGCTTTATGAAGTTGCTCTCGAGCAGAATCAGAGTTACTCTGCTCATAAGCGATCTCAGCTGCTAGGACTGCGTCTTCTGCCATCTTGACTTGTTGGAAAATGTCACCGAAGGTCTGATGACTCCAAACAGATAAGGCTTTTGACAAGCTGCTAGCCTTTCTGAAACTCGTACTAGAGCATTGGCGTGATGAACCGAGTGCCATGCTTTATCTACCACTGTACAGAAGTCCCTGTGGGTAACCCAGAAGTCTAAGAACCTAAAAGCTCTTCGACCACACGCATTAGCAGATTTGAAGGTGATAAGCAATGGCGTGTGATCGGATTCATTTCTATTTAGATGATCCTCCATCGACAAAGGCAGGATAGAGAGCCATTCCTTGTCCAGTAGCATGCGATCCAGTCGGGAACCTTGTTTATGCCCCTCTGATTTTATCCAAGTGAATGTGCTCCCTGTATATGGTAGCTCAGTTAAGCCCGTAGTCATCATGAAATTATTAAAATCATGCATAGCCTGGAGGCTAGGATCCAAACCCCCCGTCTTCTCTTCCCTAGTCTTGACCACATTAAAATCTCCCTACTGCCCAGGGAATGCTATAACATAACTGAAGGCCTTGCAATCTTTCCCACATCTCCACCCGACCTTCCTTGGTGTTGTGCCCATGGACAATAGATATAAGAACTTCAGTTGGCAGGA
>JANAVB010028396.1:3995914-4040756 GCA_029216955.1 Iris pallida | reverse complement strand
AATTTAAATAAAAATAAAATAAAAATTTTAAAATTTTGAGAAGAGGAGTTACATCCTTGATACATCACATATAACAAGTGTCTCTGGATGGTCTGGCATGAATTTCATCTTCTTAGGCAGACTCCCAGATAGTTCTCATCGGTAGCATCATATTCAGGTGCGTTGGATTGGTTTTGTACATCGTTGTCATCACTATTTCTAGATTTTTGACTGTTGAGCTCATCAAAAGAAGCATTAATAGATTCTTCAACAATTATAGATCTTTTATTAAAAATCTTATATCCCTTACTCTTGGTAGCATAGCCGAGGAATATTCCTTCGTCTGCCTTCGAGTCAAACTTACCTAAGTTATCTTTGGTGTTCAGGATAAAGCAGAGACATCGAAAAACTTTAAAATAAAATATTTGAAATATTTCCAAACCACAATTCATAGGGGATCTTTCGATATAGGTCGAATTAACACCATATTTAAAATATGACAGATACTTACAGCTTCTGCCCAAAAATATTTCGGAAGATTATGCTCATTAAGCATGAATCTAGTCATATCTCTTAGAGTTCTTCTTCGGCTCCACAACACTATTGTTGAGGAGTTTTAGGACAAAAAAATTCATTGTAATCTCCATTATCACATAAAACATTTTGAAATCAGTATTTTCGAATTCGCCGCCATGATCACTTCGGATTCAGGTAATTATTAAGCCTTTTATACCTTTTACAAAATACTTAAAATTCAAAAATGGTATCGCTTTATTAGATAAAAAGTAAACCTATGTAAATCGAGAGAAATCATCAACTATAACAAAAGCGTAGAGCTTACCGCCAAGACTAGCGTCTCTACTAGGGCCAAACAAATCCATATGAATCAATTGCAAGGGTCTAGAAGTGCTTACAGCATTGATGGATTTAAAAGATGACCTAGTTGCTTTGCTCTTTTCACAATCTGAACATACCATCTCTCTCTTGAAGGAAATTTCTAGGAGCCCTTTTACCCAGCTTCTTAGTCGATAGCCTTAAAATAATGTCCATGTTAGCATGTCATAGCCTCATGTGCCATAGCCAACTTTCATCTTGATTGGCTACAAGGCACTTACCTGCATTGTTAGTACATTCTAAAAAGAGAACATATATATTGTCTTCCCTAATCCTTTCATATATGGGATTACCAGTAGACATTTCATATATAAAGCATTTGTCTTTCACAAAATTGATACCATTACCGTTATCTGCCAAATGACTAATGCTCAACAGGTTATGTTTCAATTTTGTGACTAGACAAACATCTTTTATTTATGGGTAGGAAGATATACCACCAGTATCGTTTTTTATAAAGTTACCTCGAAGATTATTACCAAAGAAAAATATACCCTTCTCTCTCAATCGATAGCATAGCAATAAGGAACCTATCATGTGCCGCGAACATCCTCTATCGAGGATCCATTTGCTTTTAGCATGAGAAGGTTGAAGGTCCACATACAAAATGAGTAGATATAACCTTTGGTACCCATTTCTTCAAGGGTCCAGCTTGATTAGTTTTAGGAATCCAAGTAAGCACATTTGTGTCAACTAACTTTCTAGCTCTACAATACTATGATGTGTCCGTGTTCACCAAAGTATGTGCATATAATTTTTGAAATAGTATTCTTTTTATGTGTTGACGTTATTCTTTTGTGTCTTTCTTAAAAACTTGTATGTGAAAGCATAGTTATAAGAAACGTGTTGCTTATGTGCTTTCTTTGGTTTAGTCCTTTATGGTACATGCATAGAATTAGGATTAACCTTAGGATGTGTAATAAGGGTGACCTGTTTGCCTAATTTGATCTCTATATTTTTAGAGATTGCACAAGATCTTCAAATTTAGCAGTCATATACGTGAGTCTTTGTGTAGTGACTAGGTGTCTCTTCTTTCTATGTCATATACTTCTTGTACTTTGACATAGTCTCTTTCTTTATGTTCTATAATGAGGATAGCCTTATGATAGTCCAGTCTAATTTTGGCTATCTTCTCCATGTTATCGGAAGTACGCATCTCTTTGATATCTTCAAAAAGTTTAGACGGCCTAGCTACTTCAGTTGTGTATGCCTTAATCTCCTTGTGATACTGCTTATACTTGTCCAACATATTTCTATGCTCTTCAAGTAATTCGTTGAAGGCATTTTCTAACTGGTCGAAAGTAAAATCATAGTAAAGAGGGTTTTTGATACCTTATTGTATGCCATCAGGCATACATTTGCACTGATGTTTGGTCTGTCCTCCTCCTCTGATTCACTGGCCTCACTTTCGTGCCAGATGGTGGTGTTTGCATACTTTTGACCAGTTGTTATTTTTTTGCTCAATCTTGATCGGTCATGTGGATTGCTTTTCTTCGCTAGTTGACATTCCTTCTTCATGTGTCCTGACTTCTTGCATCCAAAGCAGATAGTATCTTTTTGTTGCTTTCATGGATATCCTTCTTCTTTTGGCTTGATCGTTCAAACTTTATAAATTTTTGAAGTTCTTGACCAGTACGGCCTGTTCGTCACCATCAGAATCTTCTTCATCAGTATCATTACATGCGACTCTTCAGGCCTGGGCTTTGAAGGCGATAATTTTTCTTTGGGGGTTTGCCTCTTCAAAGTCTTGTAAGTCCTGCTCATAGGTCATGAGCTTGCCCGTAAGTGTCTCCAATGTCATCATGGTGAGGTTGTTTCCTTCTATGATCGCGGTAGCGTTTGGGTTCCAGTTCTTGGTTAGAGCCCACAGTACCTTCATGATCTTCTCGTGGTTGTTGTAATCATTTCCAAGAGATTGTAGAGGATAAGTAATATCAAGGAAACGAGTAAACATCTGTGTAATTGACTCATTAAGTTTTATCTTGAATGGCTCGTATTCTTATTTTAATCTACTGATTTTGGATTCCTTCACTTGGGAAGTTCCTTCATGAGTTATCTCAAAAAGTCTATAAATCTCATTAGATGTTGCACAAGTAGATACGCGATTGAACTCGGTTTTGATAATTGCATAGAATAGTGCATTGATAGCTTGTACATCTAGAGTAGCCTGTATCTTTTCTTGCTAGGTATATTTATCATGGGGCTTGTCTACTATAACACCATCAATCACTATTCTAGGCAATTTCTTATAACTACCTATAACTATCGACCAAAGATCGAAGTCCAGTGACTTAAGAAAGAAACTCATTCATGTTTTTCAGTATGTATAGTTCGTTCCATCAAATAGTGGGGGTTGCCCTTCCCCGTTGAATATAGATTTAACGGCTGTCATATATACTCTCTAGGTGGTTATGTATAAGTATAACCTGCTCTGATACCAATTTTAAGACCGTTGAGCACCTCTAGAGGGGAGTGACTAGAGTGTGTGTGTGTGTAGCAGAATAAATATCATAAATTAAAATTTGTGTATTATGGCTAGTAAGAGCAGATCAATGACAGTATATAAGTTATAGTAAAAGTAAAGAAAATTCAAACTCAGTGACACAGCGATATATTCTGGTTTTACTCATGGAGGACTAATCCAGTCTTGAGTACTCCTGTTCGATGTTAATCCACTATGTCACAAGCTTTAAATAGTGCTTGCAACTCTTACAATACTGTGCTTGGGAAAAAGTGCACGACCAACTTCAATAACACTGTGCTTGGCGACGAGTACACGACCAACTCCAGAAGGCGATTGAAAACTGTAACATTTTTTGAAATAGCCTCGATACAATTCTTCAAAACCAAAATCTAGATTGAACTGAACTAATACTGGCTTGGCTAAGAGTAATATAGGCTAGATTTGAAAGTATAGCTCATAGAACTTAAAGGAATAGAGAAGAGAATGAGATTGGATGATTTGGAAATATAAAAGTTTCTCTCTATTTATAATGTTTTTATCAATCAAATTCGGGCAGAGTTCGGACAGAGTTTGGATGCAAAAATCTCGCATTCGAACGTTCCATGCAGAAATCTCATATTCTAACCAAAAGGGAGTTTTGACCTAGTTTACCCATTGATCTAGAATTTGACCTAGAAACCTAGTTTAAGACTAGTTAAACATGTTTATGATTCTAAAACACTATTTGACATGGAAATTCATATATAGGTCACTTGGACTCCAGTTTGGACGCTGATTTATATTTACATCGCAGGACAAAGGCGAGTACATTCTCTAATATTTTTCTTTATTTGATGACTACTATAATACATGTATTAGAGATGTTATACTTGATTCTCGATATGATGGTACACGGATTGGTTCATATTGGATCCTCAGTTATGATCATATGGACATTGTTCATCGTATTGATATTTAAACATTGTTAATTGTGATGATATTAGACATTGTTCGTCATGTTCATATTAGACATTATTCGAGATTCACATATTGTGGCGTGTCATATAGATCCACCGTACTGGTTGGGGTGGGGAAATGCTATTTAGATATGTGATCATATCTGAGACATTGTGATAGTGTAAACATTATGAGTGTAATCATACATTTCATGTATGTTTAGCCAGATCTTATTAGACATTGTGCAAGTTCCCAGACCGATCACATATCTAAACTAGTATTTCAAAACACATAGATAGTTGCAGTTATTTTCCCATTTCAGTTTTATCCTATTTATTTCCACTTGTACTTGCCTACTTATTATTTATTACCTGTCTTTGCCATGTATCTGTTTACCTTCTTATCACGTATTGCATTTACTATTACAATTTTAGTCTTTATCATGATTATTGGAACTAATATTAGAGTTGTTCTCGTTCCAATCCTGACTGAATAATATTTTTTAGGAATTGATCTGGGGGACTGGTGTCCTACTTATTATGGAACCCAGGAGGGTGCAGGAGCAGAGTTGACCCCTATAGCTCAGGAGTAGATGAGTGACTGCCGGGAGTTCTAACTCGATGATCCAGTTATATTAGTTTTCTTTATGAGTATTATAGTACCGGATTTGTCTCCGGCAACTATTGATCTCTTGGGGATGATATTTTGGATTTAGTTTTGTTGTTGTCTAGACTTATTTAGAACTTGTGACTTTGGATTTTGGATTAGCATCTCTTATTTTCTATTATGCCATATCATATCGTGCTTTTAGATATTGTGATTGAGTATATTATAGCCAGTTATTATTGTTCTTCACTAGAGTTAGATATCTGTTTGAGATGTTTGGTTAGTGATTGTCTAGACAGCTTACTACGTCGATGCTGCGGTGTAAGCTGGGAGGTCTTACTCACTCGTACCCTACATCCGGATGCGGGCTGTGACATGAGCCATAGCAAAAATGGGAAGAAGGCGAAGAGAACTTCAGTTAGGGTTTGGAAGACGAGTGTTTTGAGGAAGTTACAAAAGCTTTCTCTCCCCTAGAAGGCTTACTTATAGGCCCAATACAAACCCTTTCGGATGCCCAAAATAAAATGCCTAGGGATCCACAAATAGAAAGATTTTTGCAAATAGGCGGCACGTATTCAGAAGTACGCACGGACGGTTAAAATGGCTTCTACGCACAGAAAACCCTTTTATGCTTCTTTAAAAGTATTTCAAATCTAAGTAAATATTTAAAATTTGAAGGGAGTCTTATATATGCATAGAAAAAAAGTGCGCACAACATAAACGTGCGTGCCTCTATCTACCAAACGCGTGCTTCCCTTTCAGAAAGCGGACACACAGAAGGCACCCAGGATCACCACGCACACAAAAATATGGGACGTGGCATCCCCAAAAGGCGTGCTCTCTGAACGTCCCTGCTCGATATATGAAGGACAAATGACAGTGGCCGAGGCATTAATTGCAGAACAATTACGAACTCAACTCCTCTCTATGAGAAAATGCTATGTAGCAACCCTCACGATGAAAAGTATACACAAGTTCACAACACCTATCCAAAAGTAGCCATTAGAAAATGTGCATAAACGAACAGATCGCAGGATTCGAAGCAAATCAGAGCATTGATTGTAGGACAATTATGTCACTCCTCTGAAATAAAGAAAAACACGCGAATGGTACTCCCGAGAGGAGGCTGCGTGTACTTCTGTAGGAAGAACATGTAGATCTTATTTTGACCAACATCGAGCAATTACAAATTTGAGACGCACACGCACATTTAATGCTTTGCCATCATGACTGAGGTCTTATCAGCATGGCGCGCACATTAAATGCTTTGCCATCGTGACTGAGGTCTTATCAGTATGGCCCGCGATTTAATTTTGCCATCATGATCGAGGTATTATCAACATGGCACGCTCATTTAATGTTTTGTCATCATGATCGAGGTCTTATCAGCATGGCATACGCCTTTAATGTATTTCCATCATGACTGAGGTCTTATCAGCATGGCACGTGCATTTAATGTTTTGCCCTCATGGCCGAAGGCTTGTCAACATAGACGAAGTTGTCTCGTATAGGCACGCATGCACGAAGTGACAAACACAGCAAAGATTGCTCATTTTTATACGAATGCCAAAAACGGCTATAAATATGCTGATATCATAGAACAAAAGAGGGAAGGAAGCAGAAAAAAGTATTGTTTAGCAAAAAGGCTTCTTGTTCTCAAGTTCTCTCAGCATCCGAGAGGGATTATCTCTTCGACCTCTTGTCTAGTGGTCCAAAGAGCAAAGTGATCGACCGCAGATCAGACCTCCACAGCCACCCTCCCACGAACTTTTTGTACTTGGAATTCCTTAATTCTTTTGTACTCTATCGTTTTCTCAATAAAAGTATCATCACGCTTTTTTTGGATGAAAACATGTATATAGGCTGCAGTTAGTTTTGTGATCATGTATGGTTGATACTCTTTAATATTCTCATTTTGTACACACTAGTTTCATGCTAATTTATGATATAATATTTAGGACGGCCTTACCGCTCTTTTATTACATGTCATATTTTTATTTTCTTGTTTACCGGATTGAGACATAGGATTGTTGATAGATTATATGTTAAGTGTTGGCTTATAGAATAACTCTCTTGTCTTTATACAGTCATGATCATACTTCAAGGTGTTAGTAAACTTCGTAATGCATAGTTGGCCTAGTAATGCTCCTATTTTTGAACTTCGATACTGGAACGTTCCACTTTTAGTTAAATTTAATCTCCTTACCCTCTTTTTTGTAAATGTTCTTTTCTAATCAATTGAATCAATTGATTTGTTGTTCATGTTGAAATGAATCTAGATTGATGAAGAACTTCGAGGTTAAAGTGGAGATGCTTGAGAATATATATTATTTGGCTCGTAGGAATATAAAGTAAGGATATAAGCAAAAATGGGCGATTAGAGAGGTGGAGGCCATTAAACTCCAGTGAAGCTATCCTTCTTTTAAAACTTGGAAGTAACAAAGAGAACGGGCAAGCTCTTCAATCGAGGACAGTCTGCCTTTGAGTCAAAGGACATCCAAGGGAATACCATAGTTTCAAGGATATAACAAACAGGGCCAGCCCTGACCTGATGGGAGTCCGAGGCAAACTTCCAAAATAGGCCCTTGCGTAACTTCCAAAATAGTCTCGAGGTGAAACTTCCAAAATAAGCCCTTTCATACATAATGTTAAAAAAATGTAAATATAAAAAATTTGTTGCCACCAAGATTTGAACCAAAGACTACTAAAGTACAAATCTAACATTGTAAATACCACACAATAATGTTTTTGTTAGAAATGGCACATGATACATAAAAGTTCTATTGTAGATAGACCCATGTTGGTGCCTCCTTTCGTCTGGGGGCCCAGGGCCTTCGCCCGGCCTGCCCTGGGCCAGGGCTGCCCCTGATGACAAATTGACTCGGTCAAAAAAAGGGAGGAACTTTGGAAGAGATTGAAGATGTTTCAATATACTTTCAAGTATGAAAGTGGATATATATAACGTTTGCAGCAAAGTGACAGTTTCAATAAATTTTATATTTTCTATACTGTATATACAACGAATATGACAGTGTCAATTATTTTTAGCTCACTTACAGCATATAAAATATCAAACAAACCCTAAGTGGAATAGCTTTGATCAATATGAGATATTCGCAAAGTTATACTGTGTGTGTATTTGTGTGTGTGTGTGTGTGTGTGGTGTGTGTGTGTGTGTAGGGTCGGGATCGAGAGTCACGCCCGCAGAGTCCCGCGGGAGCCCCGTCACCCTCGACCATTGGATCGAGTGGGCACGCGCGTGGGTCCCACGCTGGTCCTCCGATCCGATGGTGCAGAGGGGACGGGGCTTCCCCCACGGAGCTTTTGATACGCGTATATATATATATATAATATATATATATATATATATATAATATATCCAAAAGCCCCTTTTATTGATGTATAAGGCACAAAATGCCGAAGCCTATGCAGGGAAGCGCATCTCGCGCGCATGTAAAAAGTAAGAAAACTGACGCCCGGTCGGATAGAGCCAATGCAAAAGTCTTCGAGCTCGCGGTTAAGGCCGAACCCTTTGACGGTCGCCCTGGGCTGGAGGGATACAAGCTGGCCTTGATAACCTGTCGGCAAACTTCTCTGTACAGTTGGGGAGTTATATAAGCGCCCTTCGTATCTGTGCTTGTTTCTATTTTTCCATAATACCCAAATGCCGGCGGCAGCGATGATCTGGTGCCTGTTAGAGTTTCCCCAGTTGGCGAGAAGATCGTTGAAGTCTCCAGCCTGTTGTTGTATATGCCATTTGATGGAGAGGTCGACCACAGCTGGTTAGCCAGCTCACCGGAGTAAAGGACGTGTTCCGTGGTTTCAGCTTGTGGATAGGGGTAGCAGTGGCATCTCGATGCAAGGCTATACCCGATAGAGGTAAGTGCATCGTCGGTGGGGATTTTCCTGCGCTGCACTCTCCATACGAGGATGGACCATTTGTTGGAGATGGTGGGATGCCAGTAGGGGGAGAGGAGGTGGTTAGGCTCTCATGTGCCTCTCAATGCCATCCTGGCGGAAGCTAACGTGAATTCGCCGCTGGGGTTCGGGGACCACCTCAATGTTTTCGAATCATCGGTGACCATCAAGCGATCCGCTAGGTTCCGACCTTTAAGAATATTGCACCAATTGGCTGAAGATCTGCTGTTGGCCACAGCCGTCGAAGGGTGGGAATGCCGAAAATACCTGGCCTTCATGAATCGAGACCAGATCGAGTTATCGGTGCAGAGCTTCCACCATAACTTCATAGGGCAGGCCACAATGTGCGCAAGTCTGTTGAATTCGAGCCCTCCCTTGCCGGGGTTTGGCCATGGATGCCCAGCTGGCACAGTGATGCTTTTCTCTTCCTTCATTGTGGCCCCAGAAAAAATTGGAGAAAAGAGATTCGAGGGAGGATAATACATTCTGCGGTGGTGAACAGACTGCCAGGGTGTACATAGGAATTGAGAAGAGAACATGCTTGATCAGGATCAATTTCCCCCAGGGGATAAGGTAGCATTGTGTCAACCCTTAATTTTTTTCCAAATTTTGCTGATCAGATCCTCGAATATTCCTGAGTTAGATTTGTCGTACAGCAGCGGACAACCGAGATAATTAAACGGCGGATATGCGATGGAGAAGGATGTCAGCTTGGAGAGGGTCTCTGAGTGGGCTCTGTCAGCTTTGTGATGTGTGTAAATGATGCTCTTACTAGGATTCATCCACTGTCCGAAACATCTGGAGTATCTCTCGAGCGTTTTGTGGACCGCCTCCACCGACCCGATGTTGCCAGCTGAGAAGATGAGGATCGTCCGTATAAGCCAGGTGGGTGATTAATAGGCAGCCGGTAGTAGAGTGTAAGTGGTGGAATCCCGACGAGTTGGCAAAGATGTTGAGATTTCTGCTAAGAGCTTCGGCCACGATGATGAATAAGGTGGAAGATAGAGGGTCTCCCTGCCTGACCCCGCAACTGGCTTTGAAAAATTCTTCGGCTTGCCCGTTTATGATGGTGGAGAACCAGGAGTTGTTGATGGATCTGAAGATGACGTTGATCCACGCTTTCGAGAAGCCGAATGACCTAAGCACCCAGATCATGAATTGCCAATCTAATCGATCATAGGCTTTCTCCATGTCTAGCTTGATAGCCACACTGTCCCCTCTGGAGGGGAATTTTATGCAGGTGATCATTTCCTGTGCTAATAGAATGTTGTCGGTGATGTTCCTACCCTTAACAAACCCACTTTGCTCTTCGAAAATAATTTTCGAGAGAAGCGTGGACATGCGGGACGCGATCATTTTCGAAATGATTTTATTAGTAAAGGTGTATAAGCTGATGGGGCGGAAGTCCTTGAATGTGCTCGGGTTGTCCTTTTTGGGGATGAGGATAAGGTTTGCTCGAGAGATGGATTTGGGGTATCAAGCTCCTTGAAGAAAGGCAACGGCTGCCTCATGTATGTCGTGTTCGATGATGTCCCAGCATGATCGAAAGAAGACGCCGGTGAACCCGTATGGGCCAGGGGCGCTGTGTTCGTCCAGAGCCCAAACGGCAGCCTTGACTTCCTCTATGGAGGGGGGTAAGAAACTGTTCGTTCTCATCGTTGTTGATCATGTGGGGGATCTTGGCGAAGAGGTCCTCATCCTTGCTGATATTGTCCTTGGAGAATAGTTTGGAGTAGAAATGAGTGGCAACCGACTGAATGTTCTGATGATCGGTGTGAATACGACCGGTGTCATCAACAATTTGGTGCACGCTCAGCAGTTGTCTGCGGCCTTTAACGCAGGAGTGAAAGAAGCTGGAGTTTCTGTCTCCTTCTGCATCCCACGCCAGCCAGGCTTTCTGCTTCCAGAATTCAGTTTCTATCTTCAGCCGTGACTTGAGAAGAGCTTTGGTGAGGTGTAGGGTGGCACGGTTTTCCTGCGACCTGTCCGTGGCGTACAGAATCTCCACCCGAGTGACGTCGTCCTCCGCCAACTTAATAGCTTGAAAAATGTTTCCAAAGGCGTTCCTGCTCCACGTCGCCAGGGCTCTCTTGGTAGCTTTTAGTTTAGCAACAACGCGCACGATGGGGTCCGGGTCACCAGTTGAGTTCCATGCTGTGGCGACAATATTTTTGAATTGGGGGTGGTGGCTCCAGAAGGTCTGGAACCAGAAGACTTTCTTGATGTGGGGTTGATTGTTGCTGATCTCGATATGAAGAGGAGAGTGATCCGATTCCGTGGTGTTCAGGTGAGAGAGGTTGGAGATGAGATCCAAGTCAGCCCAATGATTATTGATGAGAGCACGGTCGAGTCGCGAGTACTGACGCCTGGCTCCTTCCTGCATGTTACACCAAGTGAATGCGTTGCCTGAGAACGGTATGGGTAGCAGGTGGGCGTTAAAAATGAAGGCGTTGAAATCTGCCATAGCTGTCGGTTGGGGTGGTCGACTCCCGGATTTCTCCTCTCGGTTAGAGATGGTGTTGAAGTTGCCCACGCAAATCCACGGGAGGAGGTGGTGGTGGGTAGTCGAGAGGGTGTCCCATAGCATCTTACGTTCGGATGTCGCAGCTACCATGCACCGCCGAAAGCAAGGAACGTTGCTGAAGAGTGGGGTGTTTATATATATATATATATATATATATAAACATTCAAAAAAAAGTTGTATGCATACAAACATGACTAATACATAGTAAATTGTGAAAATTATCTTCTTGACTTTGACTTTACCAGCTATAGCAGGCATCTTAACTTGCTAACATTCTTTTCTTAAATGTTCTCCTAAAATACCGTAATTTGTTTGTTTTAGTATTATTTTTTTCATTCAACATGCTAGATTAATTTTACGTAATTAACTTAGAGTTGCATTTCTGACACTCGCTGAACTTCCCTTACTTTTTCTTTAGTGTATAACAAAATGCGGATGTCTATTAGTGTATAACACAGGATCAGTATAGGCTCCACGAGATTTGCTGTTAAAAAAAATGATGTCTATTAGTGGATGGCCAAGTAAGTTTAATGCTTGATGATACCTATAAGCAAATTTAAGTCGGCAAAATACAAGGTGGAAAGATCAATCTATTAGTGTGTTTCCAAATGGCGAATGCCAACAACAAAGTAAACGAGCAAATCCAAGCCAACTCTCTTATAAAATAATTCTTTTGTATTATGTACGAACTTCTCTATCATGCATATACATTTTTGGAGTCTGTGTTCTTTCTTCTTATAGTCAAGAACAAGTGTCATCGAAGCTAACATATTTTTTGGTTGCGTGGGTGGTGTTGTCGAGTTCGGAGCAACTTGCAAATGGAAAATGAGATTTGCTTGTTGGAACCAGCTTGAATATACGATTCGGCTGAAGTTGTTGGCATCAGATCAGAATGAACGAACCTCGTCCTGATATCAAATGTTGGAAATAGGGTACATTCTCCTGTGTTCTGATATCGTGTCTGAAACATTGTCGCAGCGAAAACTTAGACCAATCCAACTGAGATAACCAACGTTAGTCTAACGAACAACAAGTACAGATAAAGACAAGTATATAGCGGTGACTACGTCAACTGGACAAATCTCAATTTCTATAACTCAGATAAAATTACAAGATTGACAAAAATAATGTTAAACCCTTGTCCTAATAGGTTCAACCCCCTCATCACACTAAAGAAGAAAAGAAAGAAATTGCAATTGAAATTGCTCACCAACCCGCATCAATCTTTCTAACCGAAGTTGACGACTCCTCAATTAGATCCCTTCTTCCTTCTGTCTTGGATAATGAAGTTCTAACATCAAAGCACGGACTTTATCTTTTATTTCCTGTGGACGAGCACCATGAATCTCCACTTTGTGTTATATTTTGTGCCTCCACCCTCATCTCATATAAATAGGATGAGAAATCTAATTTTAGGGTCAAAAAACCCTAAAAGTAGGCCACCATCAGATCTGGCCGTCCACCAACAACCAACGGTGTAGATTATATCACATCACAAATTATGGACATTCATATTGTCAAATTAAATTGATATAAATTTGTAAATCTAATCAAATCATATATCTAATGTATTTTCAAATCATATCAAATCAAATTTGTTACCATATTAGGGCTCCAAAATTTTACTCTTACCAAATTCAGACTGTAATCCAACAATCTTTCCCTCCAGTCTAATGAGAGGTGTTGACCCCATGGTTCCTCAACAAGACTCCATGCCTGCCACCCGTGATAGAAATTCTGCTCCCAAATACCACTGATCTTCAATCCCTCCGAGTTGCTTTGCATCTTCCTTCGTCTCCAGCTCCTCGATCGTCATGTCGACGGTAGCTGCCAAGCGTAGCACCTTCCGCACCATTGGGATCCTACTGATATCAATAACACAGCCAAGACTGAAGTCCCTGACGATCAGCCTCACCGCTAATCTTGGTTGTATGTCTCCGACTTCCGTCTTCAACCATAATGTGTTACCGTTCTGACGAGCTTCTTCACCCTTGGCTGGCCCAACCAAGTGTACGGTGTGGTTCTTCCGAAATTTGAATTCCTGAACCTGTCCACCTTGGTGTCTGGCACTGAAGCTCTCATACACATGCATCCTCGAGCAGAACATCATGGACTGTGCACACCGTCGATGACTCACACCTCCCCTGGAACTGTGTAAATGGAGATGCTCCGTCTCATATTGAGTTTGCAGCAAACCTTGATCTCTTTCCTGGCTTTGAACGGCTAAAACCGATGCCGCTTCACAATACTTTGGCAGACCATCCATCACCAAAAATAGATCCGTAGAGAAACCTTGACCTGGAGACCGATCAAGTGTGATCATGGGACCGACAGACTGACCCTCAATCTTTGACTCATCACCATCCTTCGCTTTGTCTCGATGAACCGAATCCTCCGTATCCCTCAAAACATTTCGAAGACCCTCATCAGCAATTTTTCGACGATACAACTCCTGTCGTACACCACTCGAGCCTCCATCTGATGTATGTGTCCTATCTGTACAACTCAGCGGCTTGAGCCTGTACATGCCACATCACAAATCTCCTCGAGCCAGCTATTGGGAACCCTTCGCAAGCATCCAATCTTTGTCCCCAAATAAACTTCGACGGCCATCATCTGCCAGCCTCCCTATCAAAAATTAAGTTGTAGCGTAAACTCGATACATGTCGCACACCCTTAATAACGAGCTTTACACCAAGCTCTGTCATCAAGTGTACATTATTGATGCCTACAACTGCAGTCGTCTCCTTGTCGTCCATCTTCACTCGTCCAAACTTGTCATCGTGGTATGACGTAAAGATCCTTCTCTGTGGAGTGGCGTGATACGAAGCCCTCGTGTCTATGATCAAATCATCATTATGACACATGTCATAAGGTTCTTCTGAGTCGGTTGCTGCGATGATGATATTTTCAAACTCTGTAAGATCCTCCTGATCATCCTTACCTTTAGCTTTCTCAGCTTTGAGCTTCATGCAATTACTCTTTATATGACTCCTTTCGCCACAGTAATAGCAACCCTCCTTGTGATCCATAATCGCAAGATCACGAGAAGTCTTCCGTGTCCCCGCCTGTGACTTGAGTATTTCCTTCATGTAGGAAGCCACCAAAGCGGACTCATGCGACAATTTAATTTGCTAGCGCCGAGCGAAATTGCTTACCGACACCACCAACGTCTTTCAACTTTTCGGCAGAGAACTCAAAAGCAGTAGGGCCTGAAGCTCATCATCAATCAGCATCTTCATCATAGACTTGATGATAACCTGAACCTCGTTCAGATGTTGTGCCACCGAGATATCCTCCGTGTACTTCGGGTTAGGGAGTTGGCGAATAAGAAATGTCATGTTGCCAGCCGTCTTCCTTTCGTATAGCAAATTGCAGCTTCTTCCACAATGCTTTTTTCGAACTCTCTATGGACACGTGGTGGAACACGGAGTCGTCCAGCCATTGGCAGATGAATCCAACGGCCTTTCAATCTAGTAGTTTCCAGTCTTCAGCAGCTTTTTTCGATGGCTTTGTGTTGTCATCATCTAACGGACCATGCAAGTCCTTGTACCAGAGTAGATCCTCTATCATTGGCTTCCAAATCACTAGTTTTATCCTGTGAGGGTGATCATACGAGTGTTCATCTGCTCTATAGACATGGTTGCCAGAACACCAAAAGCTCTGATACCAGATGTTGGGAACTGGACATGCCCTCCTGCGCTCCGATACAGTATCTGTAACGTTGCCGCAGCAAAAATTTAGGCCAATCCACCTGCGATAACCAACCTCGTCTAACTAAAATCAAGTACAGATAAAGACAAGTATATGACTGTGACTATGTCACCTAGACAAATCCCATTCTTCGTAACTTAGATGAAATTATAAGATTGACAAAATAATATTGAACCCTTTGTCCTAATAGGTTCAGCCCCTTCACCACACTCAAGAAAAAAAAGCAAGAGATTACAATTAAAATCGTTCGCCAACCCGTAGTAATCTCTCTAACCGAAGTTGACGACTGCTCGATTATATCCCTTCTTCCTTCTGTCTTGGATGTTGAAGTCCTAAGAGCAAAGCACGGACTTTCTCTTAGATTTCCTGTGGGCAAGCACCACGAATCTCTACTTTGTGCCTCCATCCTCACCTCATATAAATAGGATGAAAAATCTAATTTTAGGGTTAGAAAATCCTAGAAGTAGCACATCATCAGATCATGTCGTCCACCAACAACCAGCGGTGTAGATTATATCCCATCACAAATTATGGACATCCAAATATTGTTAAACTAAATATTTGATACAAATTTGAAAATCTAATCAAATCATATATTTAATGTAGATTTCTAAATCATATCAATTCAAATTTGTTACTATATTTGGGCTCCAAAATTTGCTCTTACTAAATCCAGACTGGACTCCAACAGAAGTTTATGGAGGGTATGATTGAAAAAAATTAAATAAATATGAATTAAATAACAGTTAATCTAGGGTGTTGATTAAAAAAATAAAGTAAACATAAAAATAAATCATGACCTACAATAGGAGGTTACCAACAAGTCAAATAGGAAACACAATATTTTTCCTCATAATGATTGCTCCTAGTCATATTACAAAAATGTCCTTACAATAAGAACCATTGGATCATAAATCAATGGTTAAAATCATTGCTTATATCGATACAATTAATCTTTTACATTATATATATATATATATATATATTTTTTTTTTACATTATATATATATATATATATAATATTATATATATATAATATATATATATATAATATTAATATATATATGAAGCGGATCAAAAGTCCCTTTAGAAAACCCCCTAAAAAACTCCCTCACTCTCAACCGTAATTTAATGTTAATATTAATGTTAATGTTAATATTAACAACAAATAACATTAAGCCAGAGAACGTGCCGAAGTCAGCATTTCGCACTCGATACGGCCATTATGAGTTCCTAGTGATGCCATTCGGCCTAACGAATGCCCATGCTGCCTTCATTGATCTAATGAATCAGGTGTTTCAACCCTTTTACGACAAATTTATCGTAGTCTTCATTGACAATATTCTCGTCTACTCGAAGAACAAGGTACGACATGCAAAACATCTGCGGACTGTGCTCTAGACATCGAGAGAATCAGTTGTATATGAAGCAGAGCAATTATAAATTTTGGCTGAGTAGCGTATCATTCCTTGGCACATCATTTCATCAGACAGCATTGTAATCGACCCGAAGACAGTTGAAGCAGTTGCTGATTGGAGGCGGCCTACGTCGGCTAGTGAGATTCAAAGTTTCCTTGGTTTAGCGGGATACTACAAACGCTTTGTGAAAATTTTTGTAAAGATTGCATCACCATTGACTCGCCTCACTCAAAAGGGAGTCATGTTATGAGTGGCCGGACGACTATGAAGCTTCCTTCCAGGAGCTGAAGCAGCAGCTCATTTTGGCCCTTATACTCTCACTTCCGGATGGGGTAAAAGGTTTTTAAATATTCAGCGATGCTTCAAGCCAGGGCTTGGGATGTGTGTCTATGCAGCGAGATAAGGTGATCTTTTTTGTCTCCAGACAATTGAAGTCGCACGAGAAGAACTATCATACGCATGACTTGAAGTTAGCGGCAATTGTGTTCGCATTGAAATTGTTGCATAACTATCTTTATGGTGTGGCGTGTGCGATCTATACCGATCACAAGAGTCCCAAGTATCTCTTCACCCAAAAGGAGCTGAACTTACGACAGAGACGTTGGCTAGAACTGATCAAAGACTATGATTTGACGATCGACTACACGTCAGACAAGAAAATTTTGTGGCAGACGCTCTGAGTCGAAAATATATTGTCTCGTTATCCATCAATAGAAGACTACTACGAGAATTAGAAGAGATGGGGATCGACCTCCAGGTTCGATTTAGGAGAATGCAGCTGGCACAACTAAAGCTAGAGCGAGCTTACAGAAAAAGATCAAGACCGCTCAGAAGGATGATCTGTACCTGAAAAAAGTACGAAAGCTAATTTTAATTGGTAGGATGACCGACTTTTCAAAAGATGAGACTGGCGTGCTATGATTGAAAGGTAGACTATGTGTTCCGGATGTCCTTGAACTCAAAAAAAGATATTGACGGAGGCACACTATGCAAAATATATCTTGCATCCATGCAGTACCAAGATGTACAAGGACCTCCGCACGACCTTCTGGTGGCATAGAATGAAAAGCGATGTGGCACTTTTTGTGTTGTAATGCATGGCCTGACAGCATGTGAAAGCTGAACATCAGAGGCCGGGCGGGGAGATACAAAACTTGGCAATTCTGAAATAGAAGTGGCAGCACGTGTGCATGGATTTTATTGTTGGTCTGCCAAGATGCACGGAAAAATGATGCCATCTGGGTTATCGTTGATCGACTAACAAATTCAGCACATTTCATTACCATCAAAGTTACTTGAAGCGTCGATCGCCTGCCACGGATTTATCTTGACGAGATAGTGCGGCTGCACGGAGTTCCAGTATCCATCATCTCCGATCGGGATGCACGATTTCTATCACACTTTTAGAGTAGCCTTCTGTCGGCTCTGGATATGAAGTTTAACGTTAGCTCGGCTTACCATGCCCAAATCGATGGCCAAACAAAGCGTGTGAATCAGATTCTCAAAGACATGCTACGACTCTGCGCAATTGACTTCAAGTCAAGTTGGGACGTACATCTACCTATGGCCGAATTTACATACAATAACAGCTATCAATCCAGCATTCAGATGGCACCGTATGAAGCCTTGTACGGATGGAAGTGCAGATCACCCATTTGCTGGGATAAAGTCAAAAAGTGGCAGATTCTTGGCCCGAAGCTGGTGGAGCTGACCGTGCATAAGGTCAAGCTCATTTAGGAAAGACTGAAGATTGTACAGAGTCAACAGAAGATCTACGTTGACACCCACCGAAGACCATTTGAGTTCCTGGAAGGCGACCATGTATTTCTGAAGGTATTGTCTATGCGAGGAGTCACCAGATTTAGAGCAAAGGGAAGCTGAGTCCCCTTCGAAATACTGAAGCGAGTCACCCCAGTAGCTTATCAAATTGTATTGCTGCCAGCACTGTCAAATGTACATGATATTTTCCATGTTTTACAACTACGAAAATATGTAAACGATCCAAGCCATGTGGTAGAAGAACCCATGCAGATCTTGGGAACAAGGATAAATTTCTTCGAAATCGCTCGATCCTTCTCATATGCGTATTGTGGAGAAACCATTCGGTCGAGGAATCGACATGGGAACTCGAATCAGAGATGAAGAAAAAATTTCTTCATTGTTTTCTTAGAGATAGGTTCAATCCTTAAGCTTCAAGGACAAAACTTTTTCTTAGTTAGTTATGGTGTAGTGCCTCGTCCCTACATCACGCCTCATTTTCGTCCATGGGGTGTGTGAGAAGGAACATTGTTGCTACCGATTCAGTCGGAACCGATAGGTCAGGATCGATTGAATCGGTCGAACGAGAACGATTAAATTAAGATCATTTTCTCGTTATGGAAAGGCTTCTTCGGAATCAAGTCACATAGTCAGCGGGTTGCACCTCGAGGATAGACTCTGCGGCTGAGTCGGGAGAGACCTCCCTTTGCTCTGCTTTTCATGCCATAATTGCTTCTTTGGCTTTGGTTTTCTGAATGTATTTTCGTGAATATTTTTGACGGTTTTTATGGCTGTGTTTTCAAATTTCACATTTGTATCGAACTCATTGAATGAGACAGTGTTCTAATCAGTTGTTTATACGATTTTAGGTGATCGTGTAGGCGTCGTCTAGCACAGCCAACGGGTCTCTCGCCTCAATTAAACAATTAAGGTGAGTGGCTGACCCTTATCCCCTCGACCCTCATTTCTCTAATAAATTGTCGATACCAAAATATGATATGCTAGATATAAATACAACGACACAAGGCTTATTCCAATAACCTATTGTACGGCATCTCACGTATACGGGCTATAGAACTGATTATCATATAATTGTTACGTACTTGCTTAATACCATGCTATATAGAACTATGTTAAGCAAAGATTGAATCGATTAAATGAATGTCGCAACGATACCATAAAACGTGCCTTGATTAACTTGTTAATGTAGCACGGTCATGGACAACTTGTGCCAAGGGCGATGGTTTCTTCGGACGATATCCCGGGGCCATAGGACCGATCCGGCCTAGGAAGAAACATAGATAGCTATGTTGGATGCATGCCATGGTAGGCAGTGGCTTTCAACGGGACTCGCTACCTGCGCTGAAGGACCTCTCTTACCCAGCTATATGTCCATGATGGCTTGTCATACCAGTGACCTTCACAATTACATTCTATTATATTCTTCATTATCAAATGACAGGGAAGAACATGGTAAGCTTTATGCTGCAAGGGCACACTCTGCCGTGGGTAAGAATTATCGTCGTATGCTATTATGCCTTTCAATTACTTCCATGAATTGATTAGGATGGCTAGAAAGTTCACCAAATATATTATGCTTGTTCACTTAATTTCTTGAACCAAATGAGAGCACGGACATAAATTGCCACCCACCAGTACACGTGTAATATACTGACCCTCGCTCTCCACAGGTGCTCCAAATCAGGAAAGCGTGCCAAGGAACTGAAGGCGATGCTCATCCATTTTAAAGGCCTTGTTAAGCATGAAGGCAAATTCTGCAACATTTTAAAGACTCCGATCAACACTGTGCCATGTTGCATCAACTCTCGCCGATCCCAGGTCCAAGAGAGTGATTTTGTTGCTTTGTATAAAGAAATATAAATGTATGGAATGACTATCTCATCTGAGTCAATTTGTAAGCCCGCCGACCTCTTTTCTAATCAAGTCTTGTAAACAGGTATATTACCAATGAAAGCCAAAGTTTCTTTCTATATAAATGTGTTCAATTTCTCTGCGTATTGGATTTGAATATTGTGTTTCGGATAACCTTATAGAAATTGCCTTGTGCGGGCACAATTTAGGCTCGTACGGCATCATGCCCAGGGGACAACTATCGATTCTATCGAATCGGGGCGTGACAAGAGTGGGAGAGCTCTTCTAACGAGGGTTTATCCGAGGAAAAAAAGCACGAGAAGGCACAACCCGAGAAAGTTATTCCGTGCTTCATATGCAGAGTATGGTGGCCCATGCATGTCGATTTTTACAAAGACTGCGAAACCCGTGGTAGTACTTAAGTTAGATGTACTACTACGGGCCTACAAAATAGGATTAGAACTATAAGGACCCCACCACATGATTAAATCGTTATTGACCTCCGTATTTGATTTCAAGTACTCCTTTGATTTGCATCATGCTTGAATCTTTATACCGTCTAATGGTTTCCTTTTGCTATAGTTAAATGGACTCTCAAGACAAGAACACCGCTCCCCTGAACACCCCATCAACTGCAGGCGGATCTTCTATGAACGGGACCCCACGACACATGGAGGCCAGTTTACTTATTTGGGCGAGACGTCATAGCCGCATACCTCGAGATTTTATCGAGGCAACATTCCACCACCCCCATAGTTTCTTCCGCAGACTCTACCATCAGCACTTGTTCTACCTCCAGCACCTGCACTAGACAATGCTACACTCCTTGGGATCTTCCAGCAGCTCATCGCTTCCTAGACGGAGCAGGCCAACATCTTCCACGACACCTTGAGAGAGGCTCTGTCACGACCCGCACCCTAGAGTAAGGGCACGAGACGTGGGTACGTCCAGCCTACGTCGCAGTGTCGGCGGTAGAACGCTGTCCTAGGTCAAACATATATCTAACAATATATATCTAAACAGTTTATACTCCCCGAATGGGGGTGACATAGCAGTAAATGAACTCAATCACAACTAAGGAAGAGATAGCACGATATGAAATAGAACTCAAGAAAAATAGATGATAAAGTAGTCTAAGATAATCCCAGCAAATATCCAGAAGTATATGGTCTCAGATACAGAATGAAAGAATATATACAACTCAGAACAGAATAAAGTCTAGCTAAAACATGTCTCAAGACTACATAAAATAAGATAAGCCTAACTAATCTAGTCTAGGCAATGGGGATGATATCCTCAGCTAGAGTTGGGTCCTCCTGAGGGTCCAGCTCGCAAGTGTCATCTAAGGCTGCCCCGTAGTAAGTATCCAGACAGGCCTCCTCCTCGTCCTCTGTAATATTTCAACAGGTCCAGTCAGGACAGGAGCGAGTACAGTACATCTCAACAGTTCATAGCAGGTTAGAAATATAATCATGCAGTAAAGTAAGATACAGGTGCTGAAGAATACAGTATAAACAGAGAAGAGAACTGTAATAAAATATCTACTATAAGTAAGGAACTAACAGTGGCTAGTGAGTCAGAGTACAGGATAGCACATGTGAACAGAACAAATTTGTACATGATCTACACTAAGGAGTTTCACATGATCTACACTACTATAGAATTGTTCACATGACTACTAGCACTCCACCGTTTTTCCCCAATCAATGCACAAGGATCTAAGCAGGTTATGTTATTATACATGATATCACATGGGGGGCCATGAAAGGGTGCACATGATAGTATACATGAGGGCTCTGTGAACATGAGAGTACATGATTCACAAGAGTGTACATGTATGGTGAAAGCATAGGAGTACATGATGAAAGTGAAATGCACATGACACAATGTACCCGATGCTCCCGAGGGGGATAACATCGCATGAAGAGATCCATATAGTACCAATCCGTGATAATGTCGTGACAGTACAAGTAAAGTAATTTAATGCAAGAAATAATTCTAAGCAGGATATGAAATGATCAGAGAATGTACTCGCCTGGTATCTGAGTGTCCAATATGAAAGTACTGTCCGAGGAGTGGTGTCTGGCTCCTAATCAGAACAACACAAGTCACAACAAGTCCAGAATGGTAAAATGAAGTTCTACTATGCATTCTACATGATTCTAGGTCAATCTAGGCCAAAGTCAACTCTTGGTAAACTCTGGTCAACCCTAGAAGTCAAACTAGGTCAACCAAGTCTAAATTAGGCCAAACTAGTCTGCCTTAGTCTAATCAAGTCTAGCTTAGTACTCCTACACAATCACTAGGTCAAACTAACATCACACATACACAATTATTTATATACACTACACTATACATATACATTATATATATCATATATAACCATAGGCTAATGTATAAACCATACAACACTAAGCTAATACATAGAAACATATACATAGGCATACAGGGCTCATGTGTGTGTGATAATGTGTATGTGGGTGTTAACCATGTGTGTAGAGAGATGTGTGTATCATGGGATTTGTGAGAGGGCATGTGTCAATGGAAACTAAGTGTGTGGCATGGTGTCATGAGAGTGTTAGGTGTAATGTGTTAGTGAGGGAATTATGTAAGTGAAGTGAGGCATGAGAGTGTAGGTGTGTTAGACATAGGCATGTGTGTTAGGGTCAATGGAAAACAGTTTTAGTTTCCATCTAGGTAATGTGTGTGTGTTAACAATGTTATAGGGACATAGCTAATCAGTGAACAGTAAATGGAGAGTGCATAAAACAGTGTGTATGTGTGTGGTGTGTGTGACTGCACTGGACTGAAACAGGAATGTAAATGTGAAAGGGAATCAACAGTTCAGCCTATCCTAAACTCAGATTTCAGTCTAGGACTAATTCCCAGATTTAGTCTTAAAACAAATTCCAGGTTTCATATCATTTTAGGAATCATCCATAGCTTCAAATAAAACTCAAGGAAAACAGTTTATTTAGTCTACAACAAACCAACCCATTCCCAGGTTTTGAAGAAACAACATTAAAAATCGAAATCAGTTGGCAGTTTCATTTTGAATCAACCCAATGGCCAAAAAGGCCATTCACAAACAAAAGCTAAATTCGAAATGACATAACTCAACAATGTGGATCAACACATATGTGGGGGTGATTTATAGTGAAGAAACATCAGACAATCAGGAAAAATTAATGTTCAGGAATTTGAAAACAAACAGTATCAGGAATGGGCTTCAGTGAACTATGGTTCTTACTGAAATCGAATTCTAAACATTCATTCAACTAACAAATGAATCCCTTACTCCCTAAACAGGATATTTGAAGAGTAGTAATTAAGCATAACATATACATGCTATAAATCATCAAACTAAAATCGAACAAGGAAAAATAAACAGTGAGCAAATCACTGATACCTGGCAAATTCAGAAAGTATCAGTTCAGTCTGCTCATTCATTCGAATCCCCAAATTTCCACATAAAACTTAACTCAATCATGTAACTAACATTATCAGAGATTAACAACACATTCAGGATCTATTTAATCAATTTAAAACAGAATTTAAAAGCATTAATATCAATCTAACATAGGAACACAATTCAGAACACGGGTACACACAGTGCACGACGCGTGCACTGGCAAATGCGTGTCCGATACGACACGAGAGCTCATGACACTTCATAAACCTCATGTCAGTCACGGACACGACACGCGTGTCAATTTTCGTACGTCGAAGTGGAGTGTGCACTGCACACCAAGCCCCGAGCAGCAGGGGATCCAACCCGAACGCACGCGCGTGTCAACAGCGCGTGTCCACGCGTCGAATCCAACACAAACAGACACTAATATCACCCCAGTCCAAAAGAAAAATGTAAGCGATAGCAAAATAGAAATTTCCAATCAAATAGATTGCACAAATGAAATCGAAATGCCCTTTAAGGCATTTCGACAAACACCTAAAGACAGACTCTGATACGTGTCCAGACGGACACGAAACTTATGTAATCCGACACGAAACCAATGCAGACACTTAGGGGACTCCTAGGGCTTCCTAAATATGTAAAGAAATTGGAATTTCATGGAGAAATAAGGAAGTTACCTATACTTGAACTTTCAAGAAAAACCCCCCTCCTATAGCTCTTCTCCTTGATGTCCCAATCCAATCAAATCACCACCAACTGAAATGAAACTTCAATAGCAGCAAGAATAGGTATATTAAAACCTAATGGAGGAGATTTGAATGAAAAAGGAAAAAGGAAAGGAAATCTAGGGATTAATGAAGTAGGAAACAAACCTTGTTTTCTAAACTAGAGCTTTCCTAAAAAGAGGCAACCCTAAAAATTAGGAGAGTACTTATAGGGTGATGTTCCCAATGTAGATAGGGGTGGACGGCCACTTAGTCTAGGGATTAGGGCTTAGCAATTGTTTTGGGCTTTGGGCCAACCTACAAGGCTATGAGTTAAAATGATTTATTAAAGGTTCTAAATCATAAGCCATGACTTATGACTTTCTAATTCCTATTGCTAACTAGAGTCTATTGACCAAACCAAGGGTTAGCTTAGGTTAGACTAGAGTCAAATAACCTAACCAAGTCCATACTTACTAGGGTTAGCTTCTAGGTTGGCCTACAAGGGTCAAAACTAGTCAAAATCAATCTAGTCCAAACAATTCCAAAATAATTCCTAAAAATTCCCATAAATTCAAATAAATTCTAATAAATTTAAATTACCCCAAAAATGTCAAAAATACCCTCACACTAGAAATGTGGTAGTGACAGGCTCTTCAGACTAGAGATGCTCTCTGACTGCTGTCACGACCCGCACCCGGATATACGGGTACGAATACGTGGGCCACGCCCAGCCTACGCCGCGGTATCGGCGGTAGAACGCTGTCAAGTATACTATACTAACTACAACATCTAAGAATCCATAACTAGAAATGTACTCATGTCACATCACGAAAACTAAGGAAGATAAGACAAGAAATAATAACAATATCACTAGAACAACTAGAATCTACAATGATCATAAGACAGGAAAATAAAGAAGGAACAACAGGACTAACTAAGGATAACTACCAGGCAACTCATAGAGAAGAATAGTGGGAACCACCTCAGTTAGCATCAACATCTGTAATATTTTCATAACGTATCCAGTCAGGAGCGGAACGAGTACATATATCTCATAACAGATCTCAAGATAGAATAAAAGCTATAAGACTGTAAATAGAGCATATACAATAAAATCATGGAGTGTACATGTATGTATCATGGCATGGTAAGCTGTAAAGCTAGAGCTAGAACAAGAAAATAGAACGGGATCATGGCATGTACACGAATCAAGGTAAGCTATATATCCAATGTGTGTGAGTAGTAGTTTCAGCTTGTGATCGGCTTGGGTACCTGTCAAGAATCGGCCTGGCAAGTCATAAGTGCGGTATATGACTCACACTGTTCGGGAATCGGGATGGATCTGATCACAGGCATACGCTACTACTCCCCCTACCCCAACTGGTAGAATGGATCCAAACAGGACACGTCACTGCACGGGATTCTAATGAGAAGGTCGCGAACCTGCTCTAGAATCAGTGACCATATATCGAGCAAGAGCTACAAGGGTGCTTGCACAATACATCCCAACCTAAGAAGGAGAAACATCTCTCGTCGGGATCCAAGAATACCAATCCGTGAAAACCATGTGTCAGGAATAAGCATATCAACACTAAGTACATGAATCATAACAGTTATCATAAATTGGGAATAAGTTATCAGAGAATGTACTCGCCTGGGGTCCTGCTGTCAATATGAATCAGGGTTCGGAGTAAAACCACAGACCTAAAGATGAAATAATACAAGAGCTGATCAGGGTCAAAAGATATACTAACATCTAGGTCAAACTAAGACAAACTGGGTCAAAGTTGACGTACAGTTGACTTTGGTCAACTGGTCAACTCTGGTTCAGTTCTAGTCAATTGTAGGCTACGGTTGACTTCCGGTTGACTTTGGTCAAAATAGTCAACCAAGGTCAAAATTAGTCTAACCTAGGTCAAATGTTGACTCTACTTCGACGTTCAGTCAAAGTAGTCAACCATGGTCAAACTGGGTTAAAGCTAGCCTCTACAACCATCTACAGGGTCAACACATGCAATTTCAGTGGTTGTGAAATCACTGGAATCGATGGATCTCAAATACCACAAAAGGAGAAAGATTATAATGATAGGGTAAAAACCTACAGATATTGTCGGATGGTGAAACTAACATCACCAATGTGTCCAGAATGGTCAAATCAGCTAGAATAGCCTATCCAAAAGTCCAATTTGGACACAGGGGCAAAACGGTAATTTCCGGCCAAAATAATGTCCGTCGTTGGACACACTTTGCACCGAAAAACGTGCCAAAATAAAAGTGCACAAAACCTAACAAATTATATGTCCACGAATCCAGAATGACGATACGAACCCAACGGTATATCCAGAATTGGATTCCGTTGACCCGATCTCAAATTGGTCCGTTGACCCGGACATTGGAAACCGATTTGCACGGAAAAGCGTGTCGGGGCCAATGTCCTCAAAACTCAGCAAATTATATGTCAACGAGTCCAGAATGATGATACGAACTCAACGGTATATCCGAAATTGGATTCCGATGAGCCGGCGTCAAAAAGTCCCATTGACTCAGAAAGTGGGACCCGCTTTGCACCGAAATGCGTGCCAGGGCCCACGTTCTCCAAATCAGGCAAACTTTATATGAAAACATGCCAGAACGACGCCACGAGTCTACTGGTGGTGTCAGAATTTGAATCCGGGGTCCCGGGTTCAAAAATGGAATTTTACTAGTACAACACTAAGAATTCGAACGACCAACTTTGGCGTCGAATTCGACCGACCTAACAAGCTCAAACTGAAATGAAATCTAAAGGGGGCAGGAAGAGGGTTATACCAGCTGTGCACCGGAACTGGTGGCGCACAAAACGGAGCTGCGACGACGAAGATACGAACCCGCGAAGTTGGCGTCGCGAAACTGTCCAAAAACAGTACAAATTAAAACGTCAACTTGGTGGCCGGTTTTGATGTATCAAACGACAGAATTAACGGTTCAAATTTGAGAGGAATGAAGGGGTATATACCGAGATTGAGACGGAGCGAAGAAATCGCCGATCCAACGGTCGGATTGTCCGAAAAATTGGCACGAAGTTGCTGCTCCGAAGCGAACTTTCTGAATTTCGAAATCGCGCGTCACGGCGGGATCCCGTGCAAAACGCACGAATCGTCCGTTTCCCGCGTCGGGGACGACGGAGGCGGTAAGGGGGCCTCGCCCGAGGTCGCCCGGCCATGGGGTGCTCACGGGGGCGGCGGGCCGGCCACGTGGTGGCGCGCGGCCGCGCCCATGCGCACGCGCTCCGCGCGGGGTGGCGCGACAAGCCACTGCTGCGCGCTGCCGCTGCTGCTGTTTGCAGCGTGGTGCGGTGGCGGCGCTCCGCCGGGCACGGCGGGGGGGCTGTGCGGGCGGCGTGGCGGCTGGTGATGGTGGTGGGTGTGGTTATGGTGGTGGAGGTTGATGATGAAGATGATGATGAAGAAGATGGTGATGATGAAGATGATGGTGAAGGAGGAGGAGAAGGGTGAGCTCGGCCTAGGGTGGTGGGGCTGGCCGTCGGCCATGGGGGTTGTGGAGCTGTCGGCCGAGAGGGAGGGAAGTGGTGAGTGTGTTGTGTTTTGTTGAGAGGGAAAGTGGGGATGATATGTGTGTGTATATATTTAATGTAAAGAGAGAGAGAGAGTGTGAGATATTTAAAAAGAGAGAGAGAGAGATGTATGAGATTGAGAGAGAGGGAGTCGGCCATAAAAAAGGGAGGGTGTGCTGTGAGCTGTAAAGGAAGGGATGGTGTGTGTGTGAGTTAGAGAAGAGAGAGATGTATAGTATATATGTGTGTGTGAGTTATTTAAAAGGGAGAGAGAGATGAAGTGATATTTAGAGAGAGAAAGTGAGATAGAGATGGGTTTTACTTCATGAAGAAGAAAAGAAAGAGGGGGGGTTTCGGCTGAGTGTGGGGTGAGGGGAGGGTTCTCTTTGTGTGGGAAGTGAGAGAGTAGAAGAGAGAGAGATAGTGTATTATATATATTATATATATATGCACATGAGATATTTAAAATATTAATAAAGTAGAGAGAGAAAGAAATATTTTTAAAATAGGAAATTCTTGTGGGGTAATTGAGCAGTCATGAGAGGGCAACATGGAGCTTGGGTTCGGGTTCGGTCGAGCCGGGTCGGACCAAAATCGAACAGGAGGCAATATTCGAATTAAAATAGGGATTTCTAATCATGGGTAAATAAGTAGCATGTGGGGGCTCAATAAATAGGACACAAGTGGTGGGCGGATAGTAGGCTTCGTGTGGGTCATGTCCATATTTGGGGTCGACTAGATTGGATTGATGTCGGGCCCGGAAATTAAATGGGAAATTAAATCAGATTTTACGGCAGATAATTAATTGGCCTAAATTGAACCGGAAGTTGTACGAAGGAAATGGAGCACAAAATGGAGTGTCTGAGTGGGACACAATGGTCATGGGTGAAGAGCGTCTCGAGTAGATCAGGCATGACAAGTTGGTTTCAAGAAAAAGGCTAGTCTGGTGCTCCTAAATTAAAAGCCACGGTAACGTGCTTATGGGGATCAAGAAAAAGAGTGGGAAATCAATTAATAATTTAAATGGTCTAAATTGACCCGAACTTGTGCGATACAAAAGGAGCACAAGGGAACGAGTTTGGATGGGACATGATATATCGACGTGAAGGTAATCTCGTCTACTTCAAACTTCAAGAAGAAAGTTTCCAGAGACTAGCATCCCTGATGCTCTAGAATTCCAAGTCACGGTAAAGAGCATTAAATGATAATAACTAATTAAATCAAAATTAATTATCGAGAATAAATCATTTAGGAAATTCGAAAAAAATTTCAGAAATTCAGGGGGCTTACAACTGCGCCCTGGAACATCTAATGACTTCATGGACCTCAGGCCCAAGGAATTCTATAGGACGGGAGGGATTATCTACGCTGATGAGTGGTTGGAGAACGTGGAGCAATTTCTTTGGATGGCTCGAGTTCCTGAAAACCTGAAGATCTAGTCGGCTAGCATGTAGCCTTTAGATATCGCTAGGACTTAGTATAGAGATTAGCCCCGACTTTCCATAGCAGATATGACTTAGGAGGAGTTCAAGCAACTGTTCAAGAAGAAGTTCTACCATGACGTAGCTCGAGAGGTGTTAGTGAGTCAGTTTGAGAGTCTGGAGCAGGGAAACCTCACCGTCGATGAGTACACCTCGAAGTTCTCTCACTTCAGCCGCTTCGCAGAGAGCATGGTCAACACCCGTGAAAGCAAGGCTCGATAATTCAAGAAGGGATTATCTTACGAGAATTGCCTAGCCATCGCCACCAGCCGAGCTGCTACCTACGAGAAGATCTTGAAGGTCGCACAAGCAGTAGAGAAAGAGCTGGGTCGTAAGCCGAACAGAGATTAAGACGCATATGGAGGAGGTAGCAGCCAATCAGGACCGATGAAGCGTCCCTATGTTCCAGGAAAGACCTCAGCACAGCAGTATCAGCCGCAGCCCCGTTTTCAGCAGCAGTTCCAACCTTCTGGTTGAGTTCCAGCACATCAGCAACACCATCCTCCTGCTAGAGCTTTCCCCTTCACAGCAGATTCAGCAAAGACAGCCAGTTAGCCCTTGCAGCTACTGTAAGAAGCCAGGACATACGAAGGAGGTGTGCAGGAAGTGACTTGGAGCTTGTCTATTTTGTGGGTCGATCACACACCAGCTGAGGGACTTTCTTACGATGACGATCCATTCAGCTCAGAGGACAGCTACTACCCTGAGAGCACCGACGAGACCTGCGACAGCCCAGAAGCAGAGAGGGCCCCTGCCCGCACAGCAGTAGCGCTTTGCCCAGCACCAGCAGAGGTGCAAGGCTTTTGCCATGGCGGCCGAGGAGACAGAAACATCTCCTAACGATATAGCAGGTTCCATTCTCCTCGAATCTCTTCCAACTATTGCCTTGTTTGATTCTGGTGCCAGTCATAGCTTCATATATGTAGCCTTTGTTCAGACATAGTATTGTATCTGAGCCATTGGATTGCAATTATAAAATTTCGACTGGCAGAGGCATCATCCTAGTCAAGGATGTCTGCGACGGACGCCGCATTACCTTAGGAGGCCGAGAATGGTGTGCCACTTTACTTGTAATGCCATTCTGAGAGCTTTGACATATATATCGAAATGGATTAGTTTAGTAAACACCATGCCAGCATTGATTGTCATCGCGGATGTGTGTATTTAGTTCGCGGAGAGCCGTATTCCAGTTCGCTAGAGGAGCAGTAGAGCAGCATAGCGAGGCTATTTATGGAGCATGGTAAAGAAGAAGGAGCTATGCACCTATTATTGCAGAATTTCTCGACGTATTTTCCGATGAATTACCCGGACTGCCACCCGATAGAGACGTGGAGTTTTCTATTGATCTTGTGCCAGGCTCAGAGCCAGTATCGTAGTAAGTATACATGATCAATAACAATGAGGCGGTGGAATTGAAACTGCAGATTGACGGGTTAAGAAAGGGATTCATTAGATCAAGTTTGTCGCCTTGGGGTGCTCCGGTGTTATTTGTGCCGAAGAAGGATAGGTCGGTGCGTATGTGCATCGACTATCGGACCTTGAACAACATAACAATCAAGAACAAGTACCCTCTACCAAGAATTGATGACCTTTTCGATCAGTTGAGCAGTACGTGGGTATTTTCTAAGATTGACTTGAGGTCGGGGGTACCACCAAATGAAGGTAAAGAAGGAGGATATCCAGAAGACAGCCTTTCGGACCAAATACGGCCAGTATGAGTTTATGGTAATGCCATTTGGGTTGACTAATGCTCTGGCAGTCTTCATGAATTTGATGAACAAGGTGGTCCACCCATACCTTGATCAGTTTGTCGTGGTGTTCATCGACGACATCTTCATCTACTCGAAGTCGCCGGAGGAGCATGAGGAGGATCTGAGGATCATGCTGGACCCTCAGGAAGGATAAGCTCTCGAAGTGCGAGTTTTTCTTAGACAAGGTGGAATTCCTTGGACACGTGGTGACCGGAGACGGTATATCCGTAGATCTGAAGAAGGTTGTTGCCGTAGAGTCTTGGACTACTCCGACTACTATGGCAGTGATCCGAAGCTTCTTGGGATTAGCGGGGTACTACAAGAAGTTTGTACAGGACTTCGTTCGGATTGCGGGCCGATGACTAGGCTTACTCAGAAGGACGTAGAGTTCGTGTGAACAGAGGACTGCCAGGCTGCGTTCGACGAGTTGAAGAAGAGGCAGCTCCAGTATGATCTGGCAGTTTTTCTATTTATAGCAATGCTTCAGGGAAAGGCTTGGGGTGTATTCTAGAGCAGAACAAGAAGGTGATAGCATATGCATCCAGATAGTTGCGATCACATGAGAAGAACTATCCCACCCACGATCTAGAGTTGGCAACGGTTATATTCGCCCTAAAGTTGTGGAAATATTACTTGTACGGAGAGCGTTTGGAGATATTCACTGACCACAAAATCTTGAAGTACATTTTCACACAGAAGGAGCTGAATATGAGGCAACACAGATGATTGAAATGATGAAGGATTTCGACATCGCGTTGCAGTATCATCCGGGGAAGGCCAACGTAGTTGCGGATGCCTTGAGTCGGTATCCAGTGGCTATGTTTCTGATAAGGAACAGGCATCTGTTAGCAGACTTGGAGAGTCTACGCATTGAGGTCGTCATTCGGGAGTTAAGATACAGATGATGGGTATGTAGATTCAGTCTAGATTAATGGATAGTATTCGAGAGGCACAGCACCAGGATGAACATCTAAGGAGTATCATAGCTCAGGACGGGGCGATTTATTGGAAGACTTTACCATTGCAGAGGATGGTTCATTGAGGCACATGACGAGAGTTTGTGTACTAGCAGAGAGCTACGAGAGGAGGCCATGCAGGAGGTGCATCATTCTCAATATTCTTTACATCCATGAGCCAATAAGATGTACAAGGATCTGAGAGCCCATGTATGATGGTATGGTATGAAGTGAGAGGTGACACGCTTATTTCTAGATGCCTTGTGTATCAGTAGGTCAAAGCAGAGAGGCAGAGACCAGGGGGGTCTGCTTAGCCATTGTCGATTCTCGAGGGAAGAGGGAACATATCATCATGGATTTTGTTTTCGGTCTTCCACGCTCGCCAGGAGGGAAGGACGTAATTGGGTCATCGTTGACAGGTTGACCAAATCAGCCCATTTTATACCATTCAAAGTGGGACTGTACACGGAGAAGTTAGCAGAGTTATATGTGAAGCAGATCGTCAGGTTGCATGGCATTTAGTGAGTATAGTCTTCGATCGTGATAGTAGGTTCACATCCCACTTTTGGAGGAGCTTGCACGCTTGCTTGGGTACTCAGATCAAGTTTAGTACCACATACCACCCTCAGACGGATGGACAGTCGGAGAGGACCATTCAGACGCTTGGAGACATGTTGTAGACGTGCGTTCTAGATTTTGACGACTTGTGGGACGACCACCTTCACCTAGTAGAGTTCTCTTACAACAACAGCTACCAAGCTAGTATTGAGATATCCCATTTCGAGGCATATGGGCGGAGATGTCGTACCCCACCATCTTGGGACAACGTAGGAGAGAGAGCACTGTTGGGACCCGAGATGGCAATGGATGCTATAGAGAAGGTAAAGAATATTAGAGAGCTACTTCGCAAGGCTCAGGACAGATAGAAACACTGGGCCGACAGTCACCGAAGACCGTTAGAGTTTGAGGTAAACCTTCCTTAGTCTAAGATTGTTAATATCGGTAGAAAATAAGGTAATCACCCCATGTTTAAATCTAGGTTGGCGATTTGGTGTTCTTGAAGATATCTCTGACACGTGGCACGATACATTTCGGAGGAGGCGAAAAGCTCAGTCCGAGATTCATTGGACCGTTTGGCATCCTTGAGAGGATTGGAGCGGTGGCATACCGCCTCGTATTACCACCCACATTGGAGGGAGTGCACAACATGTTCCACATGTCCCAGCTGAGACGGTACGTGGCAGACCCCAATCACGTACTAGACCATTTGGAGATTGAGGTGGGACCGAGCCTTAGCTACCAGGAGCAGCCCATGGATATCTTGGATCATAGGGAAAAGGTACTATGTAACCAGACGATACCGTTGGTACATGTTGCATGGAGGCATCATTCTCTGGGCGAATCCAAATGGGAGAGAGAGGACGAGACGCGCGAGCGTCATCCTTATCTTTTCGAGCCATGAGGTATACTTCTGCATTGTGTCTATCTTTTAATTTCGAGGATGAAATTATTTTAAGGATGGTAGATTTGTGAGCCATGGACCAAAAAAAATTAATAATAATGTTATTAATAATATGTTGTGACTATTATTAGGCTGTCACCATTATATATATATATATATTTTAATATATATATATATATATATATATATATGTGTGTGTGTGTGTGTGTGTGTGTGTGTGTGTGTGTGTGTGTGGTGTGTGTGTGGTGTATATATATATATATATTATTATTATTATATATATATATTATATAATAATATATTAATAAAAATAATATATATATATAAATATATATATAATATATATTTTATATATATATTTTATATATATATTTTTTTTATTTATATATATATATATATATATATATATAATATATATATAATATATATTATATATATATATAAATATATATATTATAATATAATATATAAATAATATACAGCATTCGGGAAACCCTAGGGCGCCTCTTCTTCTTCCACGAATCCCGGTGTGGCCTAGCGGCCGTGCTGGAGCCCCTCCTGGGGTTGCCACACCACTTGGGTGGCAACACCGCCCCGCTGCTTGCTTCGTGCCCCACGGCACCCATGGCCTCTAGGTCTTTCGCCGAAGTGGTGGGAGGCAAGCCGTCCACGGCTGCGCCTCTCATCGCTCCACGCTCGATCTCCTCTTTCAAAGGGGCCCATCCATCTCCTTCACTGTTGAGGAGGAAGAAGCTTTAGTCTCCCCTCTACGCTTCGCGCTGGTTGGGAAGTTTTCGCATTTCCGGCCGTCGATAGACAAAATTCGTAAGGCTCTTGCGGAGTTTGTTTTCGACGGATCTATCAACGTGGGTCTAATTGATTCACATTCTCATCCGGCCCTCTTGCGAGTCCGACTTTCTGCGGCTGCGCTCGAAGGAAACTTGGTACGTTGCGCGTGCTCCGATGCGGATCTTCAAATGGGACCCTGACTTCTCGCCTAATCATGAATCTCCCATCACTCCGGTATGGATCAATCTCCCAAATCTCCCCACCACTTTTATGCAAAGGACGCCCTTTTTGCCATATCTGGAGCCATTGGTTCCCCCCTGAAAATCGACAAAGCAACTGCAGAACTTTCTCGCCCAAGCCTGGCAAGAGTTTTCATCGAGATTGACGCTTCTAAACCTCTCCAACACAAAATTCGGATCAACTTGCCGCGGAATAGGAGCTTTTGGCAACACATTGATATGAATCTATTCCAACCTATTGTAATGCATGCCGTCATCAAGGTCACGTAGCAGAATCATGCAAGTCCAAAGCTAATGAGAAAGGAAAGGCAGTTATTTCTGAAAAAGAGGCACAACCAACTGTGACCAGGATCCTCATGAGAGGGAGAGCCAGACAAACAAAGAGAGGAGAGTCAGCCAAACAAGGGGGTTTCTAATTTGGGAGAGGCGTCTACCAGTGCACTAAACAATAATACTACAGTAGCTAACCAGGTCTCGACAGCACAGCAGATCTCAGTTGAACCTATCACTACGGACAACCGCCAAAAGGAGCTCATCTCTCCTCCCCATGCAGGGAACGAGCACGTCCAATCTCCATCTAATCCACATTTAAGTCCTGAACCATCCCAAATAATGAGGCCTCTCCCCCGAGCACGCCGGGGCCAATTGATCCAGGGGAAGAACAGCAACATGCAACGAGAACAGAGGAGCTGGAAGAAGGTGAAATACAAGGTCGTACTTGGGCAGACGTAGCTGACGAAGAAGACGCGCGCATTCTGGCAGAACAATATGAGCAGGAAAAAGAAGCGGAAGCTCCAAACACCCGAGTTCCGTCCGTAAGAAAAAGGCTCCTCCTCCCCATCGGACAGAGTTCTCCGGTCAGTCAGCGCAAATTCCTCCAGCCAAAGTCTTAATGTTTAAATTCTTAATCTGGAACGTTAGGGGTATTGCTAATAAGTTGACTCTTAAGAGAATCAAAAACCTTGCTAGGGTTAACAAAGTTCACCTCATTGCGGTTATTGAACCTAAAGTATCTCCTTGTCAACTGACTAATTTCCAGATTAAGTTGGGTTGTTCCCAGGGCTTCTCTAATGAGAAAGGCAACATCTGGATATTCACTAGAGGAGGTTCTTCTATGCAGCTTGTTGATTCTTTTGATCAAGCTCTTTCGGTTCGTTTTTCAAACGATTCTACCTTCAGAAACTCTTCTGTCTATTGTTCATGGAGATAATACTAAGGGGGTCGTCTCATTCTATGGGAGAGGCTCCAACAACTCCAAACCCAGGTCCAGCTCCCTTGGGCCGTCGGGGGAGATTTTAACGTTGTCAGGAACAGGGAAGAGAAAACTGGGGGTCTTCAACCAAATTTCCGTGCTATGAGCGATTTTAATAATTTTCTGATGACAACGGGTCTCTCGGAACTCCAGTATACTGGTAGCATGTTTACTTGGATGAAATCAGATGGGGATAAGCAGGGCTCACGCCTGGACCGTATGTTGTTGGACAAAGACTGGCTCTCCATTCTTCCTCTATCCATCGAGGAGCACTTGAACAGAAACGAATCAGACCACTCGCCGTTACTGATTACTTTCAAATCAGCCTCCGCTAAGGTGCGTAAACAATTTCGTTTCTTGGATTTTTGGACAACTCATGAGGATTTTCTCAGGGTTGTTGAGTCTGCCTGGACTTCTATTCACCATCCCAATGCTCTTGTGCGGATTTCGGAGAGATTGACTGCTTGTCGAAAAGCCCTTTCTATATGGAGTCGAGCCACATATGGAGACATTTTCCAACAGGTCAAGGTTGCGGAAGACTCTGTTTTAGCGGCGGAAATCGAGCATGATCTTCACTCGGACACCACCAGAGCAGAACTCCAAAAGGCGAGGGCTCTCCTCAAACAACGACTTATATACGAGGATTCATATTGGAAGCAGAAGGCAAGACTGCGGTGGGATCTTGACGGAGATCGGAACACGTCCTATTTTCACGAATGTGTAAATAGCAAGCAGAGACGCTTAAGAATTCACTCGATTGAAACAGAAGGGGGCCTTCTTACTGATCTCAGGGACATCCAATCGTCTGCTAATACTTTCTTTGAAGAGCAGTTTATGAGTACAACTATTGTAGAAGACGAGAGCTTTCTTGATTGTATTCCTACGCTCATCTCTGAGGAAGAAAATCAGGCTCTGATTGCTCGTCCTACGAAGGAGGAAATCTCTTAGTAGTCCACAGTATAGATTCGGGCAGTGCGGGGGGGCCAGACGGTTTCACAGCAAAGTTCTTCAAAACTGCATGGTCTATCATCGAGGAGGATATAGTTGAGGCTTGTCAGTTATTCGTAGATGGTTTCTCTCTCCCTAGAGCCATTTCGAGTACATCTTTGGTCCTCATTCCGAAGAACAAGCACCCTAAAACGTGGTCAGACTATAGGCCTATTAGCCTTTGCACTGTTATGAACAAAATCATCTCTAAGCTTTTGGCTAATAGGTTATCAGTTCTCCTTCCGAAAATTATATCCCCTGAGCAATCGGGTTTTGTCCCTGGCAGAGAAATCATTGATAATGTTATTCTCGCCCAGGAGATTATGAGCATGATGAAGATTAAAAACAGAGGAGGGAATGTTGCCATTAAGCTTGATATGGCTAAGGCATATGACAGGGTAGAGTGGAGCTTCCTGATGAAGGTTATGCGGAGATTTGGCTTCAACAAAATTGGATCAATCAGGTCGATCGTCTGCTTAGCAACGTTTGGTACTCTACTATTATTAATGGCGAGTCTTCAGGCTTCTTCCATGGTTATCGTGGTGTTCGCCAAGGTGATCCTATCTCCCCATCTCTTCATCATTGCTGCAGAAGCCTTATCACGCAACCTCAAGAAGCTGGTAGAAATTCCGCTTTCAACCATTATTATGCCCCTAGCGGATGTCCGGCGGTGACCCACCTCGCCTACGCGGACGATGTGCTCATCTTCTCAGCCGGGGACGTATCATCTGTGCGTGCTTTGCGCTCAGTTCTTGCCAGATACGAAGCAGCGTCTGGCAGCTTATCAACAAAAGCAAGTCTTCTGTCTACGTTCATCCTTCTTGCTCAGCTGTTCGAGAAGAGGAGCTTAAGTCGATCACAGGATTTCAAGCTTCAAACCCCCCTTTTACTTACCTAGGTTGCCCCCTCATGTCTGGTAGAAAGAACGTGGGTATGTTCGAGGAGCTGATCGCTAAAATTAGAGGTCGTATAGATGGATGGCAGCAGAAACTTCTTTCCTATGGAGGTAAACTTATCCTTCTCAAATCTGTATTAACATCATTCCGATGTATACTCTTGCGGCCTGTAGTCCCAGGGCTGTTATTACTCAATTAGAAACAATGTTTTCGAAGTTCTTTTGGGGCTCTAAGGAGGGGCAGTACAAGCACTCATGGCTGAGTTGGACATCGATGGCTAGGCCTACGAAAGAGAAGGGGCTGGGCCTTCGTAGTCTAGATGAAGTTATCGATTCTTTCTCTACAAAGCTCTGGTGGAAATTTAAAACTCAGGATGGGCTATGGTCTTCATTCATCAAGACTCGTTATTGCAAATATACGGACATTGATGTGGTTCGTAGCAACTCTAATGCATCTCAAATCTGGAAAAGAATCCTCCATGGCGAGACATTTCCAACCATCTCATTCACTATAATCCTACAAACAACAGCCATGGACTTGGTCTCCTTCGCAGTCTGGGGTGTTCACTCTCTCATCGGCTTGGCTCATACTAGAGTGCCATACCCCATCGATACGAATTACTGTCACATCTGGAGCTCATGTATTCCTATCAAATGGTCTGTACTGGGTTGGAGAATCCTGCTTGATCGTCTCCCTACGGACGATAGTGTTCAACGCTAGGATATCATCTCGCCTCGAAGTGTCACTGTTGTATTGAGCCCCAACAAGAATCTATTAAGCTATATTTCATGAGGGAGAACTTGTGAAGACAGTCTGGCAACAGCTTCAACATCATTTCAATATTTCCTGTTCTGGTGATCCACAACAAAGACTTCAACATTGGTGGCGAAGGCCTATGATTCACTTACGGGAAATCGTAGTGGCAGCAGCTTTTTGGGTTCTTTGGAAAAATAGAAACAAGTGGACATATGAGAATTACAAGTTCTCGGGTGATCAGTTAGTAGTCGAAGTCGACGCCAAAGTTTGAAGGCTCTACAACGGTGCAAGCATATGAAGTCTCTTCCATGTTTTTTCGAAGCTCTGTAATTACCTCTTTGAACCGTTTGGTTTTTGATGAATGAATAAAATGCTCTTTAAAAAAAAAATATATATATATATATATATATAATATAATATATATAAATATATATATATATATATATATATATAAAGAAAACTAGACTATTCATTAGAAGATCCAACATTACAAAAAGGTAAGCGAGCCATTAACATTTACTTCAAAAGACTGGTAAGTCCTTCGAGTGATTCATCTAACTAGAACTTTCAGGATTTGTCGTCGGATCTCAGCAAATATTTGATCAGCAGTATACTTGTAAGCTTCATAGCGCCATTTATTCCTATTTTTCCACAGAATCCAGCATGTAGCCCCAACTACAATTTCCCGAAGATGAATCATTGGCCTCCTCCACCACTTCTTCAATATGTAGATAGAACCCCTGTACTTCGAATATGAAACTCTCGTTGCAGTTGGTTCCACACAGTCTTCGCCAGTTCACCATCATTAAACACATAATTAATAGTTTCCTGTTGGGGTTGAGCACAACAATGACATTGGGATGCAAGTTGATAACCAAGTTTTTGTACACTGTCATCTGTAGGAAGCCTTACGTGCAGCATTCTCCAGCCAAGAATAGATCACTTAATAGGAATACATGAGTTCCAGATATGAGAGAAATTTGTGTTGCAATTGTATGGGATTCTAGTGTGTCCATGCTGAGGTCAATGAGAACGCACCTGCTCTGGATGGAGTCCATAACCAGGAATTAATGTCCGAAGGATGAGGCACAATCAGATTAGAGATCTCTCTCCCCTTTAGGATCCTTTTCCAAATGTGTGAAGCATTGGAGTTAGCTGGAACATTATCCAGCCCAATATTTACAGCATTTGATTCTAAAAATGTCGACCATAGCCTTCCTGAGTCTTCAGTTTCCACCATAATTTGGTAGAGAACGAGTTTATAACTTCATCCATACTTCGAAGACCTAAACCCGTTTCATCCTGGGGTCTGGCCATTTTAGACCAGCTAAGCCAAGTGTGTTTATAAATCCCCTCCTTCGATCCCCAGAACAATTTAGAAAACATAATCTCGAGTTGATTAAGGACTGCCTTAGGGGGGGTTACACTGCTAATGTATACATAGGTATGGATGTTAAAACTGACTTGAGAAGAACAAGCTTACCCCCATATGATAGGAGTCTCTGCTGCCATCCTTCAATTCTATTCTTATCTTCAAAATCAGGTCTTCGAACATGCTTGCATTTTTCCTCTCTGACATTAATGGACATCCCAGATAAGTAAGCGGCGGATTAGATGATCTGAACCCAGTAATATCCGCAAATCAGCTTCACGATCTGGAGAAAGGACGGATGAACATATATGGATGACTTGTGAGCATTAATAAGCTGTCCCGAAGCTTCTTCGTATCTTGCCAACACTGAACGCAAGGCCCTAACAGATGAGACATCCCCGCTGAGAAGATCGAATATCATTCGCGTATGCAGATGAGTCACCGCTGGGCAACCACTAGGAGAGTAGAATGATTGAAAGAAGGTAACTCTACTAGTTTCTTGAGATTACGAGATAATGCTTCAGCTGCAATGATAAATAGGCAGGAATAATAGGATCACCTTGTCGAACTCCTCGAAAACCATGGAAGAACCCCGAGGACTCCCTATTGATAATCGTCGAGTACCATACATTGATGAGGGACGATACATCATATTGATCCATGTCTCATTAAATTCGAACTTCCGTATGAGATTCATTAGGAAAGACCAATCAACTCGATCATAGGCTTTAGCCATATCTAGTTTAATAGCAACATTCCCTCCTCTATTTTGATTTTTATCATACTCATCATTTCTTGGGCAAGGATCACATTATCAACTATTTCTCTACCTTTCACAAATCCACTTTGCTCCGGAGATATGATCCTAGGGAGAATAAGAGCCAATCTATTAGCTAGTAATTTAGAAATTACCTTGTTCATGACAGTGCACAGGCTAATAGGGCGGTAATCAGACCAGGTCATCGGGCTCTTAATCTTGGGATCAGCACAAGAGAAGTGCTTGATATTGCTCTGGGGAGAGGAAATCCGTCCATGAACAATTGGACTGCCTCCAGGATATCAGCTTAATAATATTCCATGTTGTTGTGAAGAACTTCACAATATACCCATCTAGACCCCCCGCACTCCTAGAGTCTATACTCTTGATGATATGATCTCCTCCTTCGTAGGATTACATGTCAAAGCCTGATTCTCCTCCTCTGTAATCATAGAGGGAATGCAATTCAGTAAATCCTCATCTGCAACCGTGGTCGTGCTCATGTATTGAGCTGCAAAGTGTTCGTTTGCTGATGCTTGAATATCATGCAGTTCTGAAAGGGAACAGCCATTCACCTTGACAGAATAAATCCTCAGCTTTTTGCTTGCTATTAACACATTCGTGAAAGTAAGCTGTATTGCGATCCCCTTCCAAATCCATCGTAATTGAGCCTTCTGCTTCCAATAAGAACCCTCATACGAAAGACATTTTTCAATAAGGCACGAGCTTTATGAAGTTGCTCTCGAGCAGAATCAGAGTTACTCTGCTCATAAGCGATCTCAGCTGCTAGGACTGCGTCTTCTGCCATCTTGACTTGTTGGAAAATGTCACCGAAGGTCTGATGACTCCAAACAGATAAGGCTTTTTGACAAGCTGCTAGCCTTTCTGAAACTCGTACTAGAGCATTGGCGTGATGAACCGAGTGCCATGCTTTATCTACCACTGTACAGAAGTCCCTGTGGGTAACCCAGAAGTCTAAGAACCTAAAAGCTCTTCGACCACACGCATTAGCAGATTTAAGGTGATAAGCAATGGCGTGTGATCGGATTCATTTCTATTTAGATGATCCTCCATCGACAAAGGCAGGATAGAGAGCCATTCCTTGTCCAGTAGCATGCGATCCAGTCGGGAACCTTGTTTATGCCCCTCTGATTTTATCCAAGTGAATGTGCTCCCTGTATATGGTAGCTCAGTTAAGCCCGTAGTCATCATAAAATTATTAAAATCATGCATAGCCTGGAGGCTAGGATCCAAACCCCCCGTCTTCTCTTCCCTAGTCTTGACCACATTAAAATCTCCTCCTACTGCCCAGGGAATGCTATAACATGACTGAAGGCCTTGCAATCTTTCCCACATCTCCACCCGACCTTCCTTGGTGTTGTGCCCATGGACAATAGATATAAGAACTTCAGTTGGCAGGAAGGTATTAGCGAAGCGAATAGTAATTGCCTGATCAAATGAGTCCACTAAGTTCATTGAAGAGCCCTCCCTTGAGAAGACCCAAATGTTTCCTCTATCATTGGAGATGGCTTGATGACAACCCAGTTTAAATTGAAAAGAAGTTAATTGGATGGCTGAAACCTTGGGTTCTATAATGGCAATCAGCTGAACTTTGTTAACTCTTGCTAAGTTCTTGATCCTTTTTAAAGTCATTTTGTTAGCAATACTATGCACGTTCCAAATCAGGAATTTAAATATTATTACTTTGTCGGAGGGTACCAGAAGAGGAGTTATTGGAGACTGACCGAAGGACTCTATCCGATGGTGGAGGAGCTTTCGTCTTGCGGTTCGAAGGTGGGGGCCGAGATGGCGCCGCTTCTTTTTCTTGATCATTTTCAGTCGCTACCAAAGCACGGGCTTCTTCTTCCTCCGCTACGTCCGCCCACGTTTTCCTAAGAATCTCACCTTCTTCAAGCGCCTCGGCCTCGTCTTCATGAGAAGCAATTGTAAGAGCAGTTTCATCCGCCGGTGCAATAGTTTCCGATTGGTGTTGGGGAGGAATGATCGTGTCATTACTCTGTAGGGGATCAGGTGTTAATGGAGTAGCAGCCGATTGGATGTTTTCTTCAGTTGCATGGGTCTCTGTGTTGCCCTGAAAAGCCTCTGTTTGGTGGTTGGAGTCATGATGAGGATCAACTTGAGTAGGCTGCTGACTTGTAAGCTCGTGATTGGGTTCCGGTTCCACTCTTTGCTGAGATATGGTGGAAGGCTCTCCCGTGCTGGTGTGCTCCCCGCTATGCATGTCATGCTCCCCATGAGGAATGTCCTATTCTCCCCGAGACAGTATGCGTGTGACATGCATCGGGTTTCTTTCTGTGCTACAACTTCCTTTCCTTTTTCTTTTTATTTAGTTTTGCAAGAATCTGTGGAGTGACCCTGGTGACGGCAGACAGTACAGAATAATGGTGTTGATTCATATTCAATATGCTGCCAGAAGCTTCTATTGCGTGGCCAGTTGATGCGGATCTTATGTGGCAAAGGTTTAGATGCATCAACTTAATGAACACCCTAGCGAGGCTAGGACGAGATAAATCTGCCGTGGCCTTATCAATCTTTAAGGGGGGAACCAATAGCGCCTGAGATAGCGAAGAAAGCATCCTTGGCGTATAGATGATGGGGAAGATTTGGGAGACTGATCCATACCGGAATGATGGAGGACTCCTGGTTCGGAGAGAAGTCAGGCTCCCATTTGAAGATCCACATAGGAGCTCGAGCAATGTACCACGTGTCTTTCGAACGAAGACGTAGGTAATCTGATTCGCACGTAGGGCGAATAAGTATGTGTTTGGAATCAGTAAGACCCGCATTAATGGATCCATCAAACACAAACTCCGCAAGAGCCTTACGGATTTTGTCTATCGATGGGCGATAATGAGAGAACTTCCCTACCAACGCAAAGCGTAGCGGAGAAGCTAGGGCTGTTTCTTCCTCTTCAGAGAATGAGATTGATGGAGCCCCCTTGAACGTTGTTACCGATCGAGGAGGGAGGAGGGGTGCAGATGAGGGTGTCTGACCTCCCACAACCTCTGCGAAAGATCTAGTGGTCATTGAACCGAAGGCCGCACAACAAAGACGGGGACGATGTCGCCACCCAAGTGGTGTGGCGACCCCGAGGGGACACCCGGCACGGCCTCAGGCCACACCGGGGTTGATGGTGGAGGACGAGGCGCCCTAGGGTTCCCGAGATGATATATATATATATATATATATATATATATATATAAGTGTATTGTATGGGCCAAGTACTAAGGGAGGACCATTATGCAAGTCAATTTAGGGAAGGGGGTTAAAGTCAAAATCACTATTCAAGTTCTAAATGGCCAGTTGATTGAATCAAATCTAATTCAAAACTTTCCATGTTCAAACTCGACCACAACCCTGTATTCAAACTACAATTTTCGAATAGGAGATATTTCGACACTTATAGAGCTAATTCCAAATTTGAAGTTAAATTCGATTGCCCTATCTCCTCCCCATAGATCAATCACTATATATATATATATATATATATATATATATATATATATATATATATATATATATAAGCAGCCGCCCCTTTTCCATCTACAAAACTTAGGAGTTCTTGTTTGCTTCCCATTGCAAGAGAGGTCAAGGAGGAGTCGAGGAGTAAATCGAGCACGGTAACCATCCCAAAAAGGTACACGAGCCTATCTTCTAAACTTGCAGTTCTTGTTTAATACATTAGATAATCGACGTTATGTCTAGGAAGAGTTAATGGGTAGAATCTATACTTGAAAGATCCATCTAGATGCAGCCATCAATTGCGGGTGTGTCAAATACATGCGTATCAGAGAAATACCTATAACTATGTATCAGAGTTAATTATATTATTATATGTATGAGTTTTATGGAAGCCAAGTTGGTGTTAGGGACTAAGATGAAGACAGGAAAGTTCCTTGCTGTGTTTCCAATAAGGTTGTAATAATTAAAGAAATGCAACGGAAGGGTAACAATAAGCCTAGTGTAGAGGGTTAACAAAAGCTAGTACACAAGGATATCCTGTATGAGGTAAGGTTAATATATTAGGCTAGACAGGGAATAAAGGGATTAGGATGCCTGGACATGAAGGTTATGCAGATGAGAATGGTATCGAAAACGAGGTAGTATCAATAATAGGCCGAGACTTATGTCTGATTATAATAGGGGCAAAAGCCTATTCCTACATATATGTAAGTATTACCTACGAATGTAGCATGCCATAGCAGTGTCTACCTGTTTGGGGAGTATATGTAACCAGGATAAATGATTGGGCATTCGATTGGCCGTGTGTTAACCCATGACAGAGTGATATAGGGTGTTTCTACAGGACAGTAGAGAGAAACCTTAGTATGTGTCAGTTACCATAAGGTACCCATCATCAAGCAA
>JANAVB010028396.1:3805914-3990914 GCA_029216955.1 Iris pallida | reverse complement strand
ATAATTTATAGTCAGAAAGAAATCACAATATTGTTTTATCACAACATTTAGACAAATTTTGTCTTTGCTTATATTTTGTGATGCTATAATTCTTTTGACTAGTTAAAACAATTTAGCCACAAGAAAATAGTTAGTGAAATTGCAAATTCCTTTAAATCTGAAGTTTTTAAAAGTTGAGATTAATTTGGGTACAAGCCAAAAGGGTCCTTCCGTCAACCGGACGTAAATAGCCTAAAGCGATACGGTACTTAAGCGTCCCCATGTGGACCTCCGCTAGCTGGGAACGGGCCCCTACAGCTAACCCAAGTTAATCAACACTTGATAAGCTATAGATTTTTATGGTTGATTAGCAAAATCACTTACTATTATTCTAGTACTTTAAATTATCATTTTTGCAACATGGCTAGTAAGATAAATCTTTAGAGCCATGGATACTGTGACAGAGTCAAATAATTTTTGACTCACTATTCTAAGACTTATATCAGTAATTAGTAAAATCACATGAGTCTGATGTCACTAACTCTGATTTCTAAATCAGCCAAACCAGTTATTCTATTCTATATAGTAATAGAAAGAATATTTTAAGGATATTCTAGGCTATAAATTGTATCATATTAGATACTCTTATGTCAGAGAAATGTCATTTAAATACAAACTGGGTAACTTATTCATATGACATCTAATCCATTTATGGATATATTTTTTTTACTCTATGAAAAGTTGTCATCTCTTGAGGTTTGTGTAACAAATCTATCATAGCTAAGACTATTATATAGTCTGAAATGTTATCTTCAGCCACATGCATCTTATACTGAAGCTAGCTGTATGGCTCAACATTTTATACTACATATTTTTGTACATGTCATTTATTTTAAAATTATGCTAAAAGCATTATCTTGTAAACTCTAAGATGAACAGGTACATGCAGCTGCGTGTCAAAACATGTAAAGAGCCTTAAAAAAATAAAATTATAGTTCTTGACTATAAAATCATAAAAGAACTTTACAGATCTCTTGGCAAAGAGTCTGTTTACTCTTGACGAAGAGTTTGTCTAGGACATTGATCCTAGAATCATCGAGGGAGATTAGGTTAAGCCCATAGTATAGTCACCAGCAGTGGTAACCCAACCGAGTCTGACTGGAGATCCCAAGAAGTCGGTTCAATGGGTAGAAACAAGCTGGACTAGGTGACTATTATGGAACACTGACCTGAGATTAAATTCTCTTTAAAATAAAAGCCCAGGAGGTTGTACATGTGTACATTCATACCCCATCCCTATGGTGACAGTGTTCCTTTTGTGATATGGATAGGTTGAGTTTAAACTCTTAATAAGTCCAAGCATGATATGCAGGGTTGATTCCTATCACCAACCCTTAAGGACTTACCTATATGAGAGGTCGTGAGGGCCGCGACAATAGGACAGGGCGATCCTAGACAACTCTCATGAATGTGTAAAAGTGCGCATGGCCAACCAAACGCGCCACCCGATTGACCCAAGTACCTCTAGCGTACTATGTGTGCTATTTTCGAGTCTGGTTCAAGAAGACTGATTCAAGGCGTAGTCCATCAAGCTTTTCTTCAGACAAAGACAATAGTCACTACCTGAGATTCATGGCTGTAGTCCATCTCATTTATGCATAGTATACAACTGCCCAGACATTCTCTTATTCTTGTCTTACTTTCTTTCCTTCTATTACTTCGGGATTTGACCTTTTGGGGGGATTGTTAGTTGTATGTGTGTTGTGTTCACACACACATGAGCTAGCAAAAGCTCAACTCCCTTACAATAATTTTGACCGTTATGAACCCATTAAACTTGTAACATCAACTCATGTCCAGGTACAATGTACCACATGGTTTTTCATTTGAATTTTGTAACGTTCAGTATTTATTGGCTGGATTAAATTGTCTTCATTCTCCTTTATTCCCTAACCTTAGAGAAAAGCCAATATATTGAGGCCAATCTCAATACTTTGAACATACTAAAAATTACTAAAAAATACTCTCTCTTGCTCTCTCGAATTCTTGTCACTCCGAAACTCTTTTGTTCTTGGTTTGTTGCTCTGGGCAGAGCTAAGTCAGGGTCAATCTCCCCGAGTTATGTGCGACGATGGGATACTAGTAGAGCGGAGGTTTTACCACTTAGGAGCATCCGAAAAAGTCTGCACATAGACCCGGATTAACTCTTAGGGTAGTGCTTCGTGCGCGACTTCCCCGGAGGCCGGTAACTTTAACTTCTTTTATTTTGTTTACAGATTTTTAGAGGAAAAATATCCAACACTTACTACAAGAGGGAGTACTAGTAGGCAGCCACCCCTAAATAGTAGATAATATTACCTCTGTACCTGACCTGGGTAAGTAACAGTGGGTTACCAAGGGAGGAACAGATGTAAGTAGTTCACTATAGAGAAACTCTAGGACTTGTATAGATGCGCATGTGAACCTTTGCTCACATCTCACAGTGGCAGTAATACTACTTATAGGACAGACCATAGGAAGTTGAGACCAATAAGACATAAGTCATAGGTTGCAAGGGACTGATGTGCATTATCTGAGTACTGCTGCACCTTACATAAATTCTTACAGCAATTGAAGTTGTATATGCAACATTGGGTGGATAGGGTATGGGTTTAGGAGTTATAGGGATAAGTACTATTCCACAATAGTAACCTAGGATAGGTATGAATCAAACCCTCATTTACAGACACTAATTATTGATTGGTTAGGACTAGAGATAGGGTTAAGTTCTAAGGTGATTGTAAGTAAATACAACCCAAACATTAAGGAAAGGCTAGAAAACATAAGTGTAGTTAGCAATAACTAGGGTATGATTTATTGTAGCTTGCTTTCATGTGTTAATTTGGAATTAATTCATAATATAGGTTTTTGAGACTTTGACTCAGCACCTGACCCGTACCCGCAGCTTAGGACCACAGGCAAGTACATTTACTGATTGCTTTCAATTCCTAAAAGTTTTTCCAGTACATATTATATATATATTTCTCTTGCTTGACACGAGTTAGTATCATGGATCTTACTTATTACATTTCTTGATTATCATGCTTGTCGTGTTCGTGACTTGTTTGAGTCCATGAGTACTAGTCGGACAGAGAAATATCCTAGTAGACGTGTGAACTACCCTTTCCATCCACATTCTTTCGTGGAGAATAGCAACCGCACACGACAAGTGCGGGGTGCCGGATTTACCCTCTAGTCGTTCACACATCGAACACGATATTTTAACACACGTAGATAGTGGTTCTTATTTCATTTTCCTTGTCTTCTTCACCACTTGTCATGTCACCTTAATTACACTTTTTTTCTAGTTGATATATCATGTTGTATATTTTCTGCTTCATTTTAGATATGACATGATAACAGTTTACTCTCCAGTTTTATTTTACATATGTTATTTTCATGTATTACAAATTCTACTATGTTGTGAATAGCCTGTCAGTTTGTGTGCTTTCTCCAATCCTGACTTGATAAACTATTTTTAGGTGATGAGTTAGAGGATTTTTGTTCTACTTATTATGAGCAGACTGCAGATGGTGACCTTGGCCTTCTGGACGATCCGGATGCGACCTTAGCAGAGCTATCCTCTGCAGATGTATCACGCCCCAGAACCAGAATACTGGAGAGCGGGAGACAGACACAGCCAGCTACATACATTGAAGTGTAACCCAACTCGATGTACGGTCACGGCTGTCTAGATGCATGAGGGTTTTACTACAAGCCAACAGTCACTTATGGTCAAGAACAAGCCTAGCGTCTCAATCTCAAGCAAGCAAGTAAATGTAACAAGATGGTAGATCATCAGACATACAAGGTAAGGCATCTCATACATTATATATTCAGATGATCATGAAGCTAGTCATACAAAATGCGAAGACTAACAAGAGTTTAAGTCATACATGATCAACCCTAGGATTTGTCAATTATGTTACAGCCCTTAGGCAGACAGGAATGTAAATTTAACTCGAGCTAACACTTGCTCGGCAGCTAAACGCCTCAAAAGAATAATTTATAATAGAGTGGGAGAGCAAAATAAAACCCACTCGTTGCCAGGGTTGCGCCTAGTATTCACCATCTGGCTGGAAGGCTGGAAGATCCTCGGGTGCTACTCCGAAATCTGGCCATACAAAACCAGCTGGATCAGACCCCAGAAAGAGCAAGTGCCACAAGGGAGGCTTCACTTAAGAACTAAAACCAGCATAATAGCACATAAATACATCAATGACAACGAAAGATATGAGTTAGAGAAACAAGACTATAAACGATAAGATGACTAAAGGACTATTCCAGTAGCCAAGTTACAACCCGTAAACCAAAAAAGGATCAGAATTGCAACCCTTCACCTGAACAGAACTTAGTCTCTAACCAATTATCGATAAGGGTAAAGCATAACAGTAATGTGCTGAAATAATCATGTACTGGTCTTGCCTAGGCAAGACTAGACGGGTCTCCATCCATCAATCACGGCTAAGCAATGAGTACGGCTTGATACTTTAACTAACTAAGGTTATCACAAGCCTAGTTACTAACAAGATGCATCGAGATGTTCCAACAGCCACAAGCCCTGCAGTCTTAATCCAGGTTATCCGGTCACAAGTTGAGAGAGTTGGATTAGGTGACTTAGAGGTGCAACACATGGCAGTGTGCTGGAAATGTGTCCTACTCGACGGCAGGTTACAAGTCCAATTAAAGCGCCCAGATAACGGGACTGCATGTAGCTGGGAAATCTCTTCATGGACTACTTGATCAATCTAGTCATTATCCTAGTCAGATTCAGTATGAATCCCTTACCGTGGTAACCAGGGATCCATGTCCTAGACATGATGCAAGATGAGACATGTAGCTTATACAAGCACAAACACCCACGGTGTCAAGGCAAGGGTTACTTTAGCAAGTCAGGTAGCTGTTGCCACAACGTTCAAGACTGTCATGTCAGACCAGGTTACTTGTTACTTGTCAAGATTACTTGTCAGGAGTGCGCCTCGATGGGCCACTATCAAGAGTTATCATATCAGGTTGCTTGTCAATAGTGCACCACGATGGGGCACTATCGAAAAATTATCATGTCGTATTGTCTTGTCGTATTCGTGTGGTCATGTCGTGATCATGCTTTAGATTAAGATAAGTCAAGCCCAAGAATTCACAACCATCAAATCGGGTAGTCGTAAGTTAGGTCAAGTACAAAGGATAAGCAATTAATATAAAACAAATACTTAAATGACATATCATGCATGGGGCAAGGGATACCATGGCCAACAAGTAACATTAGCCAAGTTGCGCCAGGGTAATAGGTTGTGCCAGGCACTAGGGGTGCCAAAGCTACAGGTTGCGCCCAAACATTAGGTTACGCCTGCCAGGCACTAGAATGCACAAGGTCGGGTCAAGTTGCGCCAGGACAATGAGTTGCGCCAAGGCAAGTCGGATCAAGACAGGCTGGGTTGCGCCAGAACAAGTCGAGCCAAGACAGGTTGTGCCAGGCACTAAACTGCGCGAGACTAGGTTGCGCCAGGCTGAGCGAGGCTGGGTTACGCCAGGCTGAGCGAGGCTGGGATGTGCCAGGCTAAAGAGCACTGGGCTCCCCGGGTTGCGCCAGAGCTAAAGAGCTCACGCAACACAGTGGCACAAGCTAAAAAGCTTACGCACACTGCTCGCTGTCTTCTCCAATCAGCAAGAAAATTCATGGTTTGAACCCATGGCTTCAAAAATCCATAACTTGGTCAAAACAAGTCCAAATCCAACTTTTTAAAGGTCAAAATTGGGTAGAATGAAATTTCCTACAACATGGAACAATTAGTTTCTGAAAATACCAAGTTTTCATAGATCAAAACCAAAAAAAATCATGAGAAAGATCAAAACTTAGATCTACACAAATTTATCTCTTAAAACCAAAAAAGACAAGTTCTAAAGAGGCTTAGAACTAGGAGAGGAAGACAATGGAACAATAAAATCGAAGATCTATCACGAAGCAAGTTGCACTTGCCTAGAGCTCTCGGGTGTAGGTGGAGAGAGTAAATGAAGAAGATGGAGAAGTTATGAGAAATAAATGGAGAAGAGAGAGTGGAATTGACTTATATATCAACCCCCCTCTCTCATGATGAACCAAAACAAACCAAACCAAGCCAAGCCAAAATGAACCAAGGAAAACCAAGTCAAGCCAAAATTGGTCAAGTCATATTGAACCAAGTTGAACCAATCGAGTAAAAATTAAACCAAGGCTAAGCTAAGTAAGATAAGTTAAAATACGGGCCACCTGAAAATTGTCAGAAATTCGTATACGTATCCTGAAAAATACGTATAACGGGAAACGGGAGTGACAACTCTACCCACCTTAAAAGAATTTCGTCCTTAGAATTTAATCAAGAGGCTAGAGATGTCGGGACAAGCTATACTGATCATAAGCATTCTACGACTAGCAGTCAATCAAGCAATCATTTATGTATTCAAGGAAGTAAAAGCATAAGGCATAAGGAAGACACTATACCTTATGAGTCAAATAAGTGAAGGCATAAGGTGATCAAATATCATCCTCACATTTCCACGTTGAATCACCCAAGGAGTGATGATCCCAAGCAACACGGACTAAAGTAATAGTCTTGTTCTTGAGTATCTTCTCTCTTCGGTCCAATATGGATACGGGCCTTTCCTCATACGAAAGGTTGGTACCAACAATCAATTCCGAATGATCAAGGATATGGCTCGAATTCGAGATATACCTGTTTGCCATTAAAATCTTTTTATTGCAATTTCAATTACAAACAGAACAGTATTACAATGTAGAACTTAGATGTAGTCCTAGGAGAACACTTTTGTTTATTTGGGTCCCTGTGTCGATGGAGCGAGTGGTAATGCGTTGACTCCGTTGACGATCTGACGACGGTTCTCGGTTCTCTGAAGGTCTGAGATTCTCTGGGTGCTGGAGTTTGCAGATAGGAAGAAGACGTTGAGTGTCTCTTCCGACCTTGGTGGATGATAACTCTGATGCCTTTTTTCTGTCTGTGTACGTATGTATATTACGTTGTCCATAAGAAGGAGATGATCCCTCTATTTATAGTTTGTAGGCTGGCTGCTGATGTACGCATATGTAGGATGCGCCTATACGTGGGGACGTCACGTGGTTGAAGCTGCGGGAGGTGCATGGATGATGCACCATCATTTGTGGGTTGAATCCTTCATGATACATTTGTGAGCTGACACGTAGCAGGGGAGAGGATCTTTCTGTTGCTGAGATCTTGGGTGATTAGCACCCCTTCATAGGCTGAATTGAGTCAAAGGACACGTGTCGTAGGTCCAGGGCTCAAAGATCTCGGATTTGGTGGAGAGTGATCTGGTAGGATGCGCCTGAGATTGGGCGCATGAGAAGACTTTGGCTCACAACCTCCAGGAGTCACGAACCGGTCTGGGCGTACGGCTTTTGAGGCGTATGCGAGTCTTCAGGCGCATGGCTGCTGAGGCGCATGCGAGTGGTTGGTCGGCCGCGTGGGTCCTAACCGTCGGAGGAAAGTAATGATAATGCTGATGTCAGCGACGCTTCATCTTCTAAAAAAGCTGCTAAATGTCCAGTCCTCGGGGGACGTGCTGCCAACTCTGTCACTTGAACATTAATTGCTTGATGGCTGACGAGCCAAAATGGGCACATGGGTCCATGCTGATTAGGACGCATGGATCTGTGCTTTGTTGGGCGCATCCATACGGGGCGCTTGAACTGACGGGCGCATCTGTACGATGTGCGATGTCTGACCGGCGCATCCGTTTGCACGACGTGTCTTTATTGGTCCGACTTTTGTGTTTTTTAAGTGCTTTAAATAGCCGTTTTGACTTGACCGAATTCGAAGCGTCAGGTTCATCACCATAAATACAAATTCATTGTACGGGATTCGGAGAGCCCGCCACTTGGCGCATGGGTTTGATTTGCCCAGTCTATAAATAGTGGCAAGGAGAGAGTTTGCTTCTCGTTCTCTCACGTCTTTCCGAATGGACTTGTTTACTCGAGCACATTCTGTTGACGAGATGCTCCCGAGGGTGAAGATGCGACGACTTATCTTCATTTATGTACTTGAAGGTGACTGTTACATCCAAAAGTCAGAGTCGAGGGCTTCTGAGACAGGCGGAAGGTGCCTGTTGCATCCAAAGATCGGGATACTCGAGCCCTGTTCCCGTTATGCTGGAAGATCCGCAGATCAGAATTGTGGTGCTCCCGGCTTTGGAGGCTCTTTCTTCTGCCAGAGTGGGTGTTGCCCATTCTGGTTGTGTTGAAAGCTGCTCCTTTAGCCGCGGATCGATTACGGTGCTCTCCTCTTCCTTGGGCTTTGGAGAGCTCTTCCTCCTGCAAGAGTGGGGTTGATCGCCCACTCCTGTTCTGCTCAATAAATGCTTCATTAGTCGAAGCATTTGATCGGGTCGAAGTAGAGCGCATATGCTAAGACTTCATAATGCGCATAACTGAGACTCTGAAGAGATGCGCCTGACTGAGACGCTGAAGAGGTGCGCCTGGCTGAGATGCTGAAGTAATGCGCCTAACTGAGGATGCGCCTGGTGGGAGGCGCATGGCAGTTTGCTGTGCCTGGCTGTAGTCTTAGGATCTTTCTTTTTGCAGAAATTCTCCTGTGTAAAGCTTTTTAGACATGTAATAGACTTTTATATGAAATAAAAATCTTCTCTTACTGTCTATACTTTTGCTGTCTTGATGTGCTAAGTACTTCGTTTGAGTTCCCTGGCGCATGTTCTGAGTAGTATTTAAGTGCATAGGAATTATGGCACATAGATGCGCCCTGAAATTCTATGCTTCTACAAGACCCCCTTCAAAGTTTTCAAAACTTTTGTCAAGTTTTGGAATACTTTGAATAAGAAGCATGGTGGTGTCTTCAACGGGGCGCATGAATGTTCGGGCGCTTGATTACTCCGCGCATCAGTGATGGAGCGCATGCTCCTCTCAGTTAATGCAAATGATAACGCTTCGAAGCAATCAAAAAGATTAATGATGATCTTTTTGGATTATTTGCAGTTATCATTTCGTAGAACCCCAAGCGGTGGCTGACATCACTCATCATCGGTTTTCGCGTATGCCCAAGCCTATAAATAGGCGTCTGATGGAGAGAGAGGGTTCTTCTCCTCTTTGCTTTCTTCTTCTCTAGAGTTCTTCTTTTGAAAAAAAAACCCTAACATCTTCTTTCACGAGATGGACCCCAAAACTCCTCGCGATGGTGCTGGCAAGGGGAAGGAGCCTGCGGAGTTCGTCGAGGAGGACGCTCCTGTCACCATTGTGACCCCGGCCGACGTTCAGCCTGCGGTGATGGGTGGGTAAGATTTCCCAACTTTTTAGACGAGTCTGGAGCACATGGATGAGTTGCATCATGTTGCTGTGCCCTAACTCTTTGTCGCTGACGCGCATGGACTTCTGTCCTGATTATGCGCTGAGGCTATTCCTCCGACGCGCATAGCGCCGAGGTTTTACTACTGACGCGCATGGGTTTACACCCTGATGATGCGTCGAAGCTTCACCGCTGACGCGCATGGGTTTAGACCCTGATGATGCGCCGAAGCTTCACTGCTGACGCGCATGGGTTTAGACCCTGATGATGTGCCGAAGCTTCACTGCTGACGCGCATGGGTTTGGACCCTGATGATGCACCGAAGCTTCACTGCTGACGCGTATGGGTTTAGACCCTGATGATGCGCCTTGGCCGCCTCGCGAGCCGGGACCTCGTTCAGTTGACGAACTTTGCGCCCTGGGAGCCTTTATAGTGATGTCCCTAATGACACCTTTGCCTTTGATGCTTCGACCTTTGCAAATCGGATGCTAACATCGAAGGTTATGTATCCGAAAGGTGGTTTTAGGGTTGAAGGTTGGTGTCACCACGTGCCAAAGTGGGACGAGCTGACCCTTTGGGTTTTGTCGAAGTTCAAGGCTGAGCTTAAAGAGATTGGACTGACAGCCGCTATCCGTGCCACACAGGCCGGCGTGGATCTCAATAAGCATATGTTCCTTGCACTCTTGAAAATGTTCAATACCCAGACTGGCACTTTCTTCACTCCAGTAGGGGAGTTGGGATTGGCTCTCCATGAAATGTACGAGGTGTCCAAACTTCCCTGGGGCTCGGAACCGTACGAGGAATATTTCCCGACAAATGAAGAGATCCTTGTTCTGGAAAAGAAGGACCCGGAGATGATGGTTGTTTTCAAAGAGGTGGCGAGCCATCATTATCTGATGCAACGGAAGGACAAAGGCAAGTCACAGCCTCACGTAACTACTTGGAGGGATTACGTCTTCAAGCAGGACCTGGCGGACTCTTCGAAAATTCGGTTTACGACTCCGCAGGGGCTGAAACCCGCGGAAGTAACCTCCGAAATGAGCCGACTAGGCGAGAAGGCCCCCCGTTCAAATGAGAGTGGCAAAGATGTATACAGCTATTTCTGGCATTGCGTGCACCGGATGTCATCCAAGGCAGTGTTGACTGCATACTTGATGATATGGCTCCGGGACTGTGTGTTTTCGGGCGGATCTGGCTCTGTGGAGAGGGTGACCCGAAACCTCATTTTGCCAGCGGTAAAATTGGTTTTTGGTCGCCCTTTGGCTCTCCTCCCCACGATGGTGTGTAACCTGCTGCAGGGTTTGAAGGATTTTGCTGACGACGTGGTCCGTAAGAGGGGCAGAAAAGACAACTTTCCCCGAGCTGAGCTACCATTCCATTCTCTGATGGGATGGTTGATTCTACATCACCCGAATGTGATGAGTCCGGGTCCTGAAGATGATCACGTTGAAGGTGACGTATTTATCCGCCGTTTCTATAAGAGAAAGTGGTTGCACACCGGCGTCCCCGTCTGTAGGAGAGTCTTGTCTTATCTTCAGGGGTGGGAGATCATCAAGGTCAGTCCTATCTTCAAAGATTTCGAGGCTGACCAAGATTTGGAAGACTCTGGTGAGGATGCGATCACTCTGCCAAAATGGGGGTTTCGTTGGTTACAGAGTATTCGGCCTTCCCACTTGGTCTACCGCAACCAGAATAAGTGTTATCTGGAGCCGTATTTATCGAGTCGATTTGCTCGCCAGTTTGGTTACACCCAGCTAATGTTACGGAACCCTAGTAACATTCTGGGGTTTGCTGGAAGTTTACTGGATGGAGCTCGGGGTTGGCAATATTACAAATTCGGGTGCACTGGAGTTCATTTCAATACACCAGTTCACCACCCTCGGCCACAGATCATGTTCGGCTGTTAAGCTGTATTGCGCCATGAGTACTATGCCTCCTGAATATGACAGGAAGACTAGTTTCATCGTTGGAACTCAGCTAGAGGCTACGAAGAACATGTTGGCGGCGGCCCAGTCATATCGTCCACCAGAGTTGGTGGGGTATCGGGCTGCTGTTGCAGCATCAACTGGAGGCACTCGGGAAGATCCTCCAGCTGGAAAGAGGCGGGCTGACGCAGAAGCCGGTTCGTCTGTACCAAAAAGGCCGAGAAAAGCGACGACTCCAAAGGCTACGGGAGTGCCGCCTGTAATGCCAATGGAATCAGTTCCTGGTGGGGTAAAGACGTCCCCCATAGTCTGGCTCATTCTGTCATTTTTGTGACATATGCTTTCTTTTTGTAGGAATCGTTGAAGAAGAAAATCCGGGTTTCAAAACCAGGCGTCAGTAAACCGAAGGAGGTGGCGAGCTCTTCTGATGAGCGCATTCCTCCGATTGTAATGTCTCCCGTGAAGGAGAATCCTGACAATGTTATTTCTGCAGAGATTTTAGTATCTCCAGATTATGTTGGAAAGGAAGCCGAGGATGCAGCCATTTTCGGGATGGTGCAAGCCGTCGTGGGGGCCTCTGGCATTGAGGACCCAGCAGACACAGAGCTTCCAGATGAGGAAGTGGAGTGGAGTTCATCCTCTTCGGATGACGTTCCTCCGGAGATGCGTGGGCCTGTTGCAGGAGCAACAGATATGGTTGAAACAGAGGAGAGGGCTGATTCCCCTCCTTGTCATGATGAGGGGAGGTCGGTTGAAGCGTTGCAGAGCCCTACCCCAGACTTAGCAGCAGAGGCTGAGGTGGCTGCCGACCGGGAGGTAGCGACAGATTCTATCCCTGCGGAGGGATTCGATGAGGAAGGTGAGACTCGTCCGTCGAGCCTGACTCCAGTAGAGCCGAGTCAGGAAACAAGTGCTGATCTCGCTATTTTGCCAGAGGGGGAAGGTCCCGTGCGGCCTGCTGATAGTGTGTTAGGGACAGAGGAGATAGCCCTTGACGTCGGTGGTCCCTCCGAGCTTGAGAAGGGCAAGGGTCTGCTGGAACCCCCTATTGCTCCTTCTACTTGGGGCACGATATCGACGCCCCTCTCGGCCCCTTCCGCTCTCTTGGCTCCTCGGGCCAGTAGCGAAGTTCAAGCCCCTGTTGAGGGAGAGTCCGTTGATGCCGAGGTTTCAGCCTCGCAGATTAATGTCGGTGGGTCTTCTTCAGGCCCGTCGTCTATCAGAGTACCTCCTGCAACTCCTGCCATGATGCCTCAAGTGCTGGCTGATACAGATGAGTACGTTCAGTTTGTTGTTGAATCAGTGTACAAGATGTTGCAGAAGGGCATATCAACGGTGCTGAATGCAAATAGGAGTTTTGCGATAGCGAAAGCCATGGCGCTCTCTTCCATTGGTTTGATACATTTGTACCGTGGCCACGATCACATGGCTGTAATTCTGGAGGAGTCGGTGGTTGAGCTCGACCAGCGTCTTTCTGAATTGCAAAGTATCCAGCGGAATGACTTTTTCGCTCTGATAGAAGCAGAACAGAAGAAGTTGATAGCTGAGGTTGAGTCGTCTTATCAGGCCACGGTGGCCATCTGGGAAGGCGAGGTGGCCGCTGCTGAGGCTGCAGTAGAGAGACTGTCTCAATCCACGCAGGAGCAGATGGAGCTGCGGGCCTCACTGGAGGCTAGTATAGCAGAGGTCACTGCTAGGATTCGTCTCCTAGAAAACCAGAGGGCCCAACTTATGTTAGATCTTGAGCAGGCCCAGGCTGGGCACATCTCGTCCAAGAAGGAAGAGGCAGTTGTTACTCGTCATATTCTTTCTCTGACTCACCAACGGCAGGCGTTAAATGCCAAGCATGAGAACGATACTGCTCCCGAGGCTGTGGAGATGATGCGGCAGGAAGCTGAACGCTGGGTCCTGGCGACTGCAGAGACCCGGGCTGCAGACTTGAGGCGTCGGATCGAAGAGCTATCCACCAATCCCAATGATGTCTAGGGATTTGTAATCTTCTCTCTCTCTTTTTTTGTTATATGCTGGAGATGTAATCCTTTACTTTTTGAATGAAAAATAAAGAATTTTATGGTGTGTTCATCTTTTGTTGTCATTTGCGCACCTTGGTCGTTAGGTACAGATAATAAGTTTGAGAGAACCGACATGTTTGCTTAGAGGTAATATGGACGTGGCAAATATGGGGTTCAAATGATGGAATCTTCCTACTCATAGGTGTTATGGACGTGGTAGGAATGACTCTGGGAAGATACGCGGAACTACTCAGAGGTAATGTGGACATGGAAGTTCTGCGATCAATGTACGGCAACGCGGGAGTTGTCTATACGGGATGTTTACTCAGAGGTAATATGGATGTAGTAAACATGATGGATAGCGTAGTCCTACAGAGCGTAAGATTCTGCTTTCTAGGGCGTAGAGGAGCAACTCAGAGGTAATGTAGACGTGGTTGTCCTTCTACTGGAGATAGAATGCAATGGAACAACTGGGTTCCGAAAGTATAGGATTTTTTGTGAAAGGGAGGTGTATGTGAGCTCTGATGATCAGGTCCACTGATTCCCTTGCTAGGTAGAGGTGGAAGTACATATCTGAAAGATGTCAAGAGTAGTACTTCTTTAGGAACTTGTCGTTGATGGGCATCATGAACAAGTCCCCGTTTGATCGGGCGAGGCGGTAAGCACCGTTTGAGTATACCGTCTCTATGATGAAAGGTCCCTCCCATTTGGGCTCGAACTTTCCTGGCGTTTTGTGAGTCAACGCCATCGGCCTCCTGACTGCCAGAACCAGGTTGCCTACTTGGAAAGTCCTCTGCTTGACCTTCTTGTTAAAAGCCTGTGATATACGGGCTTGATAGAGTTCGATGCGCTATTGAGCTAGGAGACATTTTTCGTCCAGTGCCTCCAATTTTTGCAGACGGCGACGTTGATTGTCTTCTTCTGTGAGTTGATTTGTGATCGCTACACGGAGTGAGGGTATCTGGATCTCGAGAGGCAGTACCGCTTCGCTCTCGTAGACTAAGGAGAATGGTGTGTTGCCCGTCGGAGTCCGTACCGTTGAACGCTAGGCCCAAAGGCATTCGCCGAGCTTTTCGTCCCAGTCGCATTTGTTGGATGACACGACCTTTTTGAGTAGCCTGACGATAGTCTTGTTAAACGCATCGACCAATCCATTTGCTGCCGGATTGTAGGTGGTTGATGCCACGTTCTGAATGCGATTCTTGTCACAGAATCTGCTGAAAACATGGCTGATGAACTGTGGCCTGTTTTCATGCATAATCCTACGGGGTACCCTGAAATGGTAGATGACATGGTGTTTGATGAAGCTAATCACCCTAGAGCTCTTCACTTCCGTCAGCGGAACTGCTTCTGCCCATTTGGAGAAGTAGTCGGTGATGGCTAGGATGAAGCGGTGTCCCTTCGATGATGGAGGAGTGATCAGACCTACAATGTTCGTGCCCCAAGCTTCAAAGGGCCAGGAGGCGACCGTAGGATGTAGTGGTTCTGACGGTGTATGGATGAAGTCGGCATGAAGCTGGCAAGCATGGCACTTCTTAGCATAGTCGACAGCGTTGGCTGCCATGGTTGGCCAGTAGTAACCCATGCATCGCAGTCGATCCTGCAACTTAGGCCCAGGTTGATGGGCCCCGCAAGTTCCGTCATGAGCTTCTCGAAGGGCTTCGGCTTCTTCTTCGTTGGACAAGCATCGAAGGAGAAGTCCATCGTTGGAGCGTCGGTACAGCATTTTAGTAGCTGTATCGTAATAGAATCGAAGGGAACGCCTCCTGACTGAGATGACTTCTTTCGGGTCTTCTGGAAGAATTCTGTAGACAGCAAAGTCGATGAACGGGAACCTCCAGTCTCGGACATTAACACCAGTACTTGTTGACATGGCATGGGCCATTTGTGAGCATAGGGAGCATAGGTTATTTTTAGGACAGACCAAGTCTCGACCAACTACCGTGACATAGTGTTGAGTCCCGAGGGGTGTTGCCAATGAGGCTGCGAGGCCAGCCAGAGCGTCAGCCTCCAGGTTTTGTAACCGAGGCACGTGTTCTATAAAGAACTTGGTGAAGGTTGAAATAATGTTCAATACAACTTCATGGTAAGGAACCAGATATTCATGGTGAACTTCATATTGCCCTCTGATCTGGTTAACGACGAGTTTTGAGTCATCGTAGGCTTCCATATGATCCACCCCCAGCTGTTGCACCAGCTGGAGTCCCATGATGAGAGCGTTATACTCGGCAACATTGTTGGAGCACGACTTCGAAAGGGAGTAAGCACGTTGGATGACCAGCTGATCGGGGGAGACTAAGACTACCCCCACTCCGACGATGATTTGGCCTTTGGGGCCTGTTCTTGAAGTGCCATCGAAAAACATCCGCCATACGGAGCTTTCTTCGGTGACGTTTGATTCTTGGACCTCATCCGGGATGTCTTCATAGAGTCTGGAGGACTCTGGGATGGGGTGCGCGGCTAAAAAGGAGGCCAGAGCTTGACCCTTGACGACTTTTTGTGGAACAAACACCATGTTGTACGGCGTCAACAGGTTCGCCCATGTAGCTAGCCGGGAGTTCAATGATCCTGGCTTCGTTATGAGAACCCTGAGCGGATTGACTCGGGAGATGATATGAATGGTCTGGCCCGAGACATAATGGCGAGTCTTCTGGATGGCGAACACCAAAGCCAAACACTCCTTTTCTACGGGGTTGTACCGGTGTTCGGCCCCGATCAGTGTCCTACTGAGGTAGTTGATAGCTTGCTCGTAGCCTGCATCGTTGCTCTGAGCCAGCAGAGCGCCGAGGAAATGATCCATGGCACGGACGTAGAGGAGAAATAGTTTGCCGGCGACAGGTACCACCAGGACTGGCGGGCTCGTCAAGTAAGCCTTGATATCATCGAACACTTTCTGGCATTCTTCCGTCCAGACGTAGGAGACTCCTTTATGAGCTGGGTGAAGGGTTGGCATTTTTCGGAAAGGTTTGCTATAAACCTTCGGATGTATGCCAGACGCCCTTGCAGGCCTCGAAGTTCTCGGAGATTCTTCGGAGGGTCCATGTCAAGGATGGCTTTGGTCTTCTCGGGATCGACATGAATGCCTTTCGCCGTGATGATGAAGCCCAAGAACTTTCCGCTAGAAACCCCAAGGAAGGATTTAGCGGGGTTCATCTTGAGTTGATACGCTTGCATAAGATCGAAGACTGTCTTTAGGTCTTGTAGGTGATCACCTTTGAAACGGCTCTTGACTGCGATGTCATCAACATAGCATTCAACTATCTTACGAAGATGTTGACGGAAGATGGTACTCATAGCTCGTTGGTATGTAGCACCAGCGTTCTTCAAGCCGAAGGGCATCACTGTATAGCAGAAAACCCCCTTCGGAGTCCTGAATGACGTACGTTTTACGTCATCGGGGAACATCTTGATCTGGTTGTAGCCCGAGTACCCATCCATGAAAGACATACGTTCAAAGCCACGTGTATTATCGATCATCACGTCAGTGATTGGAGGCAGGAATTCGTCCTTCGGGCAAGCAGTATTGAGATCCCTGAAGTCGATACAGACTCGTATCTTCCCATTCTTCTTGGTGACAGGGACGACATTGGCCAACCAGTCCGGATGTTGCTCTTCACGGATGAACCCGCTGGTCAGGAGCTTGTCCACCTCCTGATCGATAGCGTTCATGATGTCAGGACGGAAACGTTGTTGTTGTTGCTTTACAGGCTTAGCATCAGGCAAGATGTTAAGTCTATGTATCGCGATCTGGGGATCAAGTCCCGGCATATCTTTGTAGCTCCAGGCGGAGACGTCGATATATTCTTTAGCCAGTTGGATTAAAGATTCCCGGTCTGGTCCCTTTAGACTCTTGCTGACGAAGATGGGTTTGGAAGAAGATCCATACCCAAGGTCGATCTGCTCGACTTCGTCTTCGGTAGGGAGTTCGCGTAATTCAAAACGAGACTCCCACTGTGCTCCTAGGCGTTGAGCCCAAGGTTCTTCCTAGAAGAATTCTGGCGTTTGGTCTTCGCCTTTATCTTCTTGAGATTGTGCAGATGCCATGTTGACTGATAGCACCTTCTTGAAGACTGAGCCGATACTGGTATCAGAATCCCAAGTTGATGCTTCGAACGAATGAGAATGTTCTACTTCTTCTGCCTCCGAACTCTCTGGAGTTGCCGGCGGCGTGACATAGCCCACCCCCCGTCGAGTTCGATGATAGTAGTCCTGCGGCTTTCCTTTAGGAGTTGGGAGCCGGAGGGGAAGACGTCGAACCTTGCCGTAGTTCAGGCCTTTATTGCTTTTTAGGTCGTAACCCATCTTTTGGATGAGGTACTTTGCCGTGTCCGTGTACCGATAGACTTGTATTCTGCCGGAATCTGGTTCTTGCTCGAGTGGCGGGAGGTCTTGATGACGCTCGACTTTGCCGAAGATGATAGGTTCTTCATCCCGATTCCGCGGTGGGACTACGAAACAGACCCCTTGGGACGGGACTACTCGATTTACATGATTGACAGTCGTTATTTGCGTTTGTAACGACCGTAGAGCAATATCTAATATATACATGGCATTCCAATGTGGAAGACTAGAATAATTAAAAGACACTCTATTATTGATGAAACACGAGATTTTGTCCCGCGGTATTATATTGTCCAGAGAGGGTGCATCTACATCAGCAGATATGTACTCCCCTAGCTCTTCATCTGTGAGTACTGGGGTTGGTTCGGGAGAGTCCACCGCAGCTTTGACCTTGGGGTCCGAGAGGGCTATGTGGGCCTTCTCTGGCAGCTTGGATGAGATGGATGATTGTGGAGGCTTGACTTTAAGACGAACCTTCAGAGGTGCCTCAACTGCACCTTCAGTGATTGGTGTCTTCCCCTGTAGTTTTGCCACAAGGGGAGCCGATGTTTGAGGCGACTTTCCCTTGAGCCATATCTTCAAGGAAGCTTCAGTAGGTGTTCTACCTAGAGAAGTTGGTGCTTTTCCATGTAGCTTGATGGTCATGGGAGGCAGCATCTGAGGCGGTTTTCCTTTGAGTCAAATTTTTAAAGGAGCGTCAGGAATCATCTCTGGCTCCATGTTCGGCTCTGCTGCCGTTTCTGCTTCATCGTCAGCATCATTGGCTTTCCCTTCGTCGGGCGACTTGTACAGGGTAAAATCAGTAAAGTAGGCTTCGACCCCCTTGAAAGGGTCAATGTCCGCGAACTCTATCCGGATGATGTCGTTGGTGGACACGTACTTCATACATTGGTGGAGTGTAGATGGCACCACCATGTATTCGTGCAGCCACGGGCGACCCAACAGGAGGTTGTAGTTGACGTCGACGTCCACGAAATAGCAAGTCACCTCAGTTCGGAGGTTACCGATATGACATTTCAGCCGTATTTTACCCAGCGGTTCACTTTTACTAGCATTGAAACCGCTGATTGTAGTGTTGAAAGGTGCCAGACGGTACATTGGGATCCTCAGTATTGAGAGCAGCATCTTCGGGATGATGCTGAGGGAAGACCCTGGATCGATCTGAATCCGCTTCACCTTGACGGAACAGACATACCCTGTATAATACAGTGGCTTGTTGTGTCGGTTGTGCTTGAGCAGCATGTCTTGTTGGATGAAGGTTATGTTGGGGACAACTTTATCCGCACAATGGCAGTACGTACATGTGGTCGGGGTATCCTCAGGCTGCTTGACCTGACTGACGAAGGATTCAGCATCCTTCAGGGCTTCACAGAGAGCTTCGCGAGTGTCCTTGGAAAGACGAAGAAGCTCAAACAGAGATAGACGGGCAGGAGTATTGGCAAGTTGTGTCAGTATGTCGAAGTTGTGGGGCTTGGTTAGCCCCGAAGCATTCTTCTTTCGCAAAGGCTTGTCGAAATGGGCCTCTACATGCTTCTGTTTATTGGCTGCTGGAGGCCTGGATGGGCCCTCTTCCTGGGCAGTAGGGACGGTACAAGGAGGCACCACCTCGACGGCAGCTTCGTCAGGTTGGGCGTTCTGATGTGAACGCGTCTGTACAGGAAATACCTCTTCCGCAGAGGAAGAGACCATGCGGCAAGACTTGATCTTCCTGTCTTTGGTTTTGGAGGCAGAGCGTACCTCCGGTTGAGTAACCTCGGAGACGAGATCGGGGTGAACCCATAAGATCTCTCCCCGAGATGTGGTGAGTGGGATGAATCCACTCACGTTGTCGCGAGTAGGTGGTAGGTTAACCACCTCCATTGTCGCCTTTGGGATGGGGACGACGCCATCTTGTGTTGTGGTTGGCGGCAAGGTGCCAAATTGGAGTGACACCAAGTTGGCGGAGACCGTTTTCTCCTCGTAGTCGACGGAGATGACATCCGTATTGATCATGCACTGGATGTAGTTCTTGAGGACGTAGCAGTCCTTAGTTGGATGTCCGACAAACCGATGGTAGTGATAGTACCTCGGATTGTCCACTCTTCCAACCTCGTCGGGACGCTTCGGGTCCGACAACTTGATCTTGTCACCCTGCTTCAATATCTCGAAGAGTTGCAGGGTGTCTTCATCATTGAAAGAATAAACCTCTTCTGGCCTCGGTACAAGTGGAGGCTTTTGAGTAGGTGCTGGTGCACCTTTGGAGGCATTGACAGTCAACGCCTGCTTTCGCTTCGTCTCTCGTCCAGGGTTGTTGGCTGTAGGTCGTTTTCCCTTGTCCTCAAAGGCAGGGAAACTGACTCCCAGAAGACGAGCATTGGACGCCTTCTTTTCTGCTGCTTCGACCTCGATGATTAATGAACTCCAGTCGGGAGGAGGAGTGGAGTTAAGCCAGAGTTTGATCGCAGGCAGCATGTTCATGCTGCAAGAGGAGAGGAGTGCATGTTCTGGCATGCCCGGGGGCAGTCTGAAGCAGGCTTGTCGGAACCGTTCGATGAATGCTCGAAATGTTTCCTTCTCCTTCTGACGTATCTCTATGAGGGACGCCATTGTCATGTCCTTCCCTCTGTCGTAGAAACGATTGAGGAAGAGAAACGTCAAGTCGTCGAAGGAAGATATGGAGTTGTCAGGGAGACTGCAGTACCAATCGTAAGCTACTCCTTTCAGTGTCCCGACAAATATGCTGGTGAGTAGTGCATCTTCCTTCGGAAGATGTCCCATTTGAGACTGGAAGTACGTCAGATAGCGGCGTGGAGAGTCCTTCCCGTCGTATGGCGTCAATGTTTGTGGTTTATACTTGGGAGGGTAAACCACTTTGTTCCACTCGAGGGGGTATGGTTGTGGGATCCCCGTCTTCTAGCGTTCCTCCTGTCTGTTCTTGGACTCAAAGCGCTCATGCAAGTCCCTGATCATTTCAACCACGTCTTTCGTGGAGGTGGGAGACGGGGAAGGTGGTACAGCCTGGAGTTGAGCATTTGATGGCTCCGACGTCCGTGGTGCTTCGCGGCGATCTGGATCCAAGGATACCCTTGAAGGGGTACACTTGATTCTCCATTGGCCCCTGGGTCAGGACCGGTAGAAGGTGCCCTGGCCAAAGCTGACTGTATCTCAAACACTACTTGAGTCAGTGTTTGCATGGAGACAGAGAGGGTTTTGAGTCCCCCCTCCAAAGTATCCATGCGCTGGACGAGGTCTACTGGCGGCGCATCTGACTCTGTATCACCCCCAGTCATGTATACGGTCATGACGTGGCTGGAAGTGGATGGGTCGGTTGAGGCTTCACTTTCGGCCTCACTCTCCTGTAGAGGAGTAGCTTCTTCTGGAGCTTCGTCTTGGCTACCCCCAGCTATGTTCTGGGGGATATCTTCGCCTTCGGGATCGGCAAGGACTTGGCTACCCCCAGCTGTGCTCTGGAGGACGTCTTCGTCTTCAGGAGGACGATCGGCAAGGATTTGGCTACCCCCAGTTGTGCTCTGGAGGACGTCTTCGGAAGAAGGATCAACAAGGGTTTGACTACCCCCAGCTTCCTTCAAGATCTTCTTTCTCCCCCGAGTGCCTTCAAACACTCCGGAGGACGGGACAGTTGTCTTGGTTTTCCTCGGCTGGCTCTTGGACGAGGACTATGAATTTCCAGTCGCCTTTCGGATTGACGAAGAGTTAGAGATTACGTTGCATGAAGCAACCTTTAATTCTGGCTCCTCTTCAATTGACACCTTCTTCCCGAGGCGACGTTGGAGGGGTATTGATGATTGCAGCCGCTGGAACACAGACTGCCTTGGTGGTGGGACTGCGGTTTTACAACAACAGTTGATGGTGACTACAACACAGGTGTGCCCTGTGAGGGGCGCATTGTGCTTGTCAGTCGACTCTACTGATCGGCGCTTGTGACAGATCACATTACGCAAATCATTGGAGGAGAGTGCCTCCTTCGCACCCCCATCAGGCGCATGGCAAGGCCAAGCGCCGGGGTGGTCAGGTGAATGCTGCGCCCCCTGAACCAACGCAGAAGATGCGCTCAGATCAGTAGTGGGGGTACAACATTTATAGTGAGTTGAACCAGCCACAGACGCACATCCTATGTGGGCGCTGGGGTTCAAGACCACTGAGTTTGCCTTACTCGACTTGGTTGCGAACGCAACAGATGCGCCCAAGTGAGGCAAGGACTTTGAAGGTCGGCTCATTTCTGGCGCAGAAGCACCCGAGTTGACCTTATACAGCTTACCATCAGCAATGCGTATGATTGTGAGCGCATGCTTCTGGTTTGCTGACGGCATAGCACGTTTGAGGCGCATGGCCCGTGCTGCCTTGGACTTCTTCGTACCAGGCAGCTGGGGTGCATAGTACTCAGAGTCCAAATTCTTCTCGCCCCGACAGCGAGTGAGTCTGTCAAGGACAGAAGGCTTCTGTGGCGCATCAGAGTTACTACGCAGGGCGTTAGATGCGCCCTTGCTCCATCGGCGCATCTTCCTTGTCTGAGAAGGAGATGACTGGGGAATGTGGTTAGCACCACGCTTTCCCGAGAGATGCGCTGCACCGGTGGGCACATCCTGGCTGCTGAGGACGTCAGTGAGAAGGGTGGACTGCATCGGCGCATCCCCTTCAGTGGTGGTGCCAGGGGCCTCGACCTTGCGCACCCAGACTTGGCGAGTCTTCTTCGGCTTTGGCAGCCGCTTCGAAGGACTTGCGCTGCCTTCAGAGATGAACTCCTCATATGCCTATTGATTAAGGCATACGACCAGCGTCTTGTGGGAGGAGCCCACCTTCACGTCGTCGGATTGCGACACAGCTTTCTCGATGGAGAAGAAAGAGGTCCCCAGCAGTGTCGCCAGGTTGTTTGCCATTAAAATCTTTTTATTGTAATTTCAATTACAAACAGAACAGTGTTACAATGTAGAACTTAGATGTAGTCCTAGGAGAACACTTTTGTTTATCTGGGTCCCTGTGTCGATGGAGCGAGTGGTAATACGTTGACTCCGTTGACGATCTGACGACGGTTCTCGGTTCTCTGAAGGTCTGAGATGCCCTGGGTGCTGGAGTTTGCAGATGGGAAGAAGACGTTGAGTGTCTCTTTCGACCTTGGTGGATGATAACTCTGATGCCTTTTTTTCTGTCTGTGTACGTATGTATATTATGTTGTCCGTAAGAAGGAGTTGATCCCTCTATTTATAGTTTGCAGGCTGGCTGCTCATGCACGCATATGTAGGATGCGCCTATACGTGGGGACCCCACGTGGTTGAAGCTGCGGGAGGCGCATGGATAATGCACCATCATTTGTGGGTTGAATCCTTCATGCTGTATTTGTGAGCTGATACGTAGCAGGGGAGAGGATCTTTCTGTTGCTGAGATCTTGGGTGATTAACACCCCTTCATAGGCTGAATTGAGTCAAAGGACACGTGTCGTAGGTCCATGGCTCAAAGATCTCGGATTTGGTGGAGAGTGATCTGGTAGGATGCGCCTGAGATTGGGCGCATGAGAAGACTTTGGCTCACAACCTCCAGGATTCACGAGCCGGTCTGGGCGCACGGCTTTTGAGGCGTATGCGAGTCTTCAGGCGCATGGCTGTTGAGGCGCATGTGAGTGGTTGGTCGGCCGCGTGGGTCGTAACCGTCGGAGAAAAGTGATGATGATGCTGATGTCAGCGACGCTTCATCTTCTGAAAAAGCTGCTAACTGTCCAGTCCTCGGGGGACGTGCTGCCAACTCTGTCACTTGAGCATTAATTGTTTGATGGGTGACGAGCCGAAATGGGCGCATGGGTCCATGCTGATTAGGATGCATGGATATGTGCTTTGTTGGACGCATCCATGCGGGGCGCTTGGAACTGACGGGCGCGTCTGTACGATGCGCAGTGTCTGACCGGCGCATCCGTTTGCACGACGTGCCTTTATTGGTCCGACTTTTGTGTTCTTTAAGTGCTTTAAATAGCCGTTTTGACTGGCCGAATTCGAAGCGTCAGGTTCATCACCATAAATGCAAATTCATTGCACGGGATTCGGAGAGCCCGCTACTTGGGGCATGGGTTTGATTTGCCCGGCCTATAAATAGTGGCAAGGAGAGAGTTTGCTTCTCATTCTCTTACGTCTTCCCGAATGGACTTGTTTACTCGAGCACATTCTGTTGACGAGATACTCCCGAGGGTGAAGATGCGACGACTTGTCTTCGTTCATGCACTTGAAGGTGACTGTTACATCCAAAAGTCGGAGTCGAGGGCTTCTGAGGCAGGCGGAAGGTGCCTGTTGCATCCAAAGATTAGGATGCTCGGGCCCTGTTCCCGTTATGCTGGAAGATCCGCAGATCGGAATTGTGGTGCTCCCGGCTTTGGAGGCTCTTTCTTCTTCCAGAGTGGGTGTTGTCCATTCTGTTTGTGTTGAAAGCTGCTCCTTTAGCCGCGGATCGATTGCGGTGCTCTCCTCTTCCTTAGGCATTGGAGAGCTCTGTCTCCTGCAAGAGTGGGGTTGATCGTCCACTCCTGTTCTGCTCAATAAATGCTTCATTAGTCGAAGCATTTGATCGGGTCGAAGTAGAGCGCATATGCTGAGACTTCATGATGCGCATAACTGAGACTCTGAAGAGATGCGCCTGACTGAGACGCTGAAGAGGTGCGCCTGGCTGAGACGCTGAAGTGATGCGCCTAACTGAGGATGCGCCTGGTGGGAGGCGCATGGCAGTTTGCTGCGCCTGGCTGTAGTCTTAGGATCTTTCTTTTTGCAGAAATTCTCCAATGTAAAGCCTTTTAGACATGTAATAGACTTTTATATAAAATAAAAATCTTCTCTTACTGTCTATACTTTTGCTGTCTTGATGTGCTAAGTACTTTGTTTGAGTTCCCTGGCGCATGTTCTGAGTAGTATTTGAGCGCATAGGAATTTTGGCACATAGATGTGCCCTGAAATTCCATGCTTCTACAATACCGTCGCAATTGGGATACATGGAAAACGTCATGTACCTCACGTCACGACGGCGGAAGAGCGAGACGATAGGACACATCACCTACTCGCTCGAGAATGTCAAATGGCCCTATATACCTAGGACTATGTTTTTACCGTACGCCAAAACGAATGATGCCACGGGTAGGCGAGATCCTAAGGAACACGTGGTCGCCGACTGAAAACTCAAGGGGACGCCGATGAGAATCGGCCCAATGGCGCTGGCGATCTTGGGCAACTCGAAGATGATCTCTGACTTGTCTGACCACCTTGATAGTCTGCGTAACCATCTCTGGACCAAGCATCTGCCTCTCGCCTACATCGTCCCAAGCTAAAGGTGATCTGCATTTCCTGCCATACAGTGCTTCAAAGGGTACCATCTGGATACTGGCCTGAAAACTGTTGTTATAGGAGAACTCCATAAGATGCAGGTGATCTTCCCATGAACCACTGAATTCGAGTGTACATGACCGCAACATATCTTCAAGAGTCTGGATCGTGCGTTCTGACTGACCATCTGTCTGCGGATGATAAGCTGAACTGAACTTGAGACGAGTCCCTAAACTCTCTTGAAGACTCCGCCAAAAGTGCAATATAAATTTTGAATCTCTGTCGGACACGATACTGACTGGCACTCCGTGCAATCTGACTATCTGCCTGAGGTACATCTCCGCAAGCTGATCCGTCGACTGACCAATTCTGAAAGGTAGAAAATGAGCTACCTTTGTGAGTCTGTCAACTATAACCCAGATAGCATATCTTCCAGTTGGGGATTTAGGTAACCCAGTTACAAAATCCATGGTAATGTGCTCACATTTCCATTCTGGGATCGGTAAACGTTGAAGAAGTCCAGCTGGTCTCTGATGTTCAGCCTTAACTTGTTGGCAAACTAAACATCGGGAGTCTCCCTCTTCATGCCATTCCACCAGAAATGATGACGGATGTCTCGGTATATCTTCGTGCCACCGGGATGAATTGAATACTGCAAACTGTGAACCTCTGCCATGATCTCTTGCCTGATATCACCACTAGGTACACAAAGATGCCTTCTATGTCGAAGTGTATCGTCCTTATGAATACACAAATATGCTCTCCGTCCTGCTACACATTCTGCCATAAGCCGCTGAAACTTAGAATCTGTTGACTGAGCTAACTTAATCCTCTCAACTATACTAGACTGAACTTGCATACTGGCTATCAATGCCACATTGGTAGGAAGAACAACTTCAATACCCATCTTCTGAAGATCGACTAACAATTCTGGTTGTGCTGTTAGAAAATAAACTCCAGCTCTTCTGCTCAATGCATCTGCTACTGCGTTGGCCTACCCAGGATGATACTGCAGGTTGATGTTATAGTCCACGAGTAGCTCTAGCCATCTCCTCTGACGCATATTAAGATCCTTCTGGGTAAACACATACTTAAGACTCTTGTGGTCGATGAAAATCTTTACCCGATCTCTATACAAATAATGCCTCCACAACTTGAGTGCGAAAACCACCGCTGTTAACTCTAAGTCGTGGGTTAGATAATTCCTCCCATGATCACGAAGCTGACGTGACGCATAAGCTACTACCTTACCATGCTGCATCAAGACACATCCCAATCCTCTGCCAGAAGCATCACAATAAACTGAAAATCCTTCAGTCCCATCTTGAAGCGTGAGAATGGGATCCGTCATCAATCTTCGCTTCAACTTCTCGAATGAATTCTGACACTCTGCTGTCCAAGCAAATTGCACATCCATGCGGGTCAACTGCGTCAATGGTGCTGAAATCCGAGCAAAGTCTGACACAAACCGTCAGTAAGAGCCGGCCAATGCTAGGAAACTCCGAACTTCTGTGATGGTGCTAGGTACTGGCCATGTCTCTATAGCCACTATCTTCTGGGGTCCACTTCCACTCCACCTCTTATGATGATGTGACCTAAGTACGAAATGCGATCCCGCCAAAATTTGTACTTACTGAACTTCTCGTACAACTGGTGTTCCCTGAGAATCTGAAGAACTATACGAAGATGCTGCTCATACTCCGCCTCATTCTTGCTATAGACTAAGATGTCGTCTATGAACACTATCACGAACTGGTCCAAATAGGGCATAAAGATACGATTCATGAGGTCCATGAATACGGCCGGCGCAGTGGTCGCTCCAAACGGCATAACAAGGAACTCCCAATGTCCATATCTAGATCTGAATGCTGTCTTCGGGATGTCTTTCTCTCTGACTATGATCTGATGGTACCCTGACCGCAAGTCAATCTTCGAGAATACTGTTGCCCCACTTAGTTGATCAAATAAATCATCTATCTTTGGTAGGGGGTATCTGTTCTTGATTGTTACAGAATTCAAGGTACAATAATCAACACATAATCTTGACGTACCATCCTTCTTTTTTACAAGAAGCATCGGGGCTCCCCAAGGTGATCCACTAGCACGAATGAATCCCTTAGTTCTGAGTTCTTCAATCATCTTGTACAAGATCTCCAACTCTGATGGTGCCATTCTGTAGACTCTCTCTGACACGGGTGTCGTCCCTGGAATCAAGTCGATAGTGAACTCTATCTCTCTCTCCGGCGGCATGCCTGGAAGCTCTCCAGAAAATACGTCAGGAAACTCTTCTACTACTCTAGGAAATTGAACTGCTTCTACTACTGCCATCCGCAATACTGGTGGAGAAGGTTCTACTTCGCCTTTGGAAAATAAAAACTCTGGTTCGCCTGGAATACCAAAAATAATCCTGCCAATATGGCAGTCTATTCTTACGTATTGATCCTTCAACCAATCCATTCCTAGGACCACATCATAGTCGGCCATCGAAAATTCTATCAATTTAGCAGAAAACTCTATACCGCTAACTACGATTCGACACGAAGAATAGACTCTATCTACCCCCACAAGACCTATACCAGTAAGTATATTGAGCCTTACTGATAATGACTCGGGCTCCAGTCCTATCCGTGTTGCGAATCGTGCAGACATAAATGAATCTGATGCACCCGAATCAAATAATACTGATACTGGAAAAGAGTTGACGAGAATGATACCTGTCACCACCTCACCTGAAGCTAACTCTTCTGCTACGGTCAGAGCCATAGCCTGACCTTGTCCTCTTGGTGCTAGTCCCCTCTGCTGGTGACCTCTCTGCCTGTTCTGAATCTGAGCTTGGGCATACTGCTGAGCTTGGAGAGGCAATGGCCTCGGAGGCTGGTACTTGCTGCTGCACTGGTGTTGGACCCCTAACCGATGGACTGGTTAGGTTTGACGATGATGAACTGGCTCTATTCGGACAAGACCATATCTTGTGATCCGGTGCCCCACAAGCCAAGCACAATCCTTTTGCTCTGCGACATTCTGATACTACCTGTCCTAGCTTCCCACAATGAGTGCAGCCCATTGCGGAAGACTGCTTCTGCTTCTGTTGCTGAGGATACGCCGACGTCGAGTGCTGAACCGACGAAACTGTGGTCGCTCTCCTAGGAGCTCCAATAGTCAAAGTCCTAGCTGTCGGGGCTGGTGCTGAAGACTGGGACATCTGCCCATGAGACCCCTTCCGTCCTCTGCTTCTATCTACAACCCTCTGCAAAGTATACTCATGCCTCTTCGCTGCTCGCAAGACGGCATCAAACTTCTGGTGCTCAAACTGCTCCACTGATATGATAATCTCCAGGTGGAGCCCTTGCTGGAATCGTTGGGCTCGATCCAATTCGATTGCCACCAAGGTAGGAGCAAACCGACTAATTCTAGAAAACTCGGCCGCATATCCATCGACCGTCCTTTCCATCTGCTTAAGATTGAATCTCGTCTGCAGATCATACCGAGCTACTGCGTCGAAGTACTTGGTCTGGAACTTGTTGCTGAATACCACCCATGAGATAGGCGTCGGTAATCCAACTGCTAGTATCGCCTACCAGCTGTGGGCTAAGTCCAATAACTACAGGCGCACAACGGCCACCTTCTCTTCCTCAGGAATCCTAGCTGCCTCCAGGATAACTTCTATGTCCTGAAGCCATGCATCAACAGCGATAGCATCTTCACTGCTGTCAAAGAAAGGAGGGTTCAGACGCTTGAAGCTGTTGGTCGCGTTGTTCCTTTGGTAACCAACTCTGCCCATGGCATCTTGTACTGTCTGGTGCAGGGCATCGCCCCGACGATCTTGAGATACAAGCAATTCCCTGATGAGACCCACCAGGGTTCCATTATCAGGCTCTGCAGGCTGGACTGGCTGAACTGGGGGCTCTGGATCCCCGAAATGCATAACTCGGGAGGCCGCTCCAGAGTGCTGGGCTTGGTCTCCAGGTTGCTGCTGGTCCCCTGGAGGTGCTCCGTCTTGCTGATCGGTAGGACCAGGAACAATGCCGCTGAAGAAACGACATGGGGAACAATAAGGAAGGACCATGATAGATCAAGGACATAAACTTGTGACGAGGCCAAGATTTCAGGAATATTAGAAGATATGAGTAGAGATCAAGGGCGAGTGCTGATTGAGACATCTATTCAGTGAAACTCTCACACATCTTGATTTACAAGACCTGCATGGGCCACCACTTAAACCGTGTCACGCCCCAGAACCAGAATATTGGAGAGCGGGAGACAGACACAGCCAGCTACGTACATTGAAGTGTAACCCACCTCGATGTACGGTCATGGTTGTCTAGATGCATGAGGGTTTTACTACAAGCCAACAGTCACTTATGGTCAAGAACAAGCCTAGCGTCTTAATATCAAGCAAGCAAGTAAATGTAACAAGATGGTAGATCATCAGACATACAAGGTAAGACGTCCCATACATTACATATTCAGATGATAATGAAGCTAGTCATACAAAATACGAAGACTAGCAAGAGTTTAAGCCATACATGATCAACCCTAGGATTTGTCAATCATGTTACAGCCCTTAGGCAGACAGGAATGTAAATTTAACACGAGCTAACACTTGCTCGGCGGCTAAACGACTCAAAAGAATAATTTACAATGGAGTGGGAGAGCAAAATAAAACCCACTCGTTGCCAGATTTGCGCCTAGTGTTCACCATCTGGCTGGAAGGCTGGAAGATCCTCGGGTGCTACTCTGAAATCTGGCCATATAAAACCAGCTGGGTCAGACCCCAGAAAGAGCAAGTACCACAAGGGAGGCTTCACTTAAGAACTAAAACCAGCATAATAGCACATAAATACATCAATGACAACAAAAGACATGAGTTAGAGAAACAAGTCGATAAACGATAATATGACTAAAGGACTATTTCAGTAGCCAAGTTACAACCCGTAAACCAAAAAAGGACCGGGATTGTAACCCTTCACCTGAATAGAACTTAGTCTCTAACCAATTATCGATAAGGGTAAAGCATAACAGTAATGTGCTGAAATAACCATGTACTGGTCTTGCCTAGGCAAGACTAGACGGGTCTCCATCCATCAATCACGGCCAAGCAATGAGTACGGCTTGATACTTTAACTAACTAGGGTTATCACAAGCCTAGTTACTAACAAGATGCATCGAGATGTTCCAACAGCCACAAGCCCTGCAGTCTTAATCCAGGTTATCCGGTCACAAGTTGAGAGAGTTAGATTAGGTGACTTAGAGGTACAACACATGACAGTGTGCTGGAAATGTGCCCTACTCGACGGCAGGCTACAAGTCAAATTAAAGCGTCCAGATAACGGGACTGCATGTAGCTGAAAAATCTCTTCATGACTACTTGATCAATCTAGTCATTATCCTAGTCAGATTCAGTATGAATCCCTGACCGTGGTAACCAGGGATCCATGTCCTAGACATGATGCAAGATGAGACATGTAGCTTATACAAGCACAAACACCCACGGTGTCAAAGCAAGGGTTACTTTAGCGAGTCAGGTAGCTGTTGCCACAGCGTTCAAGACTGTCATGTCAGGCCAGGTTACTTGTTACTTGTCAAGATTACTTGTCAGGAGTGCGCCTCGACGGGCCACTATCAAGAGTTATCATATCAGGTTGCTTGTCAAGAGTGCACCACGACGGGGCACTATCGGGGAATTATCATGTCATATTGTCTTGTCGTGTTCGTGTGGTCATGTCGTGATCATGCTTTAGATTAAGACAAGTCAAGCCCAAGAATTCACAATCATCAAATCGTGTAGTCGCAAGTTAGGTCAAGTACAAAGGATAAGCAATTAACATAAAACAAATAATTAAATGACAGATCATGCAAGGGACAAGGGGTACCATGGCCAACAAGTGGCATTAGCCAAGTTGCGCCAGGGTAATAGGTTGCGCCAGGCACTAGGGGGTGCCAAAGCTACAGGTTGCGCCCAAACATTAGGTTGCGCCTAGGCACTGGGGTGCCAGGCACAAGAATGCACAAGGTCGGGTCAAGTTGTGCTAGGACAATGAGTTGCGCCAAGGCTAGTCGGGTCAAGACAGGCTGGGTTGCGCCAGAACAAGTCGGGCCAAGTCAGGTTGCGCCAGGCACTAGACTGCGCGAGGCTAGGTTGCGCCAGGCTGAGCGAGGCTGGGTTGCGCCAGGCTGAGCGAGGCTGGGATGCGCCAGGCTAAAGAGCACTGGGCTCCCCAGGTTGCACCAGAGCTAAAGAGATCCCGCAACACAGTGGCGCAAGCTAAAAAGCTTATGCACACTGCTCGCTGTCTTCTCCAATCAGCAAGAAAATTCATGGTTTGAACCCATGGCTTCAAAAGAAAATTCATGGTTTGAAACCAAGAAAATCATGAGAAAGATCAAAACTTATATCTACACAAATATATCCCTCAAAACCAAAAATGACAAGTTCTAAAGAGGCTTAGAACTATGAGAGGAAGACAATGGAACAATAAAATCCAAGGTCCATCACGAAGCAAGTTGCACTTGCCTAGAGCTCTTGGGTGTAGGTGGAGAGAGTAAATGAAGAAGATGGAGAAGTTATGAGAAATAAATGGAGGAGAGAGAGTGGAATTGACTTATATATCAACCCCCCTCTCTCATGATGAACCAAAACAAACCAAACCAAGCCAAGCCAAAACGAACCAAGGTAAACCAAGTCAAGCCAAAATTGGTCAAGTCATGTTGAACCAAGTTGAACTAATCGAGTAAAAATTAAACCAAGGCTAAGCTAAGTAAGATAAGTCAAAATACGGGCCACCTGACAATTGTCAGAAATCTGTATATGTATCCTGAAAAATACATATAACGGAAACGGGAGCGACAAGATGACATTTAGTTAGATACTATTTAGTATTCGACCGGATTGCTTCGGGAACCTTTTAGTTGATATATTTTATTTTGAGGATTATGTGAGTTGATTAGTGGATATTCACATAGTACATTTGATCTTTTGAGATTATTCAGTTTATTTCATATCTTTTCTCTGGTTGTGGTTTATTATTATTCTGCTTTAAATTATCTGTGGATTTGGAATGTACTGTGGAAAGATATAAACTGCGTGGTTGTGTTGATAAAATGTGGAGATTATTAGACAGCGTTCTACCGCCGACACTGCAGCGTAGGCTGGACTTACCCATGGCTCGTGCCCAAATACTGGGTGCGGGTCGTGACACGAAGAGAATCACTTTGCTCGGGATTGTCCGATAAGGAGCATCCGTGTGAATGTCGTCCGAAGCGAGGAGGTGGAGGACGAACAGTGTGAAGTAGGAGCGCACATAGGAGCGTTGTGCGTACTCAACGCCGTGAAGACCAAGTCTGTTGTGTCAAGGACTCCGAGCAGGGAGCTCATGTTCGTTAACGTAAGGATCAATGGCATGAGAACACGAGAGTTGGTTGACACGGGCGCCACTCATAACTTCATCTCGGACACGGAGGTCCGTAGCTTAGGTCTAACCTTGGAGGAAGATTTGAGCATGATGGAGGCGGTCAATGCGGAGGCGCGCCCCGTGCAGGGGGTAGTCAAGGAAGTCCACATAGGTGTGAAAAATTGGTCCGGTGTTGCCAATTTTACCGTTACATCGCTGGATGACTTCAAGATGATAGTGGACATGGATTTTCTTATCGCGGCTAAGGCGATTCCGATGCCACATTTGGGAGTTGTCGGCTTCATGGAGGAAGGCTCTTCGTGCATAGTAAAAGTTGTACAAGGCAAGCCTTCGAAGGGAAAAGCTATCTTCGCTACTCAGCTCAAGAAGGATGGCAAAAGGGGGACGGCATACTTAGCGGTGCTCGAGAAGAAGAAAGATTTCGAGGAGGAAGGCCTTTCATGCGAGACCAAGGGTGTTGTAAAGGGGCATCCCAAGGAGCCACTTTCGCGGAGGGAGATGGACCGTGCTACCGGGTTGGACACGAGTACAGAGAAGCGTGTCGCAAGCTGCGTGGAGACAGAAGCGACGAGGCGGAGTAACTCGCGCAAGGAGTTGCCCAAAGCTCGTGGGGGACATTCGGATCGACAGGCTTGCAATGGGACTCGCATACACGGAGGTGTGCAGAACCAAGTGCAGCCACGAGACGAGGGGGATCGACAACTCGATAGCACGCACGAGATTCGTTCTGTGACAAGGTAGACACAGACCAAGGCCAGAGTTGGTACGACGAAGCAGTTTGCTTCCGATCTTGAGGAGAAGATGGGCAAAGGGAAGCATCGCACGAGACGCACAAAGGAGGGATGATACGCAGCTACCATGCCTACGAGAGTGGATATCGTCCCAAGACTTGGTGCACCCGTCAACGAGAGCGTCGACGAAATAGGTGGCGGGGTGGGGGGGAATGTCACGCACAAAAGTTTGTGCCCCACGGAGACGGACTTGCATAACTCTCTACGGACCGGAGTTATGTTGGAAGCTTCTGGAATTCTCTAGAAGATGGTGGAATCCTCTAGAATACCCATGACCTTTCTTGAAGATGTGAAATTCTCTGGTAGATAGTGGAATCTTCATGAACTCAATATCTTCCTAGATGCTCTAATCTTCCTAGATGCTCTAGAAGCTTCCTCGGAAATATCTAGGCCCGAAAATATTCCTAGAATAATCCCTAGAATATGCTAATTTCAGAAGTTTTCATGTAAGCCTTAGAGGCCCTACAAATAAGTGGGAGGCTCATTTGTTCCTCACCACCCAAAACAATAATCTCTTTATAGTATAGTGAAGTTTTCATACTTCCAATCTCTCTCTTTTGCTCCACATTATTCTCAATATCGCCTTAGCGATCTAACTAAGCGAGTTCGGAAAAACTGGCACGGATCTTCGAGTAGAAAGCTTATGCGCCGTACGGGACGAAATGTAACCTAAAACATTAAATCAGTGACACAAAAAGCTATCATAAACTATCGTTACTACCTTTTTGTGTCTATTTTAGAATTATTTATTTTTTCCAGTCCTCAATCATGTTTTTATTCAATCATAAACTCTTTAATTGATCATCACTTAAAAATCGTGCCTCATGGGATTGAAGAAATTTTAAGTTCAAAAAATTTGAAAATTCATGAATATAAGTTCAAAAAATTGTTTAAGAATATTATAGCAATTATTAGGTTGTAGCATTAGCCGACTCTAGCAATAGATAGGCCCACCTTTATTTTAGAACTACCTCTTTTACATGTCGTTCTTTAGAGGACACTGCGAAATTCAATTTTCAAGATAAGGTTTAGAATTTTGATAGTAAGGTACTAAGAGTTGAATTGCAGCAGTTTAACAATTTGAGGAAAAATTTCAAGCAGCCTAGTGAAACAAAGCCTGTAGAGCAACCTCATGTTAGCTAAACTTGCAGAGCCTAAATTTCGGACCGTCAAATCAGGATTCTAATTCTGGTGGACACAGCATAGCAAAAATCAGAATTTGGTACCATATAGAACATCTCAAGAAATATATTCACCACATTCGTCAATCCACAACTGTACTCAGATATCAAAGAGCAAACTCAAGATAGATGGACAAGGTCACCTAATAATATACATTTCTTATGTAATTACTCCATTTTATAAATCATTATTATGTACTACACAAGTTACTGAGCTAATATGCAAATTAAAAAAATGGATGTAAAATTTCCACATGAATGCACTGTGCATGGTTGCTAAGAATGGGCAGAAAAAGCAAGGGAAAAAATAAATAAAATCCTATTGAAAGGGGAGTACATTTCTACAATAAATGGTTTCATTTTCCTTTCCCCACTTTCCATCAAACCAAACACAGTAAGAGGGTGTCATGGTTACTAAACCAAGTTATAGAATACTAGCCTCAGAAACTGAGATTGAATATGCAGTCTTCAAAAGAAATGGCGTCCATAATGATCAAGGTTTGCTAACACTACATAGCACAATACATAACAAACAGTATCAGTCGATAAAGACCATTGGCATTGAAGCGATAAATATAACAAGGATCGAACATATAACTTTGAAACCACACTAGAAGAGAAAACTACATCAAAAGCAGACGAAGTTCCCAAAACAGATAATAGGGCGAAGTGAACAAAGCATTCTTTCCTCAACGGTTTGCCTTGGCAACTCGCTCAATCTCATCCTTCTTCTTGATGGCATAGCTGGGATAAAGCCACACATTTCCAAATCAGAAAACAAAGCAACACCACAAGTAGTGCAACTGAACTTTCAAGATTAGTACCACCATAAAGCATACCAACTGAAATGGCAGGACCAAGAAGCCAAGCAAAAGGCTTCATGGCAAGTGGAAAACCAAAAGTAAATACCAACAAGAAGAGAGTAATAGAATAAATAACCTGTTAGAAGAACCCTTTGCAGCATTGATGAGTTCATCAGCAAGACATTCAGCTATGGTCTTGATGTTCCTAAAAGAACTCTCACGAGCACCGGTTGTAAGAAGGTAAAGTGCCTGGTTAACTCTCCTCAGTGGGGAGATATCAACAGCTTGACGTCTAACCACACCAGCAGACCCAATTCTTGTAGCATCTTCCCTTGGACCACTAATATATACAAAGATAGCCAAGAAATTGATACAGTAGAGTAAGTATAATCCTTCCATGTGAGCTATTTTAGTTGCAATTTGCAAGGAAGATTAGTAGTTATATGTAAAGGTGAGTGCACAACTAATTAATGCTCAGATAGACCATATTTAGTATATAAAGTGATTGAAAACCGAGACAGGCTTGCATGCATTATATCATTTTTCTAAAAGGCGGCCAAGGCGGTCGCCTAGATGGTGCCTAGGCGCTAGGCACCTGGTGCCCACCGATGCCCGCCTAGGTGCATGCCTAGTCCCCCCGACGCCCAACTATGCATATTTTTGGGTTTTATGGATTTTTTTTCTGCAATTTTCAGTACGTCTTTTGGATTTATTTTTTTGAACCACCTAGATCTAGGCGGTGGCCTAGGCAGGCTAGGCACTAGGCGGCAGGTGCCCACCAGACTGGCGCCTAGCAGTTTTACAACCTTGCATTATATTCAAAAAACCAAATTGTACTTCTATATCTACACCCTCAAGAGTATTTAAGATTACAGTACTGGAACTTCCAATAAGATCGTGGTGCCAAAAGTACCACCTGGCTTTTTTTGCTCAAAACGTTCATAATTTTCCAAGTGAAAAACGCACATACATGTAGCCTGTATTATACTGTAAAGGAAAACTGCAATCACGGTGAGATTTGAGTTGCATGACCCACACAACTCCTATATAGGTGGACACTACAAAAGGCACCGAGTTTTTTTTGTCATTTAGAAGCTATTAGCAGATTATCAATCAGAAAGATCCCAGGTTCTGGATGAAATTAGCTTATAGTCTACAATTATTTATTATAAACATATAGTAATTTCCAGCCTGTATAAAATCAGATCAGGTTAATCAAAAAGAAAGTTACTTATATAAATCTTAGAATTGAATATGCACACATGGTAGAAAGCTTAGACTTGAATATATATAGATGTGCACATGATCCATAACTGAATATAAGTGTCCATGCAAGAAAATAAGAATAAGAATGTATCGAACATTCTCTGGTTTATTATTATCAGAACCATGCTCGATCATGGTTAAATAAAACATCTCAAACATAAAAGATTTATAACAGTTGCATGACAATAAAATATAAGCTGAAAATCTTTCTAGAGATACTCGAGCTTCAAACTAATTATCAAATAAAATAATATGCTGACAAATAAGTGCAAAAAGGAAATGGAAACTGACTTTAAACTAAAAAGAACAATCCAGAGGTGTCACAACCGAGCCATCATCTTTCTCCGTCTTCAATTTAGAATTTACAAAAGGACGTTTTGATTATTACTATTCACTAAAACGTTCATTGTTACAAAAATATCTAAAAATAAATACACTACACCCCCCCCCCCCCCCCCCCCCCCCCATGTTTCATGAGTATTAAAGAGACCTACCTCAGTTTCAAAATAAATACACGGACCTCCCTTATGCTTTATAGTTTATTTTGAAAATAAGGGTGGTTAGTGTAATAACCTTTATATAAAATCTAAAACATATGGGAGGTCCATGTAATTATTTTCAAAGGGAGGGAGGTTTGTTTAATTAACGTGAAATATAGGGCAGGTTAAAGTAATTTTCCCTAATATCTATAACTGTTTACATTTGGAAGAAGATAGAAGTAAACCTTCAAAAGAATCAAAACACACTAAGGCTTGGTCTGGAATTGTTGTTGCTTTTCGAAAGCCCACAGCAGAAGCAGCTTTCGACATCAGATTTGTTAACAACCTTTGACTGTTTCCAAAAGGGAAAAAAACAGCCTCCAATAAACAATCCCAAACTCAGCCCAAGTATTACTGGCTAAGTCAATTGCTACAATCTGATGCATCCCACTTTACTCGTGACATCCAACAGTTGAACTGCATTTCAAGCAGCGCATTTTTAAATCTCATTCTCACCAGTGGTATACTATCACATCATCTACAACCCCTATATCCCATCTCAGATCTGTCAACTAATTTAATGCTGTAGTTGGAACTGCAGGCAGCAAACTACTGCAGCACAAGACCATCAGTTAACACATCTAACAATTTACAATCTTGAACTCATGCAATTAATATTCCTCAACAATTCTGTACATAGTAAAAGCTTGTCATCTATCAGAACTACGTTGCACAAATACAAATACGGACATGGACACGATATGGTTTTGGGATACGGACGTCATTAAAGTTTTAGGATATGGTTGTGTGTGTGTGAGTGTGTCTATGGTCAACTCGATCTAATAGACATATGAGGACACTGCCATTTATTTTCAGCATACCCTCCAAAGAAAAGAAAAAAACAAAATCCAACCCTCATGTCTTAAGTTAAAAACAACCCAACTGCATGTCTATTGTAAATTCTTAACTGGACCAGCCAAATTCAACCCAACTTGAAGTTTAAAAGTTTCAAATCACCCAAACTGCCCCGCCCAACCAAACCTCATAACTTTAGAGATGAACCAAATTAGGTTTTTCTTCCTTCCCGTTTCTCATGATGACTAGTGCTAGTGAAAACAGGGAAGGGAGAGCTGCCCCTTGACGTCAACAAACAGAGGCGAAGGGCAGAAAAAGGACTTGTGATCAACGTTCAACGAGCATGTAAGTACTGATTTTGCTTTCGCCTTCATCTATTCTTTTTCAATTCATTTCTTGGTTCATTAGAGCCATATGCTGGAGATATGTGCCCTGCAGGTGTCCGACCCAATAACCAATTGTGTCAGAAGCAGGCACCATTTTTGCGTGTCCATGAGGAGCAGAGATGAAAATGAAAATAGTTAGCAACAAATAGCTTTAGGTGAAGAAATTTATATACCTACGTACTCTGACAATGTAATCTGAGTAAATTAACCAATTCAAAAGTATGAAGAATTATAAAGTTCCTTGCAACTCCACTACAAATAAAGTGGTTTACAGAGCGCACACAAGAAGGTACTCATCAGTGTATGCAAGAAGGACATCATGAACACAAGAAAAACACTTGCATAACGAGATTAAGAATCTCAGATTTTCAGATTCAATACTCCATAAGGCTTCACACACGACACATTAAAATTCAATGGTTAAGCCATCAGTTGATTAAGGAGTCACGGATGCATCAATAAAAACACAAGATAAATAAAGGGTTATTTAGTAAAAGGGTCTCATATAATATTTGATACTTGGGTTTGGGTCTCCATAATGCCCAACATTAGGGTTTGGGGCTCATATTCACTGTTATAAAGTTCCTTCCATCCCAACTCCACTACAAATAAAGTGGTTTAGAGCACACGCACACAAGGTACTCATCAGTGTATGCAAGAAGGACATCATGAAGACAAGAAAAACACTTGCATAACGAGATTAAAGAATCTCAGATTTTCAGATTCAATACTCCATAAGGCTTCACACACGACACATTAAAATTCAATGGTTAAGCCATCAGTTGATTAAGGAGTCACAGATGCATCAATAAAAACACAAGATAAACAAAGGGTTATTTAGTAAAACGGTCTCATATAATATTTGATATTAGGGTTTGGGTCTCCATAATGCCCAACATTAGGGTTTGGGGCTCATATTCACTGTTGACGTCCAAATCTGTTACCAATTTGGAGACCTATGGAGCCCCAAAACCTAATGTTGGACATTATGGAATATGTTACCAATTTGGAGACCTAATGATACCCAAACCCTAATGTTGGACATTATGGAGACCCAAACCCCAATATCAAATATTATATGAGGCCCTATTACTAGATAACCCATAAATAAATGTAGCTAATAGTAGGAATTGATGCCTTACCTGTTGATGACAGCATCAACAATCACTTGGATAGGGTTCTGATCTGTAAGGAGATTAATGAGCTCCATCGCATGCTTGACAATACGAACTGCCATCAGCTTCTTGCCATTGTTACGCCCATGCATCATCAAAGAGTTCGTCAGCCTTTCGACAATAGGGCACTGAGCCTTACGAAACCTTTTTGCAGAGTATCGACCAGCAGTATGTGGGAGATATGTAGCGTGCTTTCCAGCCACACCAATATAATCTGATAGCGATATGCCAGTGACCTGTACATAATTAAACTTCTACCATTAACTGACTGACAATATAATGAATAAGACAATCAAACAAAAAAATGTGTGCTTGTCCATATATCTATGTTGTATTAAGCGTGAGGTGAGGCGAGGCGACGAGGTTGTCGCCTCGCTTAATAGCGCTTAAGCGGCGCTTAGTTAGCGCCTCACCTTTTTTTGCTCCTACATGTAAAATACTATAGTATATACACATAAATTTTAATATTTTTTTCATACAATCCTACTAGTATATGCATGAATAACAATACCAATTATCAATCAATCAAAGTAACAATATAAATACTAGAATCAAAATGCAAACTACAAGCCAACAATGCATACATACTACATAGTCATCAAAATACCATCAAACATAAAAGTTCTCTCTAAAATTCCTACTTAAAGTTTTTCAACTATCCAACTATGTAAATAACAAAAGATTCGGTTCAATTTGTTAAACAAAAATCAAAATAAAAAACAAAACAAAACAAAAAACAAAAAAAAATCGTTAAGCGAGGCGCTACTAAGCGACGCCTAAGTGCGCTTAACCGCTGATTGCTTTTCTGGGGCGGAAATTCATTAAGCACGGCGCCCTAGTTCTAAATCTCGCTTAAGCGCGCTTTTCACAACATATCCATATATACATTATTAAACAGGCATACACACAAACAAACAAGATATCACAGGCATCTGAGAAAGTGAGAGATGATATTGGACTAAACTTGATATTGATGAACAAGCTATCACGGTCAAACCACCTGGCACTCCGATGGCAACTTTGACTAAACTTGATATTGATGAACAAGGCAAACCAGTCGACATACGTAAGTATCGAGGTATGATTGGTAGTTTACTTTACTTAACTGCTAGTTGTCCTGATATAATGTTTAGTGTTTGCTTGTGTGCACGTTTTCAGGCTAACCCTAAGGAATCACATCTGTGCGCAGTTAAGCGTATCTTCCGATACCTTAAAGACACTTCTTCTGTCGGCTTATGGTATCCCAAAACCACGTCGTTTGACCTAACCGGTTATTCGGATGCTGATTTTGCTGGATGCAAAGTAGATAGAAAAAGTACCAGTGGCACATGTCATTTTCTAAGCAAAGTTCTAGTCTCTTGATTTAGCAAGAAACAAAATTTTGTCATATTATCAACGACTGAGGCGGAGTATATCGCCGCAGGACGTTGTTGTGCATAAATTTTGTGGATGAAGCAAACCTTAGAAGACTTTGGTTTACTTTACACACACACATACCCATTTTCTATGACAACACTAGTACTATTAATGTGACTAAAAATCCAGTATGTCACTCTCGCACTAAGCATATCGAGATTCGACATCATTTTCTTAGAGATCATCAACAAAATGGAGATATAAACCTTGTATACATAGACACAGAATCAATTAGCTGATATCTTTACAAAACCTTTAGCGGAAGATCGCTTCAATTATTTACATCGAGAATTAGAAATTTTAGATATCAATAATATTGATTAATTTTGTTTTATCAATTATTTTTCAATACTCAAAAATTGTTTTTGAGACAAGCCTATAAAGGGTCTGTCTGTCTCCACGACTATGAACGAAGCGAAGCGGTATTTAATTGTTCCCCGGTGAACTCCCGTTAGCTGGAACAGTATCCCTATAACTAAAATCTGAAACAGTCGCTGTGTATCGAAATTTAATTTGTAAAATAATATTAATTATATTAATTGAAATTTAAAATTACTGAACTTGGTATTTAATAATTGAAAGGGAATGATGAAAAGAATGTGGCCTGCAAAAAAAAATTTCAATAATTCATCAAAAGAACCCTAGGCGAACTCGGCCCTAGTTCGGCCAGAGTTCTGTTGGTGGTATATACTTTTAAGTCAGAACCCGAGGCCCCCTTCTCTTCATCTCTTCCAAACTCCTCTTTCAAACAGAGGCTGCCGCCCGAGCCCTCTCCAAACCCTAGAAACTCTCCAACCCATTGCTTCCATTCTACTTGGAGATTTCAATCCAAAATTTGGATTCGTGCGAAAAATCTCGATCTCTACCACATACTCTACTCTCGAAAGGTATAACATTCTCCTTCTATCTCTTTCAATTCATTAGTTTCAATTCAATTTTGGGAGAAAATGCCTAAGGGATTCACTCCATCCAAGAGGAAGAAGACAAATGCTAGTGAAGAGGCATCATCTTCGAGTCCACCAGAGGATTCCCTCTTTTCCCCGGTCCAATTGGCCGACGGTACGTTCAATGAATTTTTCTTTGAAACTCATGATCACTCATTGTTATGGACTGACTTTGCCATGCGTAACATATGCACTGGAGCCCCGATTAAGTGGAATGTGTTTCCTGACAACCATCCATTATTTGAGGCTTTAGGGTTACACTGACTTGTTACCCTCAAATACCCTATAACTACTAATGCCATTAGACTGTTCTACTACAACTTTGTTTTAGACACTTTCTCTGTTAGAACTCGTGTCGACGGTAATCCTTGGTGTTCCTAAGGAAGGTGCCCCGCTTGATGATATCACTGAGTTCGATTTCCCCGATGGCACGACTCTTATCGGTTTCAAGAACGACCTTTGTGCACCTGTCCGGTTCGTTCTGGTAAGTTCAAGCCTGCAAACTTGATAACTATGAGTTGCATCGCATCATCTATTCCACTATTCTTCCTAAATCAACTTCAAAAGATGATGTTACAAAGCTTGAACTATCTGCCCTCTATCATATCATCAAGGGAATTCCATTTTCGGTTCCCAAGACTATCATTCAGATGATGGGACGTTGTCGCGGAAGAAATCGAAATCTCTCTTATACGATGTTCATCTCACGCATCTTTCAGCGTTTTGATGTTGATATTTCCACTTGTGCTCTGGATCCTGAGCCCAAGTTTCTCCAGCTGTCACGTCGCAGCGCAGCCGCTCCTCCTGCACCTCCTACTGCTCCTGCTCCACCTCATCAGAATTACCCTGTCTTTTGTGGGTATTCATCAGCATTTATTTGATCTGCGGACATTCATCACTGACACATCCAGGGAACGTGAGTTCCGTGATGTGAGTCGGTTCCAAGCACTCGCCAACTCTTTTGCTGATCTCCGTTTCGTCCAGACTGGACATTCTGCCAGTTCTCTTTCCAGAGATCCAGCTGTCTCCGACTACCGCTATGAGAATGAGGCGGTACACACTCTCTTTCAACCCGATAACGCATATGACTGGTACCGTGGTTCTGGTGCTACTCCACATCATTCTAGAGCTGGCACTTCTGGAGCTGGTCCATCCGGACATGGTAGCCGTGCTGGCACTGCTGATGATGATGACGATTCAGAGGATTTGTGATCTAGACGCATTGTATTTTGTCTAGATGTCACTTTTTGAGATTTTGTTATATTTATGTTTACTTGGAAATGCTCCGACATTCCAAGATATCATTAGTACTCTATCTTTTAGTTTATTTTGCACTGAGATTGTGATTGACTGAGCTGATGTATGGTGAACATCTTTTTATGCTTTCCTTAGCATATTTTATTTCAGTTTAGCATTTATTCTTGTCATAGCACTATCTCTTTATGCTTCAATATAAACTGTTTGTAAAATGCTTATTTTTCTATATATTATATTTGTATTTCTTCACTGATTGTTCCTTATGTATAAATTGCGGGAGAGCTTTCTCTCTTTGCAATTATTTTGCTAAGTGACAACGGAGGAGAAATAGGATCTAACATTTTTGGAAGGATACAGAAACATTTTTTTCAGTATATAGTACAATTTTGATTATCTTTCAAATCTTAGGCTGTGTTTGGTAGGAAGGATAGAAAAGTAGAAGGAAGGAAAAAGATAAGGATACATTTTCTTTCCATATGGAAAGGAAATATCATTTCCTTCCTTTGTGTTTGGTTGGAAGGATGGAAAAGAGGAGATGCATTATTCTTTATTTGGTATGGGAAAGAAAAGTGAAAGGAAAAAAATAAAAAAAACATAGGTTTTACCAATTCTATCCTCAACTAAAACACATATTTAGCATTTGATTTCATTAATAATTTTTAAATAATACAATTCACATGGGTACAACTGTTAATTAATATAAGTCTCTACTTTTCCTCCCACTTTTGGGGTGATGGTTTTCTTAGGTTAGGAAGGAAAAACAATCCCTCCACTTTTCCTTCCCTTCACTTTTCCTTCCATACCAAACAAAAGAAAATGAATCATTCCCTCCACTTTTCCCTCCTCCATTTTCCTTCCTCCCACTTTTCCCTCCTACCAAACACAGCCTTATTGATCAAGATGTTATATCGCTCAAGGTTTGTCAATTATCAAAATGGAAAAAATTGTTGGCCCATTGGTCATGGTCAAACCTGATTTTAATAATTGATCAAACTCTGTCTCGATATAAGGGCTACTCAAGTTTATTTGGACTCTTGGACACTGCCAGAGAACTGTTACCCATTCTGTTCAAGACCGAAGCTATATTTACCACTCGAGTCTGTATTTCCTTTATGCAATGTATTTATTGCTCGAGTCTAAGAATACATTGTACACCAAGTCGTATTGGCAAATAGCCTACCCTAAAAATGTTTTCAAAATATCCCATGTTTCGAAAAACAGTCCCCTATTTACAAAAAACTCCTAACTGCTTAAAACAATTTCAAAAATTCCAAAAATTATTTTTGCAAAAACCTAACAAAACCCTGACAGAACTCACTCGGCCAGATTTCGGTTAGTGAACGTTGCTTTTTGAACTTGGTCCTCCTGCAGTTACGGATCTTGCCGAGATTTTCTCAGAGTTTTGCCCGAATTCTGACAGAGTTCTGCCTTTGGAAAAGCTATAAATAGAGGAAGATTTCGATTATTTCAATTCACTCATTCACTTTCATCTCTCCTCTCTAAAGCCTACTGTTCTCCTCCAAAGTGTTCTAAGCTTTAATTTCAAATCTCAAGCCAGTTACAATCCTCTAGTCGGTTTGTCAGTGCGGTACGGTAAAGAAGCTTCAGAACGATTGTAATCAGAGGTTTGATTGAAGAAAGACTTCACAACTGAAGTTGGTCGAGTACTTCGTATCAAAGCTCGCATTTGTAGAAGTTGCAAGGACTTCGTATGAAAACTTGCGGTATTTTTCAATAGTGAATTCAACTGGAAGCTAGAGTTCTTCCGACTGGAATAGTCCTCACAAGAGGAAAACCAGTATATATCGACGTCTTTGCGTTTGCTTTCTGATCTCTGCTTTTACATTTATTTACTTGTGATATTTCTCTGTGATCTTGCTGCTAACTTTTTAAATTAGCAATATTCCGTTGCCTACTCTATTCACCTCCCCTCTACAGTATTGCGCTTTACGATTCGTTCCTACAAAATCACCAGCAGCAATGGCGGGAGCGAAGGGAGAAAGAGGATGAGGACCGGCACCGGCAGCGACAGGCACGCGAAGGTCAACGGCCGCGGCACCAGGGTGAGGCTGCCGGCGGCCTGTGCCGCAAGGATCTTCCAACTCACCAGGGAGCTCGGCCACCATACGGAGGGGGAGACCGTCGCGTGGCTCCTGCGCCACGCTGATCCCTCCATCGCGGTCCTCCTCCTCCACCGCCTCTCCCACGAGGCTCGGCACCTCCACCGCCTGTTCCCACTGTCTATTCCCACTTTCTTCTCACTTGCTGCCCATTTTTGGTGTAACTTGATTGCAACAAAAAGCTTACAAACTGCAACTACTATTGCATAGATTGGACACTTGCAGTGTCCGATTCTAGCGTGAGCCAAATGTTGCAACTGCCGCGAGCTCCAGCAAGTTGCAGCAGAAGTCTCCACTTTCAAGGGAAACCTTCGAACCAAACAGGCCCTAAAAGGAGGTGCTTGGTATGCAAAACGGAAATCCTATTTTGCCAGAGGGGGCGGAGGGACCGCACGTGACCGCACGCCGATATGTCCCCCCCACATTGCCCCTCGGCACCTATCGGGCCCACGCCAGCGAATTCCGCGCCCCCATCCAATGGAGAGGCGACATGTAGCCCGCGGGCCAAAAATGCGGTCCAAACCCGCGGACAACGTAGCATTGTTCTATGTGAAGTATAATATAGCCAGAAATTCTATAATGCCAGGAATTAAATTCCGGTAATTAAATTCCCTGTAAAATTATATTCCAATGTTTGGTGAACATATAAATATTTCTGGGAAACAAAATGAAAATTATAAAAAACAAATTTTTTTAAAAAGGATTAAAAAAACTGAGAAAAAACAAAAAATGAAAAAAATCTTTAAAAACGAAAAAAATCATTCTTAGAAAAATGAAAAAGATAAAAAAAATGAAAAAACAAAAATAAAAAAAAAATCATTCTTAAAAAATGAAAAAAATGAAAAAGAACATGAAAAAACTGAAAAAGAATATGAAAAAACTGGGAAAAAAAACCAAAATACCTAAAAGATGAAAAAGAACCAAAAAACAAAATAACGTTAAAAATGAAAAAAAAAAACTGAAAAAAAATCTTGAAAAACTGAAAAAATCTTGAAAAACTGAAAAAACAAAAAAAGGTTAAAAATGAAAGGAAAAAACTGAAAATATAACCTTAAAAGACCTGAATAAAAACCAAAAATATGTTAAAAATGAACTAGGAACAAAAAAGAAAAAAAAAACGTGAACAAATGAAAAAGAACAAAAAATAAAAAATTCTTAAGAAACTGAAAAAAACCAAAATAACATTTAAATAATGAATTAAGAACAAAAAACTGAATAAAAAATTCTTCAAAAACTGAATGAAAAGCAAAAAAAAAAAATTATAAATGAAAAAAGAATAAAAAATATAAAAATCCAGAAAACGTTAAAATCGAAAACAAAAAACGAAAAAAACAAAAAAAAAAATTAAAAATCACAAAAAACCCAGAAAATGAAAAAATCGAAAACAAAAAAACAAAAAAAATCTTAAAACTTAAAAATATCCCCAAAAAAAAAAATTTAAGTACTAAAAAACAACAAAAAAAATTGTCCAGACCAATAAATTATACGCAACTATTCTTACAAACAAACATGGAAATAGATTTCACATCCTAAATTTTTCTGGAGATAAAAAATGTATGTGCACGGAACGTCCATATTTAGCTACTACAATTAATCCAGCGGAGTCCTAAAATAAGGCAAAAAGGACAAAAATTTCATATTGTTCACATCATGTTTAGAAGACATATCTCAAAATATCACAAAGTCAAACATTTAGGTCTCAGAAACCCATTATAAGATTATCCGCGTAAAAGTTATGAGTTTTTTTATGATTATTCATGAAAAAATCGAGTTTGACATAAGAAATTTTCAAACACTCGCAAATCAAACATTATTTTGCCGTAGATTCATCAAAAGAGTGAGAAAGAAGGTTATCATGAACGGATCTAAACGAGAGGCGAAGGAGAAGGAGCGATTACGTACGGAGACGTCCTCGAAGGACCAGCGGTTGAAGAGCTTCACGTCGCTCGTCGCCTCCACCGCTGTTGGTGCCGCTGCTGGTGCCAGTGCCGCCGCCATTGGATCTAGAGAGCGAAATGATTTAGGGTTAGGGTTTACTGAGAGTTGTCGGCCGAGAGAAGTAGCCGATTTTATACAGAGGGTAAGGCTCTTGTTTAGACCTGATAACCCTGATCCGACCCGGTTTTACCCTAATGGGATCTAGATCCGACTTTAGCAGGTATATAAGGCCTACTTTGGTTTATGTAGGGGTGAACAAATACTGACCAATACCGAAAAACCGACCTAATACGATTAAAAATATTCCAAAAAATCGAACCGAAATTATGTACCGATGCCGAATTGCCGAACCGATTAAAATATGGTATAATGGTAGTGGTAGCAATTTAAATGTAATACCATACCGAAAATACGGAAACGAACGGATTCCATATATATATATATATATATATATATATATATATATATATATATATATATATATATATATATATATATATATATACTTTTTTTAGAATGTTGTTCGTGATTAATTCATACTACTAATTTCATATTTATCTTTGTTTTGGTCAGTTTCTTAGAACTTAAAATTGACTTTAGTGGACTTGAAGTTATTCTAAGAATGCTAAGAATTGAGTTTTTGATCTTTTGAGCTTATGTTTTTGTAGTGCCACATCCCTATATCGTGCCCCGTACTCCGTCCACGGGGTGCGCGAGAAAGGAACACTGTCGCTATCGATTCGGTCGGGACCGATAGGTCGGGATCGATCGAGTCGATCGAACGGGAACGGTTGAATTAAGATCCATTCCCCGTTATGGAATGGCTTCTTCGGAACCAAGTCCCATATTCAGCGGGTTGCGCATCAAGGATTGACTCTGTGGCTGAGTCGGGAGAGACCTCTCGTTGCTCTGTTTTTCACGCCGTTTGCGTTGGTTTTGGCTTTGTTTTCTGAATACGTTTTTGTGAATGTTTTCGATGGTTTTCATGGCTTGCATTTCGAACTCGCATTTACTATCGAACTTCTTGAATAATGCAGTGTTCTAATCGGTTGCTTGTGCGATTTCAGGTAATCGCGTAGGCGACGTCTAGCGCGACCAACAAGTTCTCTCGCCTGAAGTAAACTCAAGGTGAGTGGCTAACCCTTCTCTTCTCGACCCCTTCCTAGGTAAATCGATAATGTTGTTGTGAATGAAAGAATAAACGCAAGGGCACGGACACGGTAAAATGATTGAGTTTTGTCACACCCCAGAACCAGAATACTGGAGAGCGGGGGCAGACATAGCCAGCTACGTATAAGAAATGGATTCCATCTCGCTATACGGTCATGGCTGTCTAGATACATGAGGGTTTAACTACAAGCCAACAGTCTCTTAAGGTCATGAACAAGCCTAGTGTCTCAATCACAAGCAAGTAAGTAAACGTTACAAGATGTATGATCATTAAATATACAATAATAAGGCATCCCAAATATTACATATTCAGCTGATCATGATGCTAGTCATTACAAAATGTTAGGACTAGCAAGAGTTTAGTCATACATGATCAACCCTAGGATCTGTCAATCATGTTACAGTCCGTAGGCAGACAGTAAGTAAGTGCAATCGAGCTAAATAGGTGCTCGTCGGCTAAACGCCTCAAAAGAATATTTTTACAATAAAGTGGAAGATCAAAAATAAACCCACTCATTGCCCTGGTTACGTCTAGTCGCCACCATCGGGCTGGAAAGTTGGTAGATCCTCAGGAGCTGCTCCGAAATCTGGCCATACAAAACCAGCTGGGTCAGATCCTAGAAAGAGCAAGTGCCACAAAGGAGCCTTCACTTAGGAACTAAAACCAGCAATTAGCACAGAAGATAATAATATATAGTAAAACTGGAGATAATATAATATCACGAGGATATACGGTTAGATAACCATAGGACCATTCAGATAACCAGGTTACAATCCTTAAACCAAACAAGGACTGGGATTATAACCCTTCATCTGAACCGAACTTGGTTTCTCACATTTATCCGCAGGGTAATATAAGAAAACCAGGACATGTGATAATCAAGGCAAGATTAGACTGATAATTCTCCATTCAACAATCACGGCCAAGCAATAAGTACGGCTTGATACTTTAACTAACTAGGGTTATCACAGGCCTAGTTACTAGCAAGATGCAGTGAGACTATTCCACAGCCACAAGCCCTGCAGACCATCCAGGTTACCCAGGTCGAAATTAGGGGTTGAATTCAGGTGGGTACATCGTCCAGGAAACGCATGTACCCTTAGGTAGCTTGAAGGGTACAACACATGATAGTGTGCTGGAAATGTGCCCTACTCGACGGCAGGCTACAGATCCCAGGCGCGTCCAGGTAACAGGATTGCCTGTAGCTGGGAGATCTCTTTATGACTAATGTATTAATCTAGTTATTAGCCTTAGTCCATTTCAGTAGGTACTCCTGATCGTGGTACTCAGGAGTCCCATCCTAGACATGATGCAATACAGGACTGGATTATTTGTACAAGCACAATCGCCCACGATGTCCGGGTTAATTATACAGGTCATGTCATGTCAGGTAGCCGTTGTAACAGCTTATCAAGATATACTATGTCAGGTTTACTTGTCAGGAGTGCGCCACGACGGGCCACTATCAGGTCATGCCAGGTCACTAGTCAGGAGTGCACTCCTACGGGTCACTGTCGTGTTCAGGGTACATGTACAGGACAGTATAGTGTAAGAGACCCAAGTACACTGGGAGTCACAAGGGATGAGTTAACAACAATCATAATAGAAATAAAATAACAAGACAGGACATAGGAAGGAGCCATGCGGCTCAACGGGAGATGAGTCCATGCGGTCAACTCAAGAGGGTTCATGCGACCCAAGAGTTCGGGTTCAACATGAAGCAGGCACGCGGCTCAGGACTAGAAGGAAGCTCAAGCGCATGCGGCTGGGTTGCTGGAATCCATGCGGCCAGGAAGGGCTCAGTCTCATGCGGCGGGCGGAGAAGCTGTGCATATGCGGCAGGCGGGGACATAGGTCCATACGGCTGCGGGGAGCAATGCATATGCGGCTCAGAAGTCATGAAGCCCTATGCGGCCAGGAGTGATCTCATGCGGCTGGGAAGAGAACAGTCCATGCGGCTGAATAGGGTCAGACGCATGCGGCTAAAAGGGAAAGGCTCTCATATGGCTGGAACGGACTCGGGTTCATGCGGCCCGTAGAGCAAAGGGCTATGTGGCTGAACCGAGTCGAGTCCCATACGGCCAGGGGATAAAGGAATTTTATGCGGTTGGGAATGAACTTCTCATGCGGCAGGATTGGGAAGCTCAGTCATGCGGTTTAAGTAAGAAGGACTACATGCGGCTGGAAGGCATACTTACCGCATGAATTTGTCATGCGGTCAAGTCTAGGCAATGGTGCATGCGGTTGGAACAGTGAGCATAAGCGGCTGGAAGAGACTTGCCGCATGAATGTTCATGCGTTCAAGTGCTGCCATGCGGCTCGGACTGTGCTTCTTCTCCAAATTTCCGAGAAGAAGTACACCATGAAGCCATGGCTTCCAAGCTGCATAAAACCTTCATCCGGGGTCCAAATCTGAACTTCCATAAGTCAAAATGGGGCAGAATGAAATTCTCTACAACATAGAACCATCAAAACTTAGAAATAACAAGATTAAGTCGATCAAAACCCAAGAATTTTGAAAATAAGGTAAACTTAGATCTACAAGAATCTAGCCATGAAAGTGGAAATGCCAAGTACTAAAGTAAGTTAAAATGCTGTAAGGAAGAGAATGAAACAATAAAATTGGAGTTCCTCCATGAAGCAAGTTGCAATTGCCTAGACCCCTCTCTCCCTCTCTTTGGTAGGTGAGGAGTTAATGGAGGAAAGAAGAAGAGTAATGAAGAGAGAGAAGGAAGTGGGGTTAATAAATGGTAGTGGTGGTGGTAGGTAGGTGGTTCTCTCCTTGGTTCATAATAAACCAAAGACAACCGAGCCAAGCCGAACCAACCCAAGGAATAACCAAGCCAAGAAGGAAGCTAAGCAAGAAATCATACAATACAAGATAAAATACGTACACGTATTCCAAAAATACGTAATACGAACCACAGACATTACAACTCTACCCACTTTAAAAGAATTTCGTCCTCGGAATTTAATTAAGAGGCTAGAGAAACGGAGACAAGCTATATTAATCACAAGCAAGCTATAACTAGGCAGGCAATCACTCATTCAAGCAAGGAATCGAAGGCATGAGGCATAAGGAAGACATTATACCTCACGAGTCAAACAAGTCGGGATACCGCGATCGGATGTCATCCTCACGCTCCCACGTTGACTCCCCCAAAGAGTGATGACCCCAAGCAACTCGGACTAACTTGATAGTCTTGTTCTTGAGTGTCTTCTCTCTTCGGTCCAATATAGACACGGGCCTCTCCTCATACGAAAGGTTGGTACCAACAACCAATTCCGAATGATCCAGGATGTGGCTCGGGTCCGGAATATACCGTCGTAATTGGGATACATGGAACACGTCATGCACCTCGCTTAGCGACGGCAAAAGAGAGAGACGATAGGACATATTTCCTACTCGCTCCAGAATATCGAACGGTCCTATATACCTAGGACTAAGCTTTCCCCGTGCGCCGAAACAAATGACGCCACGGTTAGACAAAATCCTCAGGAATACATGGTCACCGACAGAAAACTCGAGAGGCCGCCGATGAGAATCGGCCCAATGGCACTGACGATCTTGGGCAACTCGAAGATGATCCCTGACTTTTCTAACTACTTCAACTGTCTGGGCAATCATTTCTGAGCCAAGCATCTGTCTCTCTCCGACATCGTCCCATGCTAGCGGGGATCTACACTTCCTACCATACAGTGCCTCGAACGGTGCCATCTGGATACTGGCCTGGAAACTGTTGTTGTACGAGAACTCCACCAGGTGCAGTTGATCTTTCCACAAACCACCGAAGTCAAATGTACAAGATCTTAACATGTCTTCAAGAGTCTGGATTGTACGCTCCGACTGACCATCTGTCTGCGGATGATATGCTGAACTGAACTGGAGACGAGTTCCCAAACTCTCCTGCAGGCTACGCCAAAAGTGCGACTTGAATCTTGAATCTCGGTCCGAGGTGATACTGACTGGCACTCCGTACAACCTGACAATCTGCCTGAGGTACATCTCTGCTAACTGAGCTGTCGACTGACCAACTCTAAACGGGAGGAAGTGAGCTACCTACGTGAGCCTGTCAACTATGACCCAAATAGCATCTCGACCAGCTGGGGTCCTAGGTAATCCGGTCACAAAATCCATGGTTATATGCTCCCATTTCCATTCTGGAATCGGCAAGGGCTGAAGAAGTCCAGCGGGCCTCTGATGTTCTGCTTTAACCTGCTGGCAAACCAAACACCGAAAGACAAATCGGGCTATCTCCCTCTTCATGCTATTCTACCAAAAGTGCTGCCGGATATCACGGTACATCTTCGTACCGCCCGGATGAATGGAATATTGAGAACTGTGAGCCTCCGCCATGATTTCATGTCTGATATCTCCACTGGGTACACAAAGACGCTTATCATGTCGAAGTGTACCATCTTCATGAATGCATAACTCCGGTCTTCGTTCTGCCTCACACTCTGCTCTGAGTCGCTGAAGCTTGGAATCTGTTGACTGCGCCATCCGGATCCTCTCGACTATAGTGGACTGAACTTGCATGCTGGCCATCAATGCCATACTGGAAGGGAGGACAACTTCAATACCCATCTTCTGAAGATCTGCTAACAGCTCTGGTTGCGCTGTTAGAAAATAAACTTCGGCTCTCCTGCTTAATGCATCTGCAACAATGTTGGCCTTCCCGGGATGATACTGCAAGTTGACATCATAATCTACAAGAAGCTCCAGCCACCTCCTCTGACGCATGTTAAGATCCTTCTGGGTGAAAACATACTTCAGGCTCTTGTGGTCGGTGAAAATCTCCACCCTATCTCCGTACAAGTAGTGCCTCCACAACTTAAGTGCAAACACTACTGCTGCCAGCTCCAAGTCATGGGTTGGGTATTTCTTCTCATGATCACGAAGTTATCGTGACGCATAAACTATTACCTTCCTATGCTGCATCAGAACACATCCTAAACCTCTGCCCGAAGCATCACAATACACTGAGAATCCTTCGGTCCCATCTGGAAGCGTAAGAATAGGAGCCGTCATCAAGTCTCGCTTCAACTGTTCAAAAGAACTTTGACACTCTGCTGTCCAAGCAAACTGTGCATCCTTGCGGGTCAATTGGGTCAATGGCGCTGAAATTCGAGCAAAATCTGAAACAAACCGCCGGTAGTAGCCGGCCAATCCAAGAAAACTGCGAACTTCTGCCACTGTGCTAGGTACCGGCCACGTTTCAATGGCCACGATATTCTGGGGATCCACTTCAACTCCTCCTCGGGTGATGATATGACCCAAGTACGAAATGCGATCGAGCCAGAACTCGCATTTACCGAACTTGGCATATAACTGGTGCTCCCTGAGAATATGAAGAACCACACGAAGATGATGCTTATGCTCCTCCTCACTCTTGCTGTAGACCAGGATGTCATCCAAGAACACAATCACAAACTGATCCAAGTAAGGCATAAAGATGCGATTCATGAGATCCATGAATATCGTCGGCGCATTGGTTGCTCCAAAGGGCATAACAAGGAACTCCCAATGCCCATACCTCGATCTAAAAGCTGTCTTCGAGATGTCCTGCTCTCTGACCCTGATCTGGTGGTATCCTGAGCGCAAGTCGATCTTCGAGAATACTGATGCCCCTTTGAGTTGATCAAACAAGTCATCTATCCTTGGGAGAGGGTATCTGTTCTTAATTGTCACTGAGTTCAAGGTACGATAATCAACACACAACCTGGACGTACCATCCTTCTTTTTTACAAGAAGCATCGGGGCTCCCCAAGGCGATCCACTTGCACAATGAATCCCTTGGTCCTAAGTTCTTCAATTATTTTGTACAAGATCTCCAATTTTGACGGCACCATCCTGTAGAATCTCTCTGATACTGGGGCCGTCCCGGGAATAAATTCTATAGTGAATTCGATCTCCCGTTCTGGCGACATACCTGGAAGCTCTTCTGAAAAACATCTGGAAACTCTTCGACTATCCGGGGCAACTGCACTGCTGCTACTGCCATCCGCAATACCGGAGGAGAAGGTTCAACTTCGCCTCGGGAAAAGGAAAACTCTGGCTCGCCTGGAATGCTAAAAACAACTCTACCAACATGGCAGTCTATTCTAGCATACTGGTTCCTCAACCAATCCATCCCTAAGACTATATCATAATCGGCCATCGGAAACTCTATCAATCTAGCAGGAAATTTCTTACCGCTAACTACGATCCGATACGAGGAAAACACCCTATCGACTCCCACAAGTCCGTTACCAGTAAGCATATTAAGCCTTACTGATAATGATTCGGGCTCCAATCCTATCCGTGTCGCGAATCGTACAGACATAAAAGAATATGATGCACCAGAATCAAATAAAGCTGAAGCTGGAAAGGAGTTGACGAGAATAGTACCTGCCACTACCTCTCCTGGTGCCAATCCTTCCTCTGCGGTCATCACCATAGCCTGACCATGCCTTCGGGGTGCTGGTCCCCTCTGCTGAAATCCACGCTGCCTATTCTGGCTCAAGGCCTGGGCTTGAGCATGTTGCTGGGGGTTCTACTGCTGGAATACCTGGGACTGAGGTGGCAAAGGCCTCGGCAATGGATACTGCTGCTGCTGGACCGGAGCTGGTCCTCTCACCGAAGAGCTAGAAAGGTTGGACGATGATGAACCACCCCTATTCGGGCAGGATCCAACCCTATGGTCTGCTGCTCCACAAGCCAGACACAATCCTTGTGCCCTGCGACACTCTGCCACTACATGGCCTGGCTTTCCACAATGAGAACATCCCACTGCGGAAGACTGCTTCTGCTTCTGCTGCTGCTGCTGAGGGTACGCTGGGGCTGAATGCTGAACCGACGTCACGGAGGTCACCCGCCTCGGAGCTCCAATAGTCAAAGCCCTGGCTGCCGGGGCTGGGGCTGAAGACTGATTCATCTGGCCATGGGATCTCTTCCGACCTCCGGCCCTATCCACAATCCTCTGGGAGGTATACTCATGCCTCCTAGCTGCTCTCAAGACTGCATCAAAAGTCTGATGCTCAAACTGCTCAACTGCCAACAAAATCTCGAGATGGAGCCCCTGCTGGAATCGCTGAGCTCGATCAAACTCGGTCGCCACCAAGGTGGGAGCAAACCGACTGAGCCTGGAAAACTCGACCGCATATCCGTCGACCATCCTGCCCATCTGCTTCAGATTGGTAAACCTTGTCTGCAGATCGTATCGAGCTACAGCATCAAAATACTTGGTCTAGAATCTCTCTCTGAACACCGCCCAAGCAATGGGTGCTGCTAATCCAACGGCCTGAGCCGCCCACCAGCTGCGGGCAAGATCTAATAACTACAAGCGCACCACGACTACCTTCTCGTTCTCTGGGGTCCTGGCTGCTTCTAGAATCACATCTGTGTCCTGAAGCCAAGCATCTGCAACGATAGCATCTTCACTACCGTCGAAGAAGGGAGGGTTCAAGCACTTAAAGCTGTTGGCCGCGCTGTTACCCTGATGACCGCCCCTGGTCAAAGCATCCGTCACTGCCTGGTGCAAGGCATCTCCTCGACGATCTTGGGAAGCTATCAAGGTCTTGACGAGTCCTACCAAAGTGTCATCATCAGGTTCTACAGGCTGAACTGGCTGGACTGGTGGCTCTCCGCCGAAAGGCACGACTCTGGAGGCTACTCCGGAATGCTGGGCTTGATCCCCGGGTTGCTGCTGATCCACGGAAAGTGCTCCGCCTTGCTGACCGGCGGGTCCAGGAACGATGCCGCTGAAGAAGACGACATAGGGAACAATAAGGAAGGACCAGGACAGATCAACGATACAGCATATGATCAGGACAAGGATCCAGGAATTCAGATGATACGAGCAGAGATCAAGGGCGAATACTGATTGAGACATCTATTCGGTAAACCCTCATATATCTTGATTTACAAGACCTGCATGGGCCACCACTTAAACCATGTCACGCCCCAGAACCAGAATACTGGAGAGCGGGGGCAGACATAGCCAGCTACGTATAAAAAATAGATTCCATCTCGCTATACGGTCACGGCTGTCTAGATACATGAGGGTTTAACTACAAGCCAACAGTCTCTTAAGGTCATGAACAAGCCTAGTGTCTCAATCACAAGCAAGTAAGTAAACGTTACAAGATGTATGATCATTAAATATACAATAATAAGGCGTCCCAAATATTACATATTCAGCTGATCATGAAGCTAGTCATTACAAAATGTTAGGACTAGCAAGAGTTTAGTCATACATGATCAACCCTAGGATCTGTCAATCATGTTACAGCCCGTAGGCAGACAGTAAGTAAGTGCAATCGAGCTAAACAGGTGCTCGTCGGCTAAATGCCTCAAAAGAATATTTTTACAATAAAGTGGGAGATCAAAAATAAACCCATTCGTTGCCCTGGTTACGTCTAGTCGCCACCATCGGGCTGGAAAGTTGGTAGATCCTCAGGAGCTGCTCCAAAATCTGGCCATACAAAACCAGCTAGGTCAGATCCCAGAAAGAGCAAGTACCACAAAGGAGGCTTCACTTAGGAACTAAAACCAGCAATTAGCACAGAAGATAATAATATATAGTAAAACTGGAGATAATATAACATCACAAGGATATACGATAAGATAACCACAGGACCATTCAGATAACCAGGTTACAATCCTTAAACCAAACAAGGACCGGGATTGTAACCCTTCATCTGAACCGAACTTGGTTTCTCCCATTTATCCGCAGGGTAATATAAGAAAACCAGGACATGTGATAATCAAGGCAAGATTAGACTGATAATTCCCCATTCAACAATCACGGCCAAGCAATAAGTACGGCTTGATACTTTAACTAACTAGGGTTATCACAGGCTTAGTTACTAGCAAGATGCAGTGAGACTATTCCATAGCCACAAGCCCTGCAGACCATCCAGGTTACCCAGGTCGAAATTAGGGGTTGAATTCAGGTGGGTACATCGTCCAGAAAACGCATGTACCCTTAGGTAGCTTGAAGGGTGCAACACATGACAGTGTGCTAGAAATGTGCCCTACTCGACGGCAGGCTACAGATCCCTGGCACGCCCAGGTAACGGGATTGCCTGTAGCTGGGAGATCTCTTTATGACTAATGTATTAATGTAGTTATTAGCCTTAGTCCATTTCAGTAGGTACTCCTGACCGTGGTACTCAGGAGTCCCATCCTAGACATGATGCAATACAGGACTGGATTATTTGTACAAGCACAATCGCCCACGGTGTCCGGGTTAATTATACAAGTCATGTCATGTCAGGTAGCCATCGCAACAGCTTATCAAGATATACCATGTCAGGTTTACTTGTCAGGAGTGCGCCACGACGGGCCACTATCAGGTCATGTCAGGTCACTAGTCAGGAGTGCACCCATACGGGTCACTGTCGTGTTCAGGGTACATGTACAAGACAATATAGTGCAAGAGATCCAAGTACACTGGGAGTCACAAGGAATGAGTTAACAACAATCATAATAGAAATAAAATAACAAGACAGGACATGGAAAGGAGCCAAGCGGCTCAACGGGAGATGAGTCCATGCGGTCAACTCAAGAGGGTTCATGCGACCCAAGAGTTCGGGTTCAATATGAAGCAGGCACGCGGCTCAGGACTAGAAGGAAGCTCAAGCGCATGCGACTGGGTTGCTGGAATCCATGCGGCCAGGAAGGGCTCAGTCTCATGCGGCGGGCGAAGAAGCTGTGCATATGCGGCAGGCGGGGACATAGGTCCATGCGGGTACGGGAAGCAATGCATATGCGGCTCAGAAGTCATGAAGCCCTATGCGGCCAGGAGTGTTCTCATGCGGCTGGGAAGAGAACAGTCCATGCGGCTGAATAGGGTCAGACGCATGCGGCTAAAAGGGAAAGGCTCTCATGCGGCTGGAACGGACTCGGGTTCATGCGGCCCGCAGAACAAAGGGCTATGCGGCTGAACCGAGTCGAGTCCCATACGGCCAGGGGATAAAGGAATTTTATGCGGTTGGGAATGAACTTCTCATGCGGCAGGACTAGGAAGCTCAGTCATGCGGTTTAAGTAAGAAGGACTACATACGGTTGGAAGGAATACTTGCCGTATGAACTTGTCATGCGGTCAAGTCCAGGCAATGGTGCATGCGGTTGGAACAATGAGCATAAGCGGCTGGAAGAGACTTGCCGCATGAATGTTCATGCGGTCAAGTGCTGCCATGCGGCTTGTACTGTGCTTCTTCTCCAAATTTCCGAGAAAAAGTACACCATGAAGCCATGGCTTCCAAGCTGCATAAAACCTTCATCCGGGGTCCAAATCTGAACTTCCATAGGTCAAAATGGGACAGAATGAAATTCTCTACAACATGGAACCATCAAAACTTAGAAATAACAAGATTAAGTAAATCAAAACCCAAGAATTTCAAAAATAAGGTAAACTTAGATCTTCAAGAATCTAGCCATGGAAAGTGGAAATACCAAGTACTAAAGTAAGTTAAAATGCTGTAAGGAAGAGAATGAAGCAATAAAATTAGAGTTCCTCCATGAAGCAAGTTGCACTTGCCTAGACCCCTCTCTCCCTCTCTCTGGTAGGTGTGGAGTTAATGGAGGAAAGAAGAAGAGTAATGAAGAGAGAGAAGGAAGTAGGGTTAATAAATGGTAGTGGTGGTGGTAGGTAGGTGGTTCTCTCCTTGGTTCATAATAAACCAAAGAAAACCAAGCCAAGCCGAACCAACCCAAGGAATAACCAAGCCAAGAAGAAAGCTAAGCAGGGAATCATGCAATACAAGATAAAATACGTACACGTATTCCAAAAATACGTAATACGAACCACAGGCATTACAACTCTATCCACTTTAAAAGAATTCCGTTCTCGAAATTTAATTAAGAGGCTAGAGAAACGGAGACAAGCTATATTAATCACAAGCAAGATATAACTAGGCAGGCAATCACTCATTCAAGCAAGGAATCGAAGGCATGAGGCATAAGGAAGACATTATACCTCACGAGTCAAACAAGTCGGGATACCGCGATCGGATGTCATCCTCACGCTCCTACGTTGACTCCCCCAAAGAGTGATGACCCCAAGCAACTCGGATTAAATTGATAGTCTTGTTCTTGAGTGTCTTCTCTCTTCGGTCCAATGTAGACACGAGCCTCTCCTCATACAAAAGGTTGGTACCAACAACCAATTCCGAATGATCTAGGATGTGGCTCAGGTCCGGAATATACCGTCGTAATTGGGATACATGGAACACGTCATGCACCTCGCTTAGCGACGGCGGAAGAGCAAGACTATAGGACACATTTTCTACTCGCTCCAGAATATCGAACTGCCCTATATACCTAGGACTAAGCTTTCCCCGTGTGCCGAAATGAATGACGCCACGGTTAGGCGAAATCCTCAGGAATACATGGTCACCGACAGAAAACGCGAGAGGGCGCCGATGAGAATCGGTCCAATGGCGCTGGCGATCTTGGGCAACTCGAAGATGATCCCTGACTTTTCTAACTACTTCAACTGTCTGGGCAATCATTTCTGGGCCAAGCATCTGTCTCTCTCCGACATCGTCCCATGCTAGCGGGGATCTGCACTTCCTACCATATAGTGCCTCGAACGGTGCCATCTGGATACTGGCCTGGAAACTGTTGTTATACAAGAACTCCACCAGGTGCAGGTGATCTTCCCACGAACCACCGAAGTCAAGTGTACAAGATCTCAACATGTCTTCAAGAGTCTGGATTGTACGCTCCGACTGACCATCTGTCTGCGGATGATATGCTGAACTGAACTGGAGACGAGTTCCCAAACTCTCCTGCAGGCTACGCCAAAAGTGCGACGTAAATCATGAATCTCGGTCCGAGGTGATACTGACTGGCACTCCGTGCAACCTGACAATCTGCCTGAGGTACATCTCTGTTAACTGAGCTGTCGACTGACCAACTCTAAACGGAAGAAAGTGAGCTACCTTCGTGAGCCTGTCAACTATGACCCAAATAGCATCTCGACCAGCTGGGGTCCTAGGTAATCCGGTCACAAAATCCATAGTTATATGCTCCCATTTCCATTCTGGAATCGGCAAGGGCTGAAGAAGTCCAGCGGGCCTCTGATGTTCAGCTTTAACCTGCTGGCAAACAAAACATCGAGAGACAAACCGGGCTATCTCCCTCTTCATGCCATTTCTTCAAAAGTACTGCCGGATATTACGGTACATCTTTGTACCGCCCGGATGAATGGAATATTGAGAACTGTGAGCCTCCGCCATGATTTCCTGTTTGATATCTCCACTGGGTACACAAAGACGCTTACCATGCCGAAGTGTACCATCTTTATGAATACATAACTTCGGTCTTCGTCCTACCTCACACTCTACTCTGAGTCGCTGAAGCTTGGAATCTGTTGACTGCGCCATCCGGATCCTCTCGACTATAGTGGACTGAACTTGCATGCTGGCCATCAATGCCACACTGGAAGGGAGGACAACTTCAATACCCATCTTCTGAAGATCTGCTAACAGCTCTGGTTGCGCTATTAGGAAATAAACTTCGGCTCTCCTACTCAATGCATCTGCAACAATATTAGCCTTCCCAGGATGATACTGCAAGTTGACATCATAATCCACAAGAAGCTCCAGCCACCTCCTCTGACGCATGTTAAGATCCTTCTGGGTGAAAACATACTTCAGGCTCTTGTGGTCGGTGAAAATCTCTACCCTATCTCCGTACAAGTAGTGCCTCCACAACTTAAGTTCAAACACTACTGCTGCCAGCTCCAAGTCATGGGTTGGGTAATTCTTCTCATGATCACGAAGTTGTCGTGACGCATAAGCTATTACCTTCCCATGCTGTATCAGAACACATCCTAAACCTCTGCCCGAAGCATCACAATACACTAAGAATTCTCCGGTCCTATCTGGAAGCGTAAGAATAGGAGCCGCCATCAAGCCTCGCTTCAACTGTTCAAAAGAACTCTGACACTCTGCTGTCCAAGCAAACTGCGCATCCTTACGGGTCAATTGGGTCAATGGTGCTGAAATTCGAGCAAAATCTGAAACAAACCGTCGGTAGTAGCCGGCCAATCCCAGAAAACTGTGAACTTCTGCCACTGTGCTAGGTACCGGCCACGTTTCAATGGCCACGATCTTCTGGAGATCCACTTCAACTCCTCCTCGGGTGATGATATGACCCAAGTACGAAATGCGATCGAGCCAGAACTCGTATTTACTGAACTTGGCATATAACTGGTGCTTCCTGAGAATCTGAAGAACCACACGGAGATGCTGCTCATGCTCCTCCTCACTCTTGCTGTAGACCAGGATGTCATCCAAGAATACAATCACAAACTGATCTAAGTAAGGCATGAAGATGCGATTCATGAGATCCATGAATACCGTCGGCACATTGGTTGATCCAAAGGACATAATAAGGAACTCCCAATGCCCATACCTCGATCTAAAAGCTGTCTTCGGGATGTCCTGCTCTCTGACCCTGATCTGGTGGTATCCTGAGCGCAAGTCGATCTTCGAGAATACTGATGCCCCTTTGAGTTGATCAAACAAGTCATCTATCCTTGGGAGAGGGTATCTGTTCTTAATTGTCACTGAGTTCAAGGTACGATAATCAACACACAACCTGGACGTACCATCCTTCTTTTTCACAAGAAGCATCGGGGCTCCCCAAGGCGATCCACTTGCACGAATGAATCCCTTGGTCCTATGTTCTTCAATCATTTTGTACAAGATCTCCAATTTTGACGGCGCCATCCTGTAGAATCTCTCTGATACTGGGGCCGTCCCGGGAATAAATTCTATAGTGAATTCGATCTCCCGTTCTGGCGGCATACCTGGAAGCTCTTCTGAAAAATATCTGGAAACTCTTCGACTATCCGGGGCAACTGCACTGCTGCTACTGCCATCCGCAATACCGGAGGAGAAGGTTCAACTTCGCCTCGGGAAAAGGAAAACTCTGGCTCGCCTGGAATGCTAAAAACAACTCTACCAACATGGCAGTCTATTCTAGCATACTGGTTCCTCAACCAATCCATCCCTAAGACTATATCATAATCGGCCATCGGGAACTCTATCAATCTAGCAGGAAATTTCTTACCGCTAACTACGATCCGACACGAGGAAAACACCCTATCGACTCCCACAAGTCCGTTACCAGTAAGCATATTGAGCCTTACTGATAATGATTCGGGCTCCAATCCTATCCGTGTCGCGAATCGTACAGACATAAAAGAATATGATGCACCAGAATCAAATAAAGCTGAAGCTGGAAAGGAGTTGACGAGAATAGTACCTGCCACTACCTCTCCTGGTACCAATCCTTCCTCTGCGGTCATCACCATAGCCTGACCATGCCCTCGGGGTGTTGGTCCCCTTGCTGAAATCCACGCTGCCTATTCTGGCTCAAGGCCTGGGCTTGAGCATGCTGCTGGGGGTTCTGCTGCTGGAATACCTGGGACTGAGGTGGCAAAGGCCTCGGCAATGGATACTGCTGCTGTTGGACCGGAGCTGGTCCTCTCACCGAAGAGCTAGAAAGGTTGGACGATGATGAACCACCCCTATTCGGGCAGGATCCAACCCTATGGTCTGCTGCTCCACAAGCCAGACACAATCCTTGTGCCCTGCGATACTCTGCCACTACATGGCCTGGCTTCCCATAATGAGAACATCCCACTGCGGAAGACTGCTTCTGCTTCTGCTGCTGCTGCTGAGGGTACGCTGGGGCTGAATGCTGAACCGACGTCACGGAGGTCACCCGCCTCGGAGCTCCAATAGTCAAAGCCCTGGCTGCCGGGACTGGGGCTGAAGACTGATTCATCTGGCCATGGGATCTCTTCCGACCTCCGGCCCTATCCACAATCCTCTGGGAGGTATACTCATGCCTCCTAGCTGCTCTCAAGACTGCATCAAAAGTCTGATGCTCAAACTGCTCAACTGCGAACAAAATCTCGAGATGGAGCCCCTGCTGGAATCGCTGAGCTCGATCAAACTCGGTCGCCACCAAGGTGGGAGCAAACCGTCTGAGCCTGGAAAACTCGGCCGCATATCCATCGACCGTCTTGTCCATCTGCTTCAGATTGGTAAACCTCGTCTGCAGATCGTACCGAGCTACAGCATCAAAATACTTGGTCTGGAATCTCTCTCCGAACACCGCCCAAGCAATGGGTGCTGCTAATCAAACGGCCTGAGCCGCCCACCAGCTGCGGGCAAGGTCTAATAACTACAAGCGCACCATGGCTACCTTCTCGTTCTCTGGGGTCCTGACTGCTTCTAGAATCACCTCTGTGTCCTGAAGTCAAGCATCTGCAGCGATAGCATCTTCACTACCGTCGAAGAAGGGAGGGTTCAAGCGCTTGAAGCTGTTGGCCGCGCTGTTACCCTGATGACCGCCCCTGGTCAAAGCATCCGTCACTGCCTGGTGCAAGGCATCTCCTCGACGATCTTGGAAAGCTATCAAGGTCCTGACGAGTCCTACCAAAGTGCCATCATCAGGTTCTACAGGCTGAACTGGCTGGACTGGTGGCTCTCTGCCAGAAGGCATGACTCTGGAAGCTACTCCGGAATGTTGGGCTTGATCCCCAGGTTGCTGCTGATCCATGGGAAGTGCTCCGCCTTGCTGACCGGCAGGTCCAGGAACGATACTGCTGAAGAAGACGACATAGAGAACAATAAAGAAGGACCAGGACAGATCAACGATGCAGCATATGATCAGGACAAGGATCCAGGGATTCAGATGATACGAGAAGAGATCAAGGGCGAATACTGATTGAGACATCTATTCGGTAAACCCTCACATATCTTGATTTACAAGACCTGCATGGGCCACCACTTAAACCATGTCACGCCCCAGAACCAGAATACTGGAGAGCGGGGACAGACATAGCCAGCTACGTATAAGAAATGGATTCCATCTCGCTATACGGTCACGGCTGTCTAGATACATGAGGGTTTAACTACAAGCCAACAGTCTCTTAAGGTCATGAACAAGCCTAGTGTCTCAATCACAAGCAAGTAAGTAAACGTTACAAGATGTATGATCATTAAATATACAATAATAAGGCGTCCCAAATATTACATATTCAGCTGATCATGAAGCTAGTCATTACAAAATGTTAGGACTAGCAAGAGTTTAGTCATACATGATCAACCCTAGGATCTGTCAATCATGTTACAGCCCGTAGGCAGACAGTAAGTAAGTGTAATCGAGCTAAACAGGTGCTCGTCGGCTAAACGCCTCAAAAGAATGTTTTTACAATAAAGTAGGAGATCAAAAATAAACCCACTCGTTGCCCTGGTTACGTCTAGTCGCCACCATCGGGCTGGAAAGTTGGTAGATCCTCAGGAGCTGCTCTGAAATCTGGCCATACAAAACCAGCTGGGTCAGATCCCAGAAAGAGCAAGTGCCACAAAGGAGGCTTCACTTAGGAACTAAAACCAACAATTAGCACGGAAGATAATAATATATAGTAAAACTGGAGATAATATAACATCACGAGGATATACGATAAGATAACCATAGGACCATTCAGATAACCAGGTTATAATCCTTAAACCAAACAAGGACCGGGATTCTAACCCTTCATAAGAACCGAACTTGGTTTCTTCCATTTATCCGTAGGGTAATATAAGAAAACCAGGACATGTGATAATCAAGGCAAGATTAGACTGATAATTCCCCATTCAATAATCACGGCCAAGCAATAAGTACGGCTTGATACTTTAACTAACTAGGGTTATCACAGGCCTAGTTACTAGCAAGATGCAGTGAGACTATTCCACAGCCACAAGCCCTGCAGACCATCCAGGTTACCCAGGTCGAAATTAGGGGTTGAATTCAGGTGGGTACATCGTCCAGGAAATGCATGTACTCTTAGGTAGCATGAAGGGTGCAACACATGACTGTGTGCTGGAAATGTGCCATACTCGACGGCAGGCTACAGATCCCAGGCGCGCCCAGGTAACAGGATTGCCTGTAGCTGGGAGATCTTATTATGACTAATGTATTAATCTAGTTATTAGCCTTAGTCTATTTCAGTAGGTACTCCTGACCGTGGTACTCAGGAGTCCCATCCTAGACATGATGCAATACAGGACTGGATTATTTGTACAAGCACAATCGCCCACGGTGTCCGGATTAATTATACAGGTCATGTCATGTCAGGTAGCCGTCGCAACAGCTTATCAAGATATACCATGTCAGGTTTACTTATCAGGAGTGTGCCACGACGGGCCACTATCAGGTCATGCCAGGTCACTAGTCAGGAGTGTACCCCTACGGGTCACTGTCGTGTTTAGGGTACATGTACAGGACAGTATAGTGCAAGAGACCCAAGTACACTGGGAGTCACAAGGGATGAGTTAACAACAATCATAATAGAAATAAAATAACAAGACAGGACATGGGAAGGAGCCATGCGGCTCAACGGGAGATGAGTCCATGCGGTCAACTCAAGAGGGTTCATGCCACCCAAGAGTTCGGGTTCAACATGAAGCATGCACGCGGCTCAGGACTAGAAGGAAGCTCAAGCGCATGCGGCTGGGTTGCTGGAATCCATGCGGCCAGGAAGGGCTCAGTCTCATGCGGCGGGCGGAGAAGCTGTGCATATGCGGCAGACGGGGACATAGGTCCATGCGGCTGCGGGAAGCAATGCATATACGGCTCAGAAGTCATGAAGCCCTATACGGCCAGGAGTGATCTCATCCTGCTGGAAAGAGAACAGTCCATGCGGCTGAATAGGGTCAGACGCATGCGGCTAAAAGGGAAAGGCTCTCATGCGGCTGGAACGGACTTGGGTTCATGCGGCCCGCAGAGCAAAGGGCTATGCGGCTGAACCGAGTCGAGTCCCATGCGGCCAAGGGATAAAGGAATTTTATGCGATTGGGAATGAACTTCTCATACGGCAGGACTGGGAAGCTCAGTCATACGGTTTAAGTAAGAAGGACTACATGCGGCTGGAAGGAATACTTGCCGCATGAACTTGTCATGCGGTCAAGTCCAGGCAATGGTGCATGCGGTTGGAACAGTGAGCATAAGCGGTTGGAAGAGACCTGCCACATGAATGTTTATGCGGTCAAGTGCTGCCATGCGGCTCGGACTGTGCTTCTTCTCCAAATTTTCGAGAAGAAGTACACCATGAAGCCATGGCTTCCAAGCTGCATAAAACCTTCATTCGGGGTACAAATCTGAACTTCCATAGGTCAAAACGGGGCAGAATGAAATTCTCTACAACATGGAACCATCAAAACTTAGAAATTACAAGATTAAGTAGATCAAAACCCAAGAATTCCGAAAATAAGGTAAACTTAGATCTACAAGAATCTAGCCATGGAAAGTGGAAATGCCAAGTACTAAAGTAAGTTAAAATGCTGTAAGGAAGAGAATGAAGCAATAAAATTGGAGTTCCTCCATGAAGCAAGTTGTACTTGCCTAGACCCCTCTTTCCCTCTCTCTGGTAGGTGAGGAGTTAATGGAGGAAAGAAGAAGAGTAATGAAGAGAGAGAAGAAAGTGGGGTTAATAAATGGTAGTGGTGGTGGTAGGTAGGTGGTTCTCTCCTTGGTTCATAATAAACCAAAGAAAACCGAGCCAAGCCGAACCAACCCAAGGAATAACCAAGCCAAGAAGGAAGCTAAGCATAGAATCATGCAATATAAGATAAAATACGTACACGTATTCCAAAAATACGTAATACGAACCACATGCATTACAAGTTTTCAAAGAGAATGTACGCTATGTCTTAATAACTAAAAGAAAAATGGTCTTTACATGGTCACGGACAACTTGTCGACAAGGTAAAGTTTTTCCCGTACGGCAACCCGAGGACACGGGACCGTTACGGCCAAGAAAGAAAACAAATACAAAAGCTGTGCTGGACACGAGTTAGGCGGGGACTTGCAGCGGGGCTCGCTACTCGCGCTGAAAGGTGCCCCGTCTAACAAAAGCAAAAAGGAGTCCACGATGGCTCTGGGAGCCAATAACCAACCACACGAAATGATGCACTTGAAATAAAAATGATAACAATTGACAGGAAAGAACATGGTAAGTATCATAAGGCACGGCGCGGTCCACCGTGGGTAAGTTCCAACGTGATTTACATTATGCTTGTCATATGCTTGTTTGAAATTCATTAGGATGGTTAGAAACATTCACAAGCTAAGTCATATAAACTCTTGAACCAAATGAGAGCGTGGAACTTAAATAGCCACGCACCAGTACAAAGTATAATGTACTGATCCTCGCTCTCCACGTAGGTACCCCGAACCACGAAGGGCGTGCCACCTAAAGCTCAAGGCGACGTGAACCCTTTTGAAGCCTCGTCCACGTATGAAGGATTGTATTCTGAAATTCCCTTTTTGAAGACTCCGCACTCAGTACAAAAGAAGACAAATGGCGACTCGACTTCCTTCGATAGCAGGTGGAAATTGTAATGGTTTTGCTTGTAAAAAAAGGATATAATGTATGGAACGACTATCTCATCGGCGTTCGTTTTGTAAGTCGAGTCATGTTGTAGCCCGCGTGGCAATGATTGTAATGGAGTCTATGTAAATGAAGTTTTATTATCAATGAAAAAGTTTACTTCTATTTCAATGTGTCATTCAATTTTCTTTGCGTACTCTTACTTGATGTTGTGATTCGAATAACCTTATGACTATGCCTTGTGCGATCGCAACTTAGGTTCGTACGGCATCATGCCCGGGGGACGACTATCGATTCTATGGAATCGGGGCGTGACATAATGGTATCAGAGCACGGCTTTACATCCTTTGGCCTCGCGTCTAGAGTTTCAAACCTTTGACCTCGCATCGATGAGATAAGTTGTTCCATACAATAAGTTCGCAATAATTTGTGACTGATGTGTTTGCCTTCGTATCACAGAAGTGCCGGAACCCACGGCCGGGCAAGGACAGAGCGCTTCTAGCGGCTCTAGTAGTTCGCATCGTTCGCGGGCCGGACCTTCTAACGATACCATCGAAAGGATACTGTGCATGATGGAGGCACAGCGGAACCAGTCCGAGAACCGACATCAACAGACAGAGAAACTACAGGCCCAGTTCGAAGCTTGCTTCGACGCATAGGCTAAACTTCAACAAAAGCAGCTAGATACCCTGCAGCAGATCGTCCAAACAATCGTGGCCAACAAAAATTATGTGACTGCGCTTGCCGTAACCACGCCTACTGTCACCGTGTCGGCGGTCCAACCCATTGAAGTCGACATGGAGGAGCCCGAGCGTCAACCTGCGGCACCAAAAAAGTCCAACTTTGAAGTGTCAGAATTCAAGAAAGTGCGCCGCACTTCCTTTAGTGGCACCGAAGGCCCTTCTATGGCGATCGACTGGTTGGAAGAGCTGGAAGATCACTTCGAGCTCCTCGGTATTAAAGAATCAAAGCAAGTTGCCTGCGCACAACTTCAACTACGGTTGAACGCGCACGACTGGTGGGCCGTGCACAAGCGAGCAATCTGACGCAACAACAACACAGCGCCGATCTCTTGGGCCATGTTTCGCAAGGCTTTTGAAGTCGACTACCTTCCTTCAGCCGTTTGTTAAGCGAAGGAAAATGAGTTCATGCAATTGAAGCAAGGGAATCAGACAGTAGAACAGTATGCCACAGAATTCAATAAGTTGTCCAAGTTTGCTAGTACGTTTCTGCCTACAGAGGAGTGCCGTGTGCGACGGTTCGAAGTGGGTCTATGACACTCTATCGGTGTGCATGTCGGGGTCCCGGAGTACAAGACCACGGACGAGGCTCTGAATCACGCTCTCCGCCTTGAGAGCCTGCATCCTTCCGTTGCTGCCGACGTTGTGCACCACTCCAATCACAAACGTCCTAGCTATACGGGAGGCAACAACTACGCGTCAAAGCGTCTACACACTAGCGCTATAAAGGCTGGAACCCGTTACCGCGATACAGAAATTGCAACCAGCTTGGGCACACTAACGACCACTGCTTTGCCAAGGCAGAGTGCTACACTTGCGGATAGAAGGGTCACTTTGCTCGACACTGCCAAAATCCTCGACCAAATCGTAATGTCCCGCCATAACAAAACCGTCAAGAGAATCGAGGATAGGCGCCTCGACCTGCTCAGCCCGCTCAACCCAACAACCTAGACCGACGTCCTAATGCACAAGGGCGCGTCTTCGTCCTGACTCGAGACGAGGCGTTTGCTTTCGACACTATCGTGACAGGTATATTGAATTTCAATAATGTACCTGCTTGTGTGTTATTTGATTCAGGCGCTTCGTATACTTTTATATCGGCGGACTTTGCCGTCGAGCACAAATTTCATGTAATGTCATTAGACCTTGACCTTAGCGTAAGTATGCCTTCGTGCGTACCACTACTCACAAACTTAGCCTACGGGGGAGGAACCATATGTATTGGGGGTCAAAAGATCGGTCTTGATGCGATAGTTCTAGATATGAAGGACTTCGACATCATACTGGGTATGGATTGGCTCGGTCCTTACAATACATTCGACTGCGTAGAAAAGAAGGTCACCTTCCGCATACCTGGAGTGCCCGAATTCTGTTATTCGTGTGGTGAAGCATCGCCGTCCTGCATGGTGATCTCGGCAGTTTCGGCTCGGAAGCTGCTGCATTCCGGATGCGAAGGCTACTTGGCATCCGTTTGTGACATGAGACAGGATGGTACAAACGCGGGTCAGACCGACATTGTGGCAGAATTCCCAGACGTGTTCCAGGACGAGCTACCCGGCATGCCGCCCGATCAAGAAATAGAGTTCACCATCGATACATTCCCTGACACCCGGCCGATCTCGAAAGCTCCGTACAGAATGGCCCGTGCAGAATTGAAAGAATTGAAGGCACAACTTCAGGAATTACTCGACAAAGGGTTTATCCGTTCGAGTGTCTCGCCGTGGGGTACGCCCGTGCTATTCGTGAACAAGAAGGATGGATCGATGCGACTCTGCATCAACTATCGGGAATTGAATAAAGCTACCGTCCGAAACAAATATCCCATGTCTCGCATCGACGACTTGTTCGACCAGCTCCAAGGTGCAACGGTGTTTTCGAAGATTGATCTACGATCAGGTTATCACCAACTCAAGGTCAAGCCGGATGACGTGCCGAAGTCTGCCTTCCGTACTCGTTACGGCCACTACGAGTTCTTGGTAATACCGTTCGGTCTGACAAACGCTCCTGCCGTCTTTATGGATCTAATGAATCGGGTGTTCCGTCCGTTCGTTGATAAATTTGTAGTAGTCTTCATCGACAACGTCCTCGTCTACTCGAAGGATCGAGCACAACATGTAGAGCATCTGCTGACGGTACTCCAAACCCTTCGAGAGAATCAGTTGTATGCGAAGATGAGCAAGTGTGAATTCTGGCTGAACAACGTCTCATTCCTTGGGCACATCATCTCCGCCGCGGGCATCGCAGTCGATCCGAAGAAAGTCGAGGCAGTTGCTGATTGGAAACGGCCCGCATCAGTTAGCGAAATTCGAAGCTTCCTAAGCTTGGCGGGATACTACCGATGCTTCGTGAAGGACTTCGCGAAGATTGCATCGCCGTTGACTCGCCTCACCCAGAAAGGAGTCGCATTCAAGTGATCAGACGACTGTAAAGCTTCCTTCCAGGAGCTCAAAGAACGGCTTGTTTCGGCCCCGATACTTGCTCTTCCTGAAGGGCCGGAGGGATTTCAAATCTTCAGTGATGCTTCTGGCCAGGGCTTGGGGTGTGTGCTCATACAGCGGGATAAGGTGATATCTTTTGCTTCCCGACAGTTGAAGCCTCACGAGAAGAACTACCCCATGCACGACCTAGAATTAGCGGTAATTGTGTTCGCATTGAAGCTATGGCGTCACTATCTCTATGGCATGGCGTGCAGGATTTATACGAACCACAAAAGCCTCAAGTATCTCTTCACCCAGAAAGAACTGAATTTGCGGCAGAGGCGATGGCTCGAATTGATCAAAGACTATGACTTATCAATCGACTACACACCGGGCAAGGGAAATGTTGTAGCAGATGTGCTGAACCGGAAGTACTTAGCTTCGTTATGCATCAACGATCGACTGCTGTGTGACTTGGAAGGAATGGGCATCGAACTTCGAGTTCGTTTCAGAGACGTAAAACTAGCACAACTGTAGGTGGAACCGAGCCTACTGGAGAGGATCAAGTCTGCGCGTGAAGGACGACCCATACCTGGAGGAGATGTGGAAGCTGATATCGACAGGAAAAGCGTCCGACTTTGCAGAGGACGAGTCGGGAGTGTTGCGAGTGAAGGGACGGCTATGCGTTTTGGACGACACGGAACTTAGAAAGGAGATAATGTCGGAGGCACATTATACAAAATATTCTTTGCATCCTGGTAGCACCAAGATGTATAAGGACCTCCGCGTTGTCTTTTGGTGGCACGGCCTGAAGAGGGACATAGCGCTCTTTGTGTCAATGTGTATGGCCTGTCAGCAAGTCAAAGCCGGGCATCAGCAACCGGGCGGGAAGATACAGAACCTTGCCATTCCAGAATAGAAATTGGATCATGTCACTATGGACTTCGTTGTTGGCTTGCCGAAGACGCCGCGGGGGAACGACGCTATCTAGGTCATCGTCGATCGACTAACCAAGTCAGCGCACTTTATCGCCATCAAAGTTACTTGGAGCGTCGACTGCCTTGCTCAGATATACCTTGATAAAATAGTTTAGCTGCACAGGGTCCCAGTATCCATCGTCTCGGATCGGGATGGACGGTTCGCAGCGCGCTTCTGGAGTAGTATTCATTCAGCATTAGGGACCAAGTTGAAGTTTAGCTCAGCTTATCATCCTCAAACTGACGGCCAAACAGAGCGGGTGAACCAAATTCTCGAAGACATGTTACGACTCTGTGCGATCGACTTGAAGTCAAGTTGGGACATTCATCTACCGCTGGCCGAGTTTGCATACAACAACAACTATCAGTCCAGCATCCAAATGGCACCGTATGAAGCTTTATACGGCCGGAAGTGCAGATCGCCCATTTGTTGGGATGAAGACGGGGAACTGCAGATACTTGGTCCGGAGCTGGTGGAGCAGACCGTGTAGAAGGTCAAGTTAATACGGGAGAGATTGAAGATAGCACAAAGCCGGCAGAAGAGCTATGCCGACACGCACCGATGCCCCCTCGAGTTCTCGGAAGGCGACCATGTATTCCTGAAAGTAGTGCCCATGCGTGGAGTTTCCAGGCTCGGTATGAAGGGGAAATTGAGCCCAAGATTTGTTGGTCCATTCGAGATATTGAAGCGAGTCGCCCCGGTAGCTTACCAAATCGCCTTGCCGCCTGCATTGTCAGAGGTACATGACGTCTTCCACGTCTCACAATTGCAGAAGTACGTGCACGATCCAAGCCATATGGTGGATTTGGGTAAGCTGGACCTGAAGGCGGACTTGTCATATGTCGAAGAGCCGGTGCAAATCTTGGAGCGCAAGGATAAACTTCTCCGCAACCGTGCTATTCCTCTCGTCCGCGTCCTCTGGAGAAACCATTCGGTCGAAGAGTCGACGTGGGAGCTTGAGTCAAAAATGAAGGAAAAATTCTCTTCATTGTTCTCGTATAGGTAGGTCCTATTCTTAAGTTTCGAGGACGAAACTTTTTGTTAGTTGGTTATGGTGTAGTGCCCCATCCCTATATCGTGCCCCGTACTCCGTCCATGGGGTACGCGAGAAAGAAACACTGTCGCTATCGATTCGGTCGGGACCGATAGGTCGGGATCGATCGAGTCGATCGAACGGGAACGGTTGAATTAAGATCCATTCCCCGTTATGGAATGGCTTCTTCGGAACCAAGTTCCATATTCAGCGGGTTGTGCCTCAAGGATTGACTCTGCGGCTGAGTCGAGAGAGACCTTCCGTTGCTCTGCTTTTTACGCTGCTTGTGTTGGTTTTGGTTTTGTTTTCTGAATGCGTTTTCGTGAATATTTTCGATGGTTTTCATGGCTTGCATTTCGAACTCGCATTTCCTATCAAACTTCTTGAATAATGCAGTGTTCTAATCGGTTGCTTGTGCGATTTCAGGTAATCGCGTAGGCGACATCTAGTACGACCAACAAGTTCTCTCGCCTGAAGTAAACTCAAGGTGAGTGGCTAACCCTTCTCTTCTCGACCCCTTCCTAGGTAAATCGATAATGTTGTTACGAATGAAAGAATAGACGCAAGGGCACGGACACGGTAAAATGATTGAATTTTTAAAGAGAATGTAGGCTATGTCTTAATAACTAAAAGAAAAATGGTCTTTGTACGGTCACGGACAACTTGTCGACAAGGTAAAATTTTCCCCGCACGGTAACCCGGGGCCACGGGACCGTTGCGGCCAAGAAAGGAAACAAATACAAAAGCTGTGCTTGGCACGAGTTAGGCGGGGACTTGCAGTGGGGCTCGCTACTCGCGCTGAAAGGTGCTCCGTCTAACAAAAGCAAAAAGGAGTCCACGATGGCTCTGGGAGCCAGTGACCAACCACACGAAATGATGCACTTGATATAAAAATGATAAAAATTGACAGGAAAAAATATGGTAAGTATCATAAGGCTCGGCGTGGTCCGCCGTGGGTAAGTTCCAACGTGATTTACATTATGCTTGTCATATGCTTGTTTGTAATTCATTAGGATGGTTAGAAACATTCATAAGCTAAGTCATATAAACTCTTCAACCAAATGAGAGCGTGGAACTTAAATAGCCACGCACTAGTACAAAGTGTAATGTACTGATCCTCGCTCTCCACGTAGGTACCCCGAACCACGAAGGGCGTACCACCTAAAGCTCAAGGCGACGTGAACCCTTTTGAAGCCTCGTCCGCGTGTGAAGGCTTGTGTTCTGAAATTCCCTTTTTGAAGACTCCGCACTCAGTACAAAAGAAGACAAATGGCGACTCGACTTTCTTCGATAGCAGGTGGAAATTATAATGGTTTTGCTTGTAAAAAAAGGGATGTAATGTATGGAACGACTATCTCATCGGCGTTCGTTTTGTAAGTCGAGTCATTTTGTAGCCCGCGTGGCAATGATTGTAATGGAGTCTATGTAAATGAAGTTTTATTATCAATGAAAAAGTTTACTTCTATTTCAATGTGTCATTCAATTTTCTCTGCGTACTCTAACTTGATGTTGTGATTCGGATAACCTTATGACTATGCCTTGTGCGATCGCAACTTAGGTTCGCACGGCATCACGCCCGGGGGACGACTATCGATTCTACGGAATCGGGGCGTGATAGTTTTTGTGCCCATAGAGAAGTAAATTTTGGTTAGTTAAACTTATATTAAAGATTAAATTAGTGACCGCGTTTGATCTTTAAGCTTATTTTTAGGTGTTTGCGATTTGATTAATTGTTGGGTTGATAGAGGCTTGGCTTTAAAATTTAATGCTTCTAAAAAAGTTTTTAAAAAAAATATTATAGGTTAAGAGGTTCTAAAATATTAAGTGTGTTGATTGATCAAATGTTAATTGGTAAAATATCGATACCGAACAAAAACTGACCGAATTCCGATTTAACCAAAACCGAAAAACCGATTCTAAATAGTATACTATTGGTATTGATTTTTTAGATACCGATTTAAAAAAGTACCGAAAAGTTTGATCAAATACCGACCGATTATACCGACGCTCACCTCTAGGTTTACGGATTCAAGAAAGACTGGTAGCCACAAATTTGGAAAATATTTTTTCTGACATGGGACAAAATAGGAGAAAAAATAGTTTCTTTCTGGACCCGTGGGATTTATTCTCCCTCCTCCTTTCACAACATTAATTACCAAATATTATGACAAAAATAGTTTTGATTTAATGCCTATTTTACCAATTAACTATTCGTATTTTGTTAATTATAATTATGTTGACATCGAATATCATTGGAACAATGATTTTTTTTTCTTTCCTTTCTTACACCAACCAAACACTGGAAGTGAAATCAAATGGTTTTTCTTAAATATTTTCTTGTTTTACCAAACATAGGAAAGGAAATCTGATAGAAATTCTACTTTCTCATCTCCAAGGAAAATACATGGGAATTGATTTCCCTTCCGTGAGCCAAACAAGGCCTTCGGTGAGCATCCGATTTATTCGGTTTAAACCGAACCGAATTTTCAAAAATCGAATAAACCAAATTAAAAAAATATAAACCGAAACCAAACCTAATCAAGGAAAAATTAAATTTCAATCGAATCAAAATAATCGGTTCGATTTTTCGGTTTATTCGGTTTCTACTTTCTACATATGGGCCTTTTTTTGTTAATGGGCCAGTTTAAATTTGATACAAACAAACAATTCTATACATAAATGTGGTTTCCTCTGTGTTGCGAACATTACATGTAGAGTACACTAATCTTGATTCAAGCTTCCGAGTTGAAAAGCTTCTTAGTTGCTAGACATCCAGGGAGGATCCATATAAGGCAAACGAGATGCCACTTTAGCAGGGAAGCAACATACCCAATGTAAACCCATGTTTCAAATTTTCGAATTTCACATAAATTTCTTTTATAAGTTAGATTTAGACTGTATTTGATTGGGCTTTTTTTCCATGAAAAATATTTCCATCACAAATTTTCTACCAATTGTAGTGTTTGATAGCTTATATTTTCTATGGAATTATTTTCCAAAAAACTATCATTTTCTATATTTTCTTCTAAAATGGTGAAAAATGAAACTTGTTCAACCCATAGGAAAATATCATTATCCATGAAAAATAACTATTTTTCGTGGAAAATAATGACAATCAAACACTCAAATTAAGTTTTCCACATAATTTTTTTTTTAAATTCCATGAAAAAAAATTTCTAGGAAAATAATTCCATAGAGTTAATTTCTTTTCCACATATTTTCCACCTTACAATCAAACACACCGTTAGTGAAATGTAAATAAATGATATAGGGATAAACTAATTAGAAATCAATGCTAACTTTTTTCCACTGAGCGTCTCTCTCCCAAACCTAGGGTTTGCGCCGCTTTTTCTTTCTTCCTCTTCACATCTTCTCTTTTCTGCTCATCCCCAGCCTATCTGCTATGTATTCCCCCCGATTCTCTTCCCTATCGTTCTTCTCTCCTCCACCACTTAATACACAACCGGATCTCTCGCTTCTACACCTCAGCACTTGGTCGAAACTTATTCTTCGTCGCCAGAGGCGGGTGAAGTATATGGCGTCATATAGGGATGTAGTGGATAAAATGGCGGCTCTATTCTCGCTGCAAGGACCGGCGGGCACCGTCTCGCTATCTACTAGGGATAGCGCTGTTCCCCAACACTGGGCAGCCACTATAGCTGTCAAACCTTTCTCCTCGCGGAAATTCACAAAGCCGATCCTTTTAATGATCCTTACAAAACTCTGGAAAACATCGTCGGCGACCCATATTTTTGATCTGGATACCGAAGCGGGGACCTTCTTAGCTAGACTGGATAATGTCTAAGCTGTCAATCGGGTGTTGTTGGAAGTCCCCTGGAGCATTAATGATGAACTCCTCGCGGTGGAACGATGCGATCCAGGAAAACTGCCTGAAGAATATCAATTCCTCTTCGCCGACTTCTGGGTCCAACTCCATAAAATCCCTCCTAAATTCTTAAATTGGAAAGTGGTTTCTAGGATAGCCGAGGCTCTCGGATCTCCTAGAAGTTGTTCCCTGGACGACGAGATGCAATGGACTACTTTTGTGCGTATCAAAATCTTGATAGACATAACAAAACCCCTAAAGAAAAGTATAACTACGGCCATTGATGGAACTTCGATCGGGCAGGTCAAAGTCAAGTACGAAAGATTACCAAAGATATGCCTCTTCTGCGCAAGGGTGGGCCACTCCTTTAGTGATTTCCTTCTTCCTTATTTTGATCAGAGAACAATCCCAAAGATCAGATTGATCATCCGAATGCGAAGCAACAAGAAAAGGAATCATCGAGAAGCAGAAATATCGGGCTCGCCTCAATAAGAGAAGCTACATCCCGTAGGGAAAGAGTTTCGTAGGCCCTTTGGGAAAGATAGCAGAAAGAGAACCACTGCTTTGACTTGACTCTTCGCAGCATGCAGTGAGCGAGAATCATTCCTAACTTTAGTCAGTGACGACTGGTCGATTGATGAGAAACGTCGCATAGAGGAACTCCTTAAACCTAGAATCAAAGAGGAGGAGTTCTTGGCAGATATTTCACGGCCACCTCTACGACGGCGGATACCGGAACCGCCAAGCCAGATACCTATTCATTCTCTCCGCTCCCTCTATACCCTATCGTGCCCCAACTAGCAGCCACCTGGAGTCCCAACCACCGCCCCCAGTCCAAGAAGCATGCTGTAATCAGCTAGAAATATACGTGCCCCCGTATAAGAGGATAGATACCAAAGCCCGCAAAGAAGCCGATAATCCTGATGATCAAGGTATATACCCTATTTATATGTCAGTCAGCAGGACACAAATCCCGAGGAGCCCCTGCATCAAGAATCGAGTCAAGTGGTCAGGACACCTACCTCGTTCGGTGATACAAAGCAATCTCAATGTGATTGGATGGAGACGGAGTTCAGTGGTCATGTATTAACCGCAGATGAGCCAAGTGGGACAGGGACCAATAAAGACAGTCAACGGTCGAATTTTCAGCTATTAATGATCCCAACGGCTATATTTCTAGCCGTTGTAATCCCAGACCGGTATACCGCCGGTATGCCGGATCATACCGGCGGTATGCCGGTTCGTGACTGAAAAGTTGCCTTTGGCTTCTTTTCAAGCTTTGGTTATAAATAGCCTTGAACCCCTTCATTCAAGGTTGATGCTTTGAGCCTAAAAATTTCCAAACCACCAAAGCTTATCCACATACAACTCTACAAAGCCTTCATTTGCCATTCACAAATTGTGTTAGAGTTATTGAGTTGAAAAGTGAGATCTTCATCCTATTGTATAAGGAGATCAAAACCTATTGTGAAAGGTTGAAGTTGGAGAGTCTTCGTATCCAAACTCTCGGTTGAAGTTGGGGAGTCTTCGTATCCAAACTCTCGGTTGAAGTCGGAGAGCCCTTCGGATTAAAGCTCTTGTGTAAGAAGTTGGCGAGTTCTTCTATTTCATATCTTATTGATTGAGGTCATGATATTTTTATTTTGAAGGGTTTATGAGAGTGTATGTAATTGTCCTTATTATTTTATCTCTCTCTTTCATATGGGTTAAATATGTCATCTTGTTAATATTATCTTTTATATCTTATCTTAATGACTAGTGTGCTTTCAGCTATTTGGCTTTCCTTATATGCTTAATTGATTTGGCTTTCCTTGTTGAGGACTTATCCAAAATTCATAATTTTTATCTACTTTGGTAGTACTTTGAGGGGGAGCATTCAAGTCGACTGAATTTCTCATTCTCAAGTATTTTTCTCCTTTACCTTCATGTTTATCTAAAGGGTATTCATATAGCATGATAAGGTAATTGAGTTCAAATGCATGAACTTGGATAAGCATATAGATCTTGCAAATAATGAGATTACTTTATATCAATTGCAATATTTTACATTGATCATTCTTTTATTTTGTTCCACTATTTATTTGTGGATAATTATGATTATTAATGGTTTCTTTGATCAATGTTTCAAGTTTACATCTGCTCAATTGGTATCAAGTTTATTTAATTTCATATCTCAATTGGTATCTATTAGTTGCAATTATCTATTCCTCATGGCTTTTGTTTGAAATCCTTTATTTCATAGTTCTCTTCTAAAACTGGAGCAATATTTCATATCCTATTGTGTTTTGGATTTATTCCTTGGATTTCAAGTTGGTAAACTACTTATTTCTTTTTCTTCAAATTCTTTTAAGTTTTACCAACCATATTGTGTTTTGACAAGCATTTTTCTTTAGTACTCTACATTTGGTATGTAGTTTTATGCACTTGTCTTTACTCACTTCTCCTATTGTTCCTCAATTAGTATATCTTGATCATGATTGTCTATGCCTTCCCCATGCTCTAATTTCTATGCTTGAGATTGATTTTATTTTATCTCTTAGTACGGGAGAGCCTATTTTTGATCATGTCAAAGGGGGAGAAGTAAGTTTAAGTATGCTTTTATAAGTAATCTAAGTAGTATGCTTTTAGTGATATTGCTTATGTCCTTTGCATATTAGTGATACATGCATCTATTATGTCAATACTAAACTTAACCGATTTGCCATAATCAAAAAGGGGGAGATTGTTGGCCCAATGATTGTATCATGTTTTTGAATATGGTTAATATGTTAAGTTTAACATTTCATTATCACTAATCTTTATACTATCGCTATAGCATTTCTACTTATACTTATACCTTTGGTGATATATGCCTATTGGTTTACATATTAGTGATATGAGCTTTCTATCTTAAATTTAATCGAGTTGCCAAAATCAAAACTATGTTTTTGATTGTGGTTATTCAATTAAGTTTAATAATTATGATATCACTAACATTTATGCTATCATCTTAGCACTTATACTTAAACTCAGCATTGTCCTAATGTGCATTAAACTTATCACACTTGCTACTATGTGTATTGCTTTGTTCGTCTAACATGTACATGCAGAAAAGCAATAAGCAAGATCAATGTGGACATATGCAATGAAGAAATCATGGTGGGCCAAAGACGATGGATCCCACAAGATTTCTCTGAAACACCCGACGACATCTCCGTAGCCACGCACTCGGGGGTTCCGCTGCCCGGTCAGCGGACGGGGGTCGAGGGGGCAGCGCCCCTCGTCGGGGGTTCGGGGGCGAAGCCCCCGAAAGGTATTCAGTTTTTGCAAACTGGATATCTTTGGACAGCTGCCGCCAAGGGAAAAAGCCAGCACCTATCAAAGGAAGAAGCCAAGCCATGCCATCATCATTTCAAGACTCTGAAGAAGCCTGCACCTGCCTAAGTTTATCTGGAGTCTGTAATGAGTCTTAGGAATTATTGTAAATACAAGAAATGGATGGCAAAATCGAAAGCTAGGGCAGAAATAAGCCCAGGATCATTTTTGGTAGAAAACGGCATACCGACGGTATACCAGCGCATATCGACGGTATACCGGTTTTCGTTCACAGAAAGTTTCTGTTTACAAAACCGGCATACCGACGGCATACCGGTCCATACCGACGGTATACCGCTTCCGAAACGTTGAAATTCCAACGGTCGAATTTTCAGCCATTAATGATCCCAACGGCTATATTTCTAGCCGTTGTAATCCCAGACCGGTATACCGCCGGTATGCCGGATCATACCGGCGGTATGCCGGTTCGTGACTGAAAAGTTGCCTTTGGCTTCTTTTCAAGCTTTGGTTATAAATAGCCTTGAACCCCTTCATTCATGGTTGATGCTTTGAGCCTAAAAATTTCCAAACCACCAAAGCTTATCCATATACAACTCTACAAAGCCTTCATTTGCCATTCACAAATTGTGTTAGAGTTATTGAGTTGAAAAGTGAGATCTTCATCCTATTGTATAAGGAGATCAAAACCTATTGTGAAAGGTTGAAGTTGGAGAGTCTTCGTATCCAAACTCTCGGTTGAAGTTGGGGAGTCTTCGTATCCAAACTCTCGGTTGAAGTCGGAGAGCCCTTCGGATTAAAGCTCTTGTGTAAGAAGTTGGCGAGTTCTTCGGATCCAAACTCGTGTGTAACTATTTGCTCAAATAGTGGATTAAAGCCGGAGAGAGTTTCGGGACTGGACTGCCTCTTAGGAGGATACTAGGATACATCGGGTGTCGGTATTGTGTTTGCTTTTCTTCTCTTGCACTTATATTTTTAAATTGCCAATTAGTTTGTGCTAAGTGCTTGATTAGTTAGCTTGACCCTATTCACCCCCCCTCTAGGGTGTCTATAAGTTCTAATGAAACATTCAACTTCCCTCCACCTCCGCCTATTATTGAGATCATTGAAGAGGATGACACCTCGTCACCATCTCTGCATGTGAATACTTTGGCTTATTCCGTGTCTCCTGCACAAACTCAAGAGTGCGAGGGAGTTGCGTGTCTCCCAGCTACAAATCCTCACCCCGATGGGTTCATTATGCGTCTAGCTAGTCAACAAAAAACTACTTGGAAAAGGCTTGCTCGCCTGCGATACCTCAATTTTCCCGATCACATAAAATCTATCAGTTTATCGGAGAAGAGGCCCAATCCTTCTCCTGAAGACTCTGAAGCCGGCAAAAGGGCGGTTGTACACAGAGACCACCATCTCACTTTCATTACTACTGATGCGGCTGTGAGAAGGCAGCCGCATAATCAATGAGAGCCCTAGCTTGGAACTGTCATGGTGCGAGAAATGTCTCGACAGTTTCAACGCTCCGATTATTTCTCTCCACCACTCGCCCCTCAATCTTCTTTATCTCTGAAACCACCTCCTCCCCTCTTCATACCTCCATTACGCTACCTACGCTTGGATACAATAATCAATTCTCTGTCCCCCCCAAGGACACTCAAGGGGACTATGGCTTGGCTGGGACAACAACGTGAAGGCTAAAGTGACATACTCCTCCAACAACCTCATACTATTATCAATCAATGCTACTCTTTTGTGCCCTGCATGGAACCTGTTATGTATCTATGGTTGCCCAAAGAAATGCGACAGATCTAAACTCTGGGATTTTATCAAGAATCTCGCCGAGAACTTTGCGGTACCGTGGTGTTGCTTGGAGGATTTCAACGAAATCCTCAGTCATGGGGGAAAAGAAGGCGGAAGAGTGTTTTCTCCATATACGGTGCTTCGATTCCAACAAATGGTGAACCACTGCGATTGATTGACCTTGGGTTCATTGGACTGGCGTTCACGTGGTGAAACTCTAGACGACCGGAGCATCACATCAAGGAACGGCTCGATCGAGTGCTTGCTGATGCAGAGTGGTGCAGATTACATCCCCATACGACAGTCTCTATTCTTTCGCGCATTAATAGCGACCACACCCCTATTCTCCTCAATAATGATAATGCCCTGATTCATAGAAGACGTCCAATTAAATTTGAATCCTTCTAGCTAACAAGCAATTCTTTCAGGGAGGCACTGGATAGCATATGGAAAGAAGCGGAGAGAGCAGTGGGGCCTTCACTCAGTCAAAAGCTTTTCTACACCTTGCCAAAGTTGAAGAGATGGAGTCGAAAGTCCTTCGGTAATATCAGAGAACGTCTGGCTAGACTTCAAAAAGATCTTCTTTCAATCCAAACCCGACCTACATCAGATACATCACTATCAGAAGAACGTAGTATCACCAAGGAGATTAACGATCTATTATTGCTCGAAGAATCCTATTGGAAATAGCGATCCCGTTGCCAATGGATCAAGGAAGGTGATAGGAACAATAAATATTGAAGGCGACTAACAGGAAGCGTAATAATGAGATTCGCACTCTACAACTCCTGGATGGCAACTGGACTCCTGGATGGCAACTGGACAACCAAACAGGATACAATTGCACACACAATGGTGGCCAATTTATAATCTATTTTCTGCAATGATGACTCTTCAGCGATCGACCAGACGCTTTTGCATGATTAGGATAGGGTTTCCAAATAAGAGAATACTATGCTCGAGGGGATACTGGAGGACGACAAGCATACTGCCATGGGCATTGGGCCTCTAAAAGCACCGGGCCCTGACGGCTTTCCGGCTTTGTTTTACCAAAGGAATTGGGATACAGTTGGTACGGATCTTTGTACGACGATCAAACTATTCTTCACTGATGCTACTATCCCCCCAAACATGAATCACACAAACATTATACTCATTTCAAAGACTCAATCTCCATCCACCCCGACCGACTTCCGACCCATCTCTTTATGCAACATCTCCTATAAAATCATCTCCAAGATCCTTACCAATCGACTCCGGCCCCTCATGGACAGACTTATCTCTCCAAACCAAAATGCTTTCATTCCCGGGAGACAGATTTTGGACAATGTCGTCATCGCACAAGAGATTATACATGCCATGAAGAGATTTCCAAAAAAAAAATGCTTTCGCTCTTAAAATCGACATGTCCAAGGCATACGACCGTCTATCCTGGCGGTTCGTCAAGGACGTGTTACATAGAGTCGACATTCAAGGAAGGGCCAATGACTTGTTCATGAGCTGCATAACATCATCGTCATTCTCCGTCCTCATCAATGGAGTCCCACAAGGACACTTTCGTCCGGCGAGGAGCATCAGGCAAGGATGTTCACTCTCGCTGTATGTCTTCATTCTTTGTGCTGATATCCTTTCTAGAATGTTCCATCATGCAGAACGGAACAACTTGTACAATGGCATCTGTATAAACAGATATTCCCTACTCATCTTCCATCTATTATTCGTGGATGACATCCTTATATTTGGCCAGGCAACCCCGACTAATCTAACATCGGCTAAAGAACTTGTCATGACCCGCACCCTGATTAGGGGCACGAGTACGTTGTTACGTCCAGCCTACGCCGCAGAATCAGCGGTAGAACGCTGTATAGGTCATCTATAAATACTACAACTAGATAAAATATAAGGGTACCTGTCATCTCCGTACGGAGGTATAATATGGCATAACTTAATCATAAGACAAACTAGGATAGATATCATGAAATGGAAATATGATAGAAAGGAAAACTGGAAATGAGTTCAAGATCCAACACAAGCTCAAAGATATAAACACATCACAGAAACTCAAAATATAATATAAAAACTACAGTCTGAAAACACTAGCTGGATCGCAGTCCAGGCAAACCTATCTAACAGTCTAAACAGGGGCTATATCATCTACGGGCTCCAGGGGTAATGTCTCATCAAATTCTGTCAAGACTCGCACCCATTTTTTTTAAAAACGGATACGAGACGTGTCCAAGCCAGCCTACGTCGCAGTGTCGATGGTAGAACGCTGTCACGGCCATGAAGATCAAAAATCACAAATAATGCTCATTCACACAATAATTTAACTTACAATGATCACAAGTTTTACATTTGTAGAAAAATATAAACTTGTACAAATAATTGAATGACTACAACTCAACTATCTAGCTAGTCTCTAGACTTTTGTCTGCAAATATCCCCGTCACTCCCTAAGCTAAGTGAATCCACAGCTAACCTGAAAATGTTGGTTTCCAGTCAGGAATGGAACGAGCACAATTCACTGAATGCAATTTCAAATAAAGAAAATGACTATAAAATAAAGGTTAGACATCAATCATGAGTTTTGAAAATAAACAGGAAATACAGAAAACCAACAGCAAATAAATAGACACAAAATACTTTCTCCAACTGTTAGAAGTACCTTTGATATGTGATCGGTCTGGGGCACTACACCGCACGGTCTACGATGTCTACTTGCATGAAAATAAGCACTGTCTACGATGTCTACTTGCAAAAAAATAAGCACTGTCTACGATGTCTACTTGCAGAAAATAAGCACTGTCTACGATATCTACTTGCAGAAAATAAGCACGGTCTACGATGTCTACTTGCAAAAAAATAAGCACTTTCTACGATGTCTACTTGCAGAAATTAAGCACTGTCTACGATGTCTACTGCATAACAATAAACACTGTCTACGGTCGGATCACACATCCTTGGTACTTCACATTCCCGACTCAACAATTTATAATAGAGTATAAAAATCACATAACCAATGGCCAATCAATGAAATATAGTAAAGATCAATATCAAAATGCAGACAATAAACTGTACTCGCCTGTAGTCCTGTGCTGGTGAAACCGATAATCTGAGCCACTCAGTATGCCACAATAGTCAAAACCCATACAACGGTCCCCGGAAGCAGAAATAAACATTACCAATGTTCTTAGAATAGTCAAATTAGCTAGAATTGCCTGTCCTTAAGTCCAATTCTGGACACAGGGGCAAAACGGTAATTTTGGGCCAAAACGGTGTCCGCCGTTGGACCCGCTTTGCACCGAAAAGCGTGTTAGAGTCAACGGACTCTAAAGTCGTCAAACTACATGTCTACGGATCTAGTTCTCTGATACGAACCCAATCGTATGTCCAGAGTTGGATTCCGGCAGGCCGTGCACAAAATCACCCGTTGAGTCGGACCGTGGGGCCCGCAAAACGACGATCCAATCAACTGTCTCAGAATTGGACCAAACTTGGCATACAGGACCAGAAAAACAATACGGTCCTGCTGGCACAAGTTTTGTGTCGATCTGACGAGCGTGCATAAAGTAATTGGAGTTTGTGCAAAGGGGCCGATACGGTGAATTTCGACGGATACGCTTCAAATTCGTCGCGTACACGCGACCAATTTGAATTCCGTCAAAGCCCACACGTCCACGAAGCCGTTATGCACCTTTCGATGCCTTCGGTTCATGACCACGTCGCCCGGAATGGCGGGACGGACGTGGTATCGGAGGATTTTAAGGATTTTTGAAAACAGTAGTTATAGGTTTTTCGCAAACTTTACAATTCGATATCCCTTAGCCCACTCAATGAAACTGAGAACTACAAAAAGGAATTCAAAGACCTATATGTTGTTAACAAAAAGTTTTCAGATGGGTTTTAGAATCTGTTCTTGGATTGGCGAGTTCTCGCCTTCCAAAGTGGGGTGTTCAAGTACGAAACCTGCTTCGTTTTCGACTAATCGAACGCCAGTTTTGGCTTCGATTTCTGGGACAATATAAATAATCTAAAATCAAAGCATTTGAAGAGACTTATAGCCGTATAGTTCGTCTTCGTACCTGAGAAGACGGAACGTGAAACGGTGGAGCGTGCGGCGCGGGAGTCGGGCACGAAGTCGGGATCGGGTAGCGGCTGTTGCTGCTGTTTCCTGATCCGCACGCGCGTGCGTGTGCTGCCTCTGTGGTCTCGGCCGTGCGCGGCGGTGGCGCGCAGGCCCAGGGTGGTTCGCCAGCGTTCGGGGAGGAGGGTGGTGCGATTGGTTTTTAGGGTTTGGTCGATGCTTTCCCTCCCTCTCGCTGGTATATATAACCGTATATATACTCCAAGCCCTCGGTTGATATATACTGCTGTACGGTTAATAGGATCGGCTCGGATTGGATATAGCTGGGTTCGGCCTGTTTTGCTGTGGGGATTAGAGTAGGGGTGGGCCTGCTACTGTTGCTTTTATTGTTTTTCTTTTTCTTTTTCTTTTTCTTTTTTCTTTTCTATTTCTTATTTCTATTTATATATATAAATAAGTAGATATATACATATCTATATATACGTATACATATACATAAATACCTATATATATATATATATATATGTATATATATATATATATATATATATATATATATATATATATATATAATATATACGTATATGGGTGTAGGTGTATGAATATATAAATAGGTATATATATATATATATTCATTCACAAATACCTATTTATATATTCATACACCTACAACTACACCCATGTACGTATATATATTATATATATATATATATATATATATATATATATATATATATATATATATATATATATATATATATATATATATATATATAAATATATATTCACTCACAAATACCTATTTATATATTCATACACCTACACCCATATACGTATATATTATATATATATATATATATATATATATATATATATATATATATATATATATATATATATATATATATATATATATATATATATATATATATACACTTATACACACATATATGTCTATATTTTCAAATGAAACTTATTCTACATTATTCCATTATATATATATAATCTCGATAAAACCCAAATAATCTCCATAGCATTTGTTCCTAGTGTAGGGCTCATTTATGTAAATATGAATATATGTAGTATAACACTTATTTTACAGAATAATATAATCAATAATAAAAATAATACTACATAATAATAACCTCAATAAAAATGATAATAATAATAAAATCCAATACATCAATAATAGTATATATATTCCATCATGTGCGGTCTAATAATCACTAAACATACAAGGACCTAACTATTATTGAATATCAACTGATAATAATATTTATAATATTTAATTTACGAATACCTAGTAATATTCATTAAATCATTAAACAGAATACAACACGCTCATACCCAATCATATCAATACGGATGTCATTGGATGTGCCGCGTGACCTACGTGGGCTTGGGCTTGTCTTGGGTCCTATCTGGACTAATTCGGTACAGCTGGGTTCCCTAAAACTCAATAATATAAATAATAAATAATTAAGTATTCGGTAAGGGTTAACTCGCATCTTGGCCTGGTTTTCCTAGTTAGGACAATCCTATGGCTCCACATTTCTCTACCATGGTTAAACACTAGTCAAAGTACGCCACTGCACTATTCGTGCCACGATTTCTAGTCACCTTGTACTCAAATTCCTAACTAAGGCTAAAATCATCTACCGTAATAATAAACTAATTAATTATTTATAAAATCTAATAATCACCATTTAAACGAAATAAATAATAATAAAATATTTTTAAAAATTTTCGGGGAGGGGAGCTACAAACTCTATCCTGGCCATACCCGTAAAAGGTAGAGCAATCAGCTAACATGCACTCTGTGAACATCAACGGTTATCCTGTCAGAAAAATGAGCAAGTACAAATACTAACAACAGTTCCATATGAATTGACAAATTCTATAAGAGACAGTATAATGAAATACAAGACAAAATCAACATGAAATATATAACAGGATGTGAGTACTGAATAAGACGACAATTTATATGATGACTTGGGAACTATTCCGGAAGCCAAGTTACAAACCGTAAACCAAACAAGGACCGAGGTTGTAACCCTTCTCCTGAACAGAACTTAGCCTCCAATCAAGGTTTAGCATAAGATCATGTAGAATATGTGCCATGAATTACTAAAGCGTTATGTGATCGGCATAGAAAAGTACAGGACAGGCTATCCATTTAGCCCGACAATCACATAAAAATCACTGGAAAGGGTCATGCCGGCCAACCTGGATAACGAGCACAAGGAATAAGATCTCACTACACCCTACGTGAGGTGAGAGTGGCACGAGCACAAGAATATAGTGACATGATGGTATTGATCACATAGCCCCTAATAATTCTCCATCGTCGAATAGTATAATGGATCCGGACATGACACATTATGACACGGGATTCCCTAAGAGGGTAGCTACTCCCTCTCAGGAATCGGTGTCTATACAAGTACAGGGAACAAGACAGGAAATGTACCAATATACCAAAAAAATCCAGGAACAACATCTCATGTCATGATCCGACGTATACTAGTCCGTGAACCATCGTATCGGAAAATCAAGTATGACACTATAACTTAATCGGATATAGCAGATATCAAGACAATGAAAACTATCAGTGAATGTACTCGCTTGCGGTCCTGAGCTGTCAAATGGGATCGATGCCCAGAGTGATGCCACAAACCTAAAGATGAGATATATATAAGCTAATTAGGGTTCAACAGTGTTAGGCATGATTATATAGTATAAGTTATGTAATTTAGGTCAATCTCAGTCCAACTAAATATAGTAACAGTGTTAGGCAGGATTATATAGTAACAGTGTTAGGCAGTATTATATAGCTTTAGTGGGATGATTTATATATCTATGATAGATACAATACTTTGGATTATCAACCAAATCCACTTCATTAGGTCGTTTTGGCTCTAGATTCTGGAGTTTACCACTCTTCACGAGACATTGAAATATCCCAGGAATATCACTGTCGTCGAAAGAGTATTCCTCTTTCGGCTTCGAAGATTCCGGATTACTTGGGGTAGTTTTGGATTTCGAAAGGTTTACCACTAGGATTTCCTTTTCTTTCCTATTGCGATTACCAGAGTTGTTACCTGAAGAGGCTTTCTTTCCTTTGTCTTCTGAGGCGAAGATCATCCCATGTTCACGAGCCAATCTTCCATTGGTCTCAGCTGAAACTGCTGCTATAATAAATGAGGCACAATCTGTGAACTGAGAGCCTGTAAAAACAGTGATGGTTGGTCGCAGATTCATTTTGCATGTATCAATTAATGCTGAATCTGGCATACCTGGAGGCATTTTAAAGTAGCCTGTCGGAAACGTTCAATAAACGTCCAAGTATCCTCTTTCTCTTTTTGTTTAATTTATATTAAGGAAGACATATTCATGTCCATCCCTCCTTCATAGAAACGAGAAAGAAATATTGCTTTGAACTCGTCAAAAGACGATATACAATTATCGGGTAGACTGCGATACCAGTCGTATGCTGTACCCGTCAAACACCCAATGAAAACTCGGGTGAGAAGAGCATCATTCTTCTGTAGATGCACAGTCATAATATCAAAATAATTGATATATTGACTTGGAGAAGCCTTTCCATCAAATAATACCATAGATTGTGGCTTGAATTTGGGAGGAAAGGGCACATCATTCCAATGGGGAGGATAAGGTTGCTTGATCCCTAACCTCTGGAGCTGATATTTGTGCTTAAGAACCTCAAACTGTACTTTTAACTCACGTACTGCTTGAATGGCTTCACTAGTTTGAGGAAGCACATTTGATTGAATAGTAGCTGGATGTACCGTAACCCCCACTGGAGGTGATACATCCTCTGGAATGAGAGGATCTGGAGATGCGGAGTTTTGATTGATAGCAGGCTCTTGACTCAGATTATTCAAAGGTATGTCAACCCCTTGACTATCTTGAGTTTGTGCTGCTACCTGTACCGGTGTTACCACTGCCGGTTGGACTGTTTGCTGAGTCATTATTATTTGATGCATATTTTGCATCATGGCAAGCATATCCTTCAGCGATTGTTCCACTGCCGAAAGACGATATTCTGTATTTGTCATGCCCCAGAACAAGAATACTGGAGAGCGGGGGCGGACATAGCCAGCTACGCATATTGAAGTGCAACCCACCTCGCTATACGGTCACGGCTGTCTAGATACATGAGGGTTTAACTACAAGCCATCAGTCTCCTATGGTCAAGAACAAGCCTATTGTCTCAATCACAAGCAAGTAAGTAAAAGTTACAAGATATAAGATCACCAAATATACAATCGTAAGGCGTCTCAAACATTATATATTCAACTGATCATGAAGCTAGTCGTACAAAATGTGAGGACTAGCAAGAGTTTAGTCATACATGATCAACCCTAGGATCTGTCAATCATGTTACAGCCCGTAGGCAGATAGTAAATAAAGATGCAATACGAGCTAACACGTGCTCGTAGGCTAAACGCCTCAAAAGAATAATTTTACAAATAAGTGGGAGGACAAAAGAAACCAACTCATTGCCAGGGTTACGCCTGGTGGTCACCATCTGGCTGGAAGACAGGTGGATCCTCTGGAGCTGCTCCGATATCTGGCCACACAAAACCAGCTGGGTCAGACCCCAGAAAGAGCAAGTGCCACAAAGGAGGCTTCACTTAGGAACTAAAACCAGCATATCACAATAGAATACTAAAGATAAATAATAAATAAAGATCTGATAATAATAGAGATAACAACAGTAAACTAAGTACGAAGAAACCATTCAAGCAGCCAGGTCACAACCCTTAAACCAAACAAGGACCGGGGTTGCAGCCCTTCACTTGAATAGAAACCCGTCTCAAATACTATTGGTACAGTGAAGACAATAAACGGGGAGAGAACACAGAATTGCTCTGGGAGCCAGGTTACAACCCTTAAACCAAACAAGGACCGGGAATGCAACCCTTCGCCTGAACAGAACTGGACCCCTGATCTTTATTGTTAAGGCCAGTATAAATAATCATGATATTGAAGTAAGATAAAACATGACGAATATGGCATAGGGTTGAAATAAGATAATAAACGAAGAGAGGACACAGAACTGCTCCGGGAGCCAGGTTACAACCCTTAAACCAAACAAGGATCGGGGTTGTAACCCTTCGCATGAACAGAACTGGACCCCCGATCATTATTGTTAAGACAAGCATCAATAATCATGTTATGTCATAATCTTGTACATGATCAGGACAAGACTAGGCTGAGCTAGATTCCATCAATCAATCACGGCTAAGCAAAGAGTACGGCTTGATACTTTAACTAACTAGGGTTATCACAAGCCTAGTTACTAGCAAGATGCAATGAGATTATCCCAACAGCCACAAGCCCTGCTGACCATCCGGTTATCCAGGTCGAATGTCCGTTTATGAAGAATGCAACACGTGACTATGTGCTGGAAATATGCCCTACTCGTCGGTAGGCTACAAGTCCACTTAATGCGCCCAGATAATGGGATTGTCTGTAGCTAGAAAATCTCTTCATGAACTACTTGATTACTCGAGTCATTATCCTAGTCAGATTCAGTATGAATTCCTGACCGTGAAAATCAGGAATTCATATCATAGACATGATGCAAGACGAGACATGTAGCATATACAAGCACAAACACCTACGGTGTCAAGACAAGATTTACTTAGCAAGGCATATCAAGATTATCATGTTACTTGATACTTGTTAAAAGTGTGCCTTAACAGGCCACTATCGTGTTCTATCCTTACATTATCATGATTGAGAGAAACTTGCATAAAATAACTAGTAACATATTATTGAAGCCAAGGAAAAGATCTACAACTTTCATGTTTTGAGTTTTTTAAGATTTTAGCTACAAAACAGCTCAAAGAAGCAAAAACAGTCATTTGGAGTGACCTGCACGCAAGTTGCACATTGCGCACGGGCAAAATCGTCCACGGCGCATGTTGCACGCAAGCACGGCGAACGTTGCGGGCAAGCACGGCGCGCGGGCGCGCGGCAGCGAAGTGCGCGGGCGTGCGGCGCACAAGTCACGCATTGTACGCGGGCAAAATTGCCAACGGCGCACGTTGCGCACAAGCACGGCACGCGGGCACGCGGCAGCAAAGTGCGCGGGCGCGCGGCACGCAAGTCACACATTGCGTGCGGGCAAAATTACCCACGGCGTATGTTGCGTGCAAGCACGTCGCACGGGCATGCGGCACGCAAATCACGCATTGCACGCGGGCAAAATCGCCCACGGTGCACGTTGTTCGCAAGCGCGGCACGCGGGCGCATGGCAGCGAAGTGCGCGGGCGCACGGCGCACAAGTCACGCATTGTGCATGGGCAAAATCGCCCATGGCGCACGTTGCACGCAAGCGCGGCACGCGGACGCGCGGCACTGTTCATCGTCCCGACAGCACCAAGAGGCGTGGGGAACCCATGAACTCAAAAGTGGCATAACTTTCTCATACGAAGTCGAAATCAAGTGGTTCAAAAGCCCAAATTGGGTCGAATTGAATTCCCTACAACATGGAACTATTAGATTTTGAAAATATCCAAGTTTTAGATATCAAAACCAAGAAAAACCAAAAAAGTTACAAACTTAGATCTACAAGAAACCATCCATCAAATCCAAAAATGTCAAGTTCTAAAGAGGCTTAGAATGAAGTAAGGAAGGAAATAGAACAATAAAACTTGAGATCCATCATGAAGCATGTTGCACTTGCCTAGGCTTGGTAGGTGGGAGGAGTAAATGAAGAAGATGAAGAAGTAAATGCAAATAATAGAGGAGAGAGAAGAAGTTGACTTATATAGCAACCCCTCTCATCTCAACCCAATATAAACCAAACCAAGCCAAGGCAAGTCATGTTGAACCAAGTTGAACCAATCAAGTCAAGATTTAAACCAAGGCTAAGCTAAGCAAGATAAGTAAAAATTTGACCACCTGACAATTGTCTGAAATCCGTATACGTATCCTGAAAATATGTATAACGGGAAACGGGAGTGACAACTCTACCCACCTTAAAAGAATTCCGTCCTCGAAATTTAATCAAGAGGCTAGAGGTGTCAGGACAAGCTATATTAATCATAAGCAAGCTAGGACTAGCAGTCAATCAAGCAATCATTCATGCAAGAAAGGAAGTAAAAGTAAAAACATAAGGCATAAGGAAGACATTATACCTTATGAGTCAAACAGGTATGGATATCGCGAGCGGATATCATCCTCACGCTCCTACGTTGACTCACCCAAGGAGTGATGACCCCAAGCAACACGGACTAAATTAATAGTCTTGTTCTTGAGTATCTTCTCTCTTCGGTCCAATATGGATACGGGCCTTTTCTCATACGAAAGGTTGGTACCAATAACCAATTCTGAATGATCAAGGATATGGCTCGGATCCAGAATATACCGTCGTAATTGGGATACATGAAAGACAGCATGCACCTCACATAACGACGGTGGAACAGCGAGACGATATGACACATCACCTACTCGCTCTAGAATGTCGAACGATCCTGTATACCTAGGACTAAGCTTTCCCCGTACGCCGAATCGAATGACGCCATGGGTAGGCGAGATCCTAAGGAACACATGGTCGCCGATAGAAAACTCAAGGAGATGCCGATAAGAATCGGCCCAATGGTGCTGACGGTCTTGGACAACTCGAAGATGATCTCTGACTTATCTGACCACCTCGATTGTTTGCGTAATCATCTCTGGACCAAGCATCTGTCTCTCGCCGATATCATCCCAAGCTAAAGGTGATATGCACTTCCTACCATACAGTGCTTCAAAGGGTGCCATCTGGATACTGGCCTAGAAACTATTGTTATAGGAGAACTCCACGAGATGCAGTTGATCTTCCCATGAACCACCGAAGTCGAGTGTATATGACCGCAACATATCTTCAAGAGTCTGGATCGTGCGTTCTGACTGACCATCTGTCTGCGGATGATAAGCTGAACTGAACTTGAGACGAGTCCCCAAACTCTTCTGAAGACTCCGCCAAAAGTGCGACGTAAATCTTGAATCTCTGTCGGACACGATACTGACTGGCACTCCGTGCAATCTAACTATCTGCCTGAGGTACATCTCCGCAAGCTGATCCGTCGACTGACCAATTCTGAAGGGGAGAAAATGAGCTACCTTTATGAGCCTGTCTATAATAACCCAAATAGCATCTCTGCCAGTCGGGGATCTAGGTAATCCAGTCACGAAATCCATGGTTATATGCTTCCACTTCTATTCTGGAATTGGCAAGGGCTGAAGAAGTCCAGCTGGCCTCTGATGTTCAGCTTTAACTTATTGGCAAACCAAATATCGAGAAACAAACCGGGCTATCTCCTTCTTCATGCCATTCTACCAAAAGTACTGACGGATATCACGGTACATCTTCGTACCGCCGAGATGAATGGAATACTGTGAACTGTGAGCCTCTGTCATAATCTCCTGTCTGATATCTCCACTGGGTACACAAAGACGCTCCCCATGTCAAAGTGTACCGTCTTTATGAATGCATAACTCTGGTCTTCATCCTGACACTGGGCTATCCTGGGAATCAAGTCGATGGTAAACTCGATCTCCCACTCTGGCGGCATCCCTGGAAGCTCTTTTGGAAAAACATCTGGAAACTCCTCGACTACTCTGGGAAATTCGACATGATCTGCTGACAGCGCCATCCGGATCCTCTCGACTATAGTGGACAGAACTTGCATGCTGGCTATCAATGCCACACTGGAAGGGAGGACAACTTCTATACCCATCTTCTGAAGATCTGCTAACAGCTCTGGTTGCGCTGTTTGGAAATAAACTCCGGCTCTCCTGCTCAATGCATCTGCAACAACGTTGGCCTTCCCAGGATGATACTGCAGGTTGACATCATAATCCATAAGTAGCTCTAGCCACCTCCTCTGACGCATGTTAAGATCCTTCTGGGTGAAAACATACTTCAGGCTCTTGTGGTCGGTGAAAATCTCCACCCTATCTCCATATAGGTAGTGCCTCCACAACTTAAGTGCAAACACTACTGCTGCCAGCTCCAAGTCATGGGTTGGATAATTCCTCTCATGATCACGAAGTTGACGTGATACATAAGCTATTACCTTCCCATGCTGCATCAGAACACATCATAATCCTCTGCCTGAAGCATCATAATATACTGAGAATCTTCCGGTTCCATCTGGAAGCGTAAGAATGGGTGCCGTCATCAATCTTCGCTTCAACTCCTCGAATGAACTCTGACACTCTGCTGTCCAAGCAAACTGCACATCCTTGCAGGTCAACTACGTCAATGGTGCTGAAATCCGAGCAAAGTCTGATGCAAATTACCGATAATATCCAGCCAATCCTAGGAAACTCCGAACTTCTGCGACGGTGCTAGGTGCTGGCCACGTCTCTATGGCCAATATCTTCTGGGGATCCACTTCAACTCCTCCTCTGGTGATGATATGACCCAAGTACGAAATACGATCAAGCCAGAACTCGTATTTACTGAACTTGGCATACAATTGGTGCTCTTTGAGAATCTGAAGAACCACACGGAGATGCTGCTCATGCTCCACCTCACTCTTGCTATAGACTAGGATGTCGTCTAGGAACACAATCATGAACTGATCCAAATAAGGCATAAAGATACGATTCATGAGGTCCATGAATACTACCGGCGTATTGGTTGCTCCAAAGGGCATAACAAGGAACTCCTAATGCCCATACCGGGATCTGAAAGCTGTCTTCGGGATGTCCTGCTCTCTGACTCTGATCTGATGGTATCCTGACCGCAAGTCGATCTTCGAGAATACTGCTGCCCCCTTGAGTTGATCAAATAAGTCATCTATCCTCGGGAGAGGGTATCTGTTCTTGATTGTCACTGAGTTCAAGGTACGATAATCTACACATAATCTGGACGTACCATCCTTCTTTTTCACAAGAAGCATCGGGGCTCCCCAAGGCGATCCACTAGCACGAATGAATCCCTTGGTTCTAAGTTCTTCAATCATCTTGTACAATATCTCTAGCTCTGACGGCACCATCCTGTAGACTCTCTCTGACACTGGGGTATCCCGGGAATCAAGTCGATGGTAAACTCGATCTCCCACTCTGGCGGCATCCCTGGAAGCTCTTTTGGAAAAACATCTGGAAACTTCTCGACTACTCTGGGAAATTGAACTGCTTCTGCTACTGCCATCCGCAATACTGGTGGAGAAGGTTCAACTTTACCTCGGGAGAAGAAAAACTCCGGCTTGCCTGGAATGCTAAAGATAACCCTGCCAATATGGCAGTCTATCCTAGCATACTGGTCCCTCAACCAATCCATCCCTAAGACCACATCATAATCGGCCATCGGAAACTCTATCAATCTAGCGGAGAATTCTCTACCGCTAACTACGATCCGACACGAAGAAAATACTCTATCTACTCCCACAACTCTATCTATTACCAGTAAGTATATTGAGCCTTACTGATAATGACTCGGGCTCCAGTCCTATCCGTGTCGCGAATCGTGCAGACATAAATAAATGCGAGGCACCAGAATCAAATAATACTGAAGCTGGAAAGGTGTTGACGAGAATAGTACCTGCCACTACCTCTCATGGTGCTAATCCTTTATCTTCCATGGTCAAAGCCAGCACTTGACCATGTCCTCTGGGTGCGGGTCCCCTCTGCTGAAAATTCCTCTGCCTGCTCTGGATCAGGGCTTGGGCTTGGGCATACTGCTGCGGTCTCTGCTGCCGGAATGCCTGGGCCTGCATCACCAATGGCCTCGGGAATGGGTACTGCAGCTACTGCTACTGTTGGACTAGTACTGGTCCTCTAACTGAAGGATTAGAGAAGGCCGATGAACTCCTCATGTTCGGGCAGTTTCCAATCCTGTGGTCCGGGGCACCACAAACCAAGCACAAATCCTGTGCTCTGCGACACTCTGATACCACATGTCCTGGCTTCCCGTAGTGTGAACATCCCACTGCGGGAGACTGCTTCTGCTTCTGCTGCTGAGGGTGCATCGGGGTGGAATGCTGAACCGATGTTACTGAGGCCGCCCGCCTCGGCGCTCCAATGGTCAAAGCCCTGGCTGCCGGGGCTGGTGCTGATGACTGATTCATCTGGCTATGGGATCGCTTCCGACCGTCGGTCCTATCCACGATCCTCTGGGAGGTATATTCATGCCTCCGGGCTGCCCTCAGTACTGCATCAAAGGTCTGATGCTCAAACTGCTCCTCTGCCAGTAAGATCTCTAAATGGAGCCCCTGCTAGAACCGCTGGGCTCTATCGAACTCGATCGCAACCAAAGTGGGAGCAAACCGACTGAGTCTAGAAAACTCGGCCGCATACCCATCGACCGTCTTGTCCATCTACTTCAGATTGGTGAACCTCGTCTGTAGGCCGTACCGAGCTACAACATCAAAATACTTGGTTTGGAATCTCTTCCTGAATACTGCCCAGGCAATAGGGGCCACTAACCCAACGGCCTGCACCGCCTACCAGCTGCGGGGAAGATCCAATAGCTGTAGGCGTACCACCGCCACCTTCTCATCTTCTGGAGTCCTGGCTGCTTCTAGAATCACCTCTGTGTCCTGAAGCCAAGCATCAGCAGCGATAGCATCTTCACTGCCGTCGAAGAAGGGAGGGTTCAAGCGCTTGAAGCTGTTAGCCGCGCTGTTACCTTGATGACCTCCTCTGATCAAAGCGTCTGCGACCGCCTGGTGCAAGGCATCTCTCCGATGATCCTGGGAGGCTAATAGTGACCTGATAAGACCCACCAAAGTGCCATCATCAGGCTTTACAGGCTGGACGGGCTGAACTGGTGGCTCTTCTCCAGTAGGCATGACTCTGGAGGCTACTCCTGAATGCTGGGCTTGATCTCCAGGTTACTGCTGGTCCGCGGGAGGTGCTCCGCCTTGCTGATCGGCAGGTCCAGGAACAATGCCGCTAAAGAAGACGACATAGGGAACAATAAAGAAGGACCAGGACAGATCAACGATACAAGCATGTGATCAGGTCAAGATTACAGGATTCAGAAGATACGAGTAGAGATCAAGGGCGAGTACTGATTGAGACATCTATTCGGTAAATCCTCACATATCTTGATTTACAAGACCTGCATGGGTCACCACTTAAACCATGTCACGCCCCAGAACCAAAATACTGGAGAGCGGAGGCGGACATAGCCAGCTACGTATATTGAAGTACAACCCACCTCGCTATACGGTCACGGCTGTCTAGATATATGAGGATTTAACTACAAGCCATCAGTCTCCTATGGTCAAGAACAAGCCTATTGTCTCAATCACAAGCAAGTAAGTAAAAGTTACAAGATGCAAGATGACCAAATATACAATCGTAAGGCATCCCAAACATTACATATTCAGCTGATCATAAAGCTAGTCGTACAAAATATGAGGACTAGCAAGAGTTTAGTCATACATGATCAACCCTAGGATCTGTCAATCATGTTACAGCCCGTAGGCAGACAGTAAATAAAGATGCAATACGAGCTAACACGTGTTCGTCGGCTAAACGCCTCAAAAGAATAATTTTACAAATAAGTGGGAGGACAAAAGAAACCCACTCGTTGCCAGGGTTACGCTTGGTGGTCACCATCTGGCTGGAAGACAGGTGGATCCTCTGGAGCTGCTTCGATATCTGGCAATACAAAACCAGCTGGGTCAGACCCCAGAAAGAGCAAGTGCCACAAAGGAGGCTTCACTTAGGAACTAAAACCAACATATCACAATAGAATACTAAAGATAAATAATAAATAAAGAACTGATAATAATAGAGATAACAACAGTAAATTGAGTACGAAGAAACCATTCAAGTAGCCAGGTCACAACCCTTAAACCAAACAAGGACCGGGGTTGCAGCCTTTCACCTGAATAGAAACCCGTCTCAAATACTATTGGTACAGTAAAGACAATAAACGAGGAGAGGACACAGAACTGCTCCGGAAGCTAGGTTACAACCCTTAAACCAAACAAGGACCGGGGTTGCAACCCTTCGCCTAAACAGAACTGGACCCCTGATCTTTATTGTTAAGGCCAGTATAAATAATCATGATATTGAAGTAAGATAAAACATGACGAACATGACATGGGGTTGAAATAAGACAATAAACGAAGAGAGGACACAGAACTGCTCCGGGAGCCAGGTTACAACCCTTAAACCAAACAAGGACCGGGGTTGTAACCCTTTGCCTGAACAGAACTGGACCCTCGATCGTTATTGTTAAGACAAGCATCAATAATCAAGTCATGTCACAATCTTGTACAAAATTAGGACAAGACTAGGCTGAGCTAGATTCTATCAATCAATCACGGCCAAGCAAAGAGTACAGCTTGATACTTTATCTAACTAGGGTTATCACAGGCCTAGTTACTAGCAAGATGCAATGAGATTATCCCAACAGCCACAAGCCCTGCAGACCATCCGGTTATCCAGGTCGAATGTCCGTTTATGAAGAATGCAACACGTGACTGTGTGCTGGAAATGTGCCCTACTCGTCGGCAGGCTACAAGTCCACTTAATGCGCCCATATAACGGGATTGCCTGTAGCTGGAAAATCTTTTCATGAACTACTTGATTACTCTAGTCATTATCCTAGTCAGATTCAGTATGAATTCCTAACCGTGGAAATCAGGAATTCATATCCTAGATATGATGCAAGATGAGACATGTAGCTTATACAAGCACAAACACCCATGGTGTCAAGACAAGATTTACTTAGCAAGGCATATCGAGATTATCATGTTACTTGATACTTGTTAAAAGTACGCCTTAACAGACCACTATCGTGTTCTATCGTTACATTATCATGATTGAGAGAAACTTGCATAAAATAACTAATAACATATTCTTGAAGCCAAGGAAAAGATCTACAACTTTCATGTTTGAATTTTTCAAGATCTTAGCTACAAAATAGCTCAAAGAAGCAAAAACAGTCATTTGGAGTGACCTACGCGCAAGTTGCGCATTGTGCGCGGGCAAAATCGCCCACGGCGTACGTTGTGCGCAAGCACGGCGCGCGGGTGCACGGCAGCGAAGTGCGCGGGCGTGCGGCACGCAAGTCACGAATTATGCGCGGGCAAAATTGTCCACGGTGCAAGTTGCGCGCTAGCGCGGCGCGCGGGCGCGCGGCAGCGAAGTACGCGGGCGCACGGCACGCTGGTCATATATTGCGCACGGGCGCACGACAGAGAAGTGTGCGGGCGCACGGCGCGCAAGTCACGCATTGCGCGCGGGCAAAATCGCCTACGGCACAAGTTGCGCGCAAGCGCGGCGCGCGGGCGCGCGGCACGCAAGTCACGCATTGCTCGCGGGCAAAATCGCCCACGGCGCACGTTGTGTGCAAGCACGGCACGCGGGCGCACGGCAGCAAAGACACTGCGCGCGGTACTGTTCATCGTTCCGACAGCACCAAGAGGCGTGGGGAACCCATGAACTCAAAAATGGCATAACTTTCTCATACGAAGTCGAAATCAAGTGGTTCAAAAGCCAAAATTGGGTCGAATTGAATTCCCTACAACATGGAACTATTAGATTTTGAAAATATCCAAATTTTAGAGATCAAAACCAAGAAAAACCGAAAAAGTTATAAACTTAGATCTACAAGAAACCATCCATCAAATCCAAAAATATCAAGTTCTAAAGAGGCTTAGAATGAAGTAAGGAAGGGAATAGAACAATAAACTTGAGATCCATCATGAAGCAAGTTGCACTTGCCTAGACTTGGTAGGTGGGAGGAGTAAATAAAGAAAAAGAAGTAAATGCAAATAATGGAGGAGAGAGAAGAAGTTGACTTATATAGCAACCCCTCTCATCTCAACCCAATATAAACCAAACCAAGCCAAGCCAAGTCATGTTGAACCAAGTTGAACCAATAAAGTCAAGATTTAAACCAAGGATAAGCTAAGCAAGATAAGTGAAAATACGGCCACCTAACAATTGTCAGAAATTCGTATACGTATCTTGAAAATACGTATAACGGGAAACGGGAGTGACAGTATTAGAAGTAGACGTCTCTGGTTCTTCTCCGATAACATAAGATTCAACCTCCCTTGAACATACAGAGGGATTAGTGTATAGATATGAATCAACGCTATCAGTTTCTGACTCCAAATACTGGGTACCCCCAGCCTTTGAATCTGAAAAATGCATGCTTAAAGGTTGTTGATTTCTTGACCGAGTATGTTGATATCCTCCTTCAAAAGTGTCAAGAATTTGGTTAAACCTTTGTTAACTTGGAGTTCGGGACGAATTGCGTCTTGGACGTGGTCCTCTATTGATATGAGATGCCATATTGACTGATGCATATGACAACTCATATTCTTGATCATCAAGTCGTTGCTGAGGTACGTTGTAGCTTAATCGATCGAAAACTGACCGTTTAGTAGTAGAACAACAACATTTGATAACAATTTGGTGACATTCACAATGATAATTTTCTTGAGGGAATGTCACAGGAGATTTTCTGTTTTTACGCTTTTGCACAAGTAACTCGCGTAAATTAGAAGAATTGGAAGGTAATATCTTCTTTTTTACATTTGGGACAGAGAAATATCCAGTCCCTTGCGTAAAAAGAAGATTACTAGCTTCATTGGCAGAGGAAAGCTGTACATTTTTACGTGCTTGAAGTTGTGTGCGTAAATCTTGAGTTGACTTTTGTGCACTGCGAACGCCATCAGTATTGCGCGTAATCCTAAGATTAGGCACTTTGCGTAAAGCAGCATTAGAAGATTGTTGGCATAAAACAGAAGTTTTGCCAAAATTTCTTGTCTCTTTGGACAATTCAAAGGAATTGTTTGCCATAAGAGACTTGTTTTTACGCTGTACGTGTTTAGGCAAGTTCACTTTAGGTGCAAAAGCACCATCGTAAACTTTATCTACCATGTCACCGACATGAGATTTGCCTTTACGCGTATAGCGCAAAACAGAAGCATCTGTCATGTCACAGACGGGAGATTTGCCTTTACGCATAGAGCGCAAGACTTGAGCGTCTACCACGTCACAGACGGGAGACTAAATTTTACGCACAGGGCACAACACTGAAGTAGGAACTGCCTCGTCACAGACGGGATCCCCAACAACAGGAGTGTCACGACCCGCTACCCAAATTGTTGGGCTAGGCCGAGTCATGTCCAGCCTACGTTGAGATAAAACGTAGTAAGCTGTTCTAAAGACAACATGATAAGACTAAATGTGCTAACAGTTCTATTAGTGAAGAAGAATCATAAATGCTCCAAGCACAAAAGTCGTCGTATATAGTAAAATATCCAAGTACAAGTAAACTGAAATGTAAAACTGGATACATGTCCAGTTACAAAATGATGTAGTCTAATACATGTCTACTCTCAAAAGTCTAAGTAAACAAAAGATAACTAGGCGAGGTTCCCCGCAGGAACATCCTCGTAAAGCAGAGCCGGGTCCTCGGCAGTAATCCTATAATATGAGTCGCAGAGTAACTCCTCCTCAGTAAGGACACCTACAACGTTATCCTGTCAGGACGGGAGCAAGTACTAAATCTAGCAAACTAGCATATGAAACATGGAAATGAACATGAGAGGAATAACTGGAAAGCATGGCATCACTCAATCTATCATGGCAAGGACACACGTGTCATAGAGACAGATATATATGTAATGTTTAAAACTGTAGCAAGTACGTGATCGGTCAATAGATGTACAATGTGCTGGAGGGCACATAATGAAATGTACTTCCGTACAAGTGAAACGGCGACAGACGTACATACGTACAAATCCGCATTGAGATAAAGCCTACGACAAGGTATACATATAAAATGTCAACCTTGCTCGATACGTACGTACGGAGAAGGGGCAAGATCACGTACTCAACTATCAGTTTCCCTATAACCCATATTCTAATCATGTGAGAGATACATCAAGACTATTCTAAGCATGGTAGTAACTGAAAGTATATCATGTAGAGATTCTAACTTGCTACCCCAAGGATCAACATTCAACATGGTGGGGTTTGCAGTTCATTTATGTGACAATATGTAAAGTTCGTAGAAAGTACTTGCCTCTAGCAAAGCAAAACAAAACAAGCTGCGATAACAGTGCTATGGATGTCCAGTAACTCGTCGCTGTAGAAGTAAATACAACAACTTAGTTTTACACTAAGTTAAAACACTAGGACACTAATTGGTGAAATACGACTTGTGACTGGGCACCTAGCCAAAATGATGACTTGGCATAGGAGACCAATGTGGGGTGACACACTATGTTAACTAACTTTCTAGGGTCTTTACACTAGTGAGGGATGGGTTCAACACGACTAAAACTCCAAATAACACAAAAAGCTACAAGTCGTAATTAATCAATAAATAAATCAAAAGATCATTGTGTTCTAACAATTTTTGAAGTAGACAAAAAGCCTAGTTTTTCTTAAATTAAAGTACCAAGGTGATCCTTGTTAATCATAGAAATTTATTATAATTTTTCTGGAATTTATTAACCAGTACAAATATTTTATAAAAATCAGTTTTCCTAAGTATACAGAAAATGAGTTTTGGTTTCATATGCCAAACTAGTGGCAAAACAGTAAATTAAATACTACAAAATTTATACTAAATTAGCTAATTTAACATAGTATCTATAAACTATTTTTCCATAATTTTAGCAATACTTTAAGTATTTTTAGAAAATCAAAAAACAGCAATGCACACAATAATTAATTATCTGCGTATTTTGTCCATGTATATAATTTGAATCAAAGTTCAAATACAGGACCCAAGGCCATGAATCAAGTCCAATATGACTTGTATAGGTCTTGAATGTGTGAAACATATTTGGGCCCAAATACCCATGCTAGGCTTGGACACCAAATGGTTGCAGTAATTTAAATACAATAAAATACAATTTGGTAATAGTCAAAATAAATATTATTATTTTAATAAGATAAAGTTTTACATAGTAACTATAAAAGTATGAATATTTTATATAAATAATTTACACTAAGCTAAGTAAAATACATATAGGAAATAATATATATATATATATATATATATATATATTATAATAAATATAGGGATATTTATATATAGGAAAATGCTCAACTATATATTTATATATATACAATATATTTATATATACATACATATAAGAAAATACTCAACTATATAATATATATATATATTATATATATATCTATATATATATTATATATATATATATATATATATCTATATATATCTATAATTATACAAATTAATGTATACATATACTATAATAGTATCTATGATAATATATACAAAAGAATATATATATACATAAATATATATGTATACATAAGACATATATTATATATATATATATATCTAATATTATAATATATATATATATATATATATATATTATATAATATATAATATATATATATATATATATCATACATACATACAAAAAAAAAAAAATACATACATACATCATAAAATAAAGTATATATATATATATTAATATATATATATATATATATATATATATATATATATATCTAGATAATATATAAACAGCAACTATATACCTAAATATAGTATATATTAATACATATTATACAAAAATATGTATATACATATATATATAATAGATATATATCAAAAAAAGGAAAAAGGAAAAGAAAAAGAAAAAAAGAATACAGCAGTGGCAGGGTTCGAACCCAGGCAGAGAAGCGCGAGAAGCGGCAGGGGGGGGGGGGGGGGGGGGTTAGTTACTACGTGCTGGCAGTGGGCCAGTTGGCCCGTTTATTAGGAATAGGGTTTTAGTTCATTTATTTCGTTTTAGGTTAGATTAATAAATAAAAAAAATATATAAATATCTGTCCTGTGTCCTGACAGTTAAGGACACAGGTATCAACGTGTCCGGGGTGATTTTGACACGTACGACACGAGTCTCACGTGTCCAGTTCCACGCTCATGTTCGCCAAACACGGCGAACGATATGGACACAACACGAGACACGCACGACTCGTAAGGACACTGCTACTCACGTGTCCAGTCGATCAGGGGGCTGTCGAAGGGTCTGGACGGCGGAGAAGTGGTCGGGACGGTGGCGGAGTGGTGGCGCTGCAATCGTCTCAGAGAGACGCGTCGAATGGTGGTGGTCGGGCTGTCGAAGTGGCATGTAGGCGTCGGGCTAGGTTAGGGCGAACTCCGGCGAGTCTCGTCGGGGACGATGGGTTGGTTGCGGCGGCGTATAGGGCTGTGGTGGTCGTGGAGTCTAGGGTTAGGGTCTGGGGGGTCAGGGGCTATTATAGAACCCTAGGGCAGTGGGATTAGGGCTAGAATTTAGGATTAGGGTTAGGGTTTGGTCGTGGATCGCCGGAGACGACGACACGCAGAGACGGTGGTCGGTTAGGGTTAGGTTTAGGTTTTTAGCAAAAACCCCCTAGAGTTTAGGAAATCACGGATAGGTCCTTCCAGCGTCTAAATGCAAAATCAAATTTGCATTCCGCATTAAAAACAATTAACTATTTACAAACTGATATTAAAACAATTCTAATTATTACAAAACTATATTAAAACAATTCTAAAAATTGCAAATTGATATTTTTAATATATAAAACTTATTTAAAAATATTTAAAAATTCTAGAAAAATTCCTAAAAATCTAAATAATATTTAAGGCTAATTTGTCACTAAAAATTAATTAACACTAATTAAAAATGAATTTGAAAAACAGGGGCTTACAAGTCTTTTCCTTTGAAAAATTTCGTCCTCGAAATTCACAAGGATTGAAGACCAACAATATTCTAAATAGCAAGCAATGCAAAAAATGACTAAGGCTGCGATCGAAACTAACCTCTAGGGTATCAAGCGGGAACGGGTGGTTCCCTCGCAGCGGTTGGATCGAACAAGTAAGGGTATCTCTCCCTCATGTCCGACTCCCTCTCCCAAGTAGATTCACCTGGGGAGTGACGGCTCCAAGCTACTCGTACTAGGGGTATAACCTTGTTCCTCAGCCTCTTCTCTCTCCGGTCTAATATCTCTACTGGCTGCTCAGAAACTGTAAGGCTCGGTCCGACCTCCAACTCTGAATGATCTAGCACATGACTGGGGTCTGGAACATATCTTCTCAGCTGAGATACGTGAAAGACGTCGTGAACTCCTGCTAGGTTGGGTGGAAGTGCAACCCTGTAAGCTACCTCTCCGATCCTGCCAAGTACCTCGAACGGCCCGATGTATCTGGGGCTCAGCTTCCCTCCTCGTCCGAACCGGATCGTCCCTCGAGTAGGTGATATCTTCACTAGCACCATATCACCGTCTGCGAACTCCATCGATCTGCGACTAGCATCAGCCCAGTGTTTCTGTCTATCCTGAGCTACTCTGAGCCTGTCTCTGATCATCCCGACTTTCTCTGCTGCATCCGTGATCATCTCTGGCCCAAGCATAACTCTGTCTCCGACATCATCCCAAAAGAGCGGTGTGCGGCATCGTCGTCCATATAGCGCCTCGAAAGGAGACATACCAATACTGGCCTGGTAGCTGTTGTTGTATGAAAACTCTACCAAGTGCAGATGGCTCTTCCATGATCCTCCGAAGTCCAGCACGCAAGTCCTCAGCATATCTTCCAGTGTCTGTATCGTCCTCTCGGACTGCCCATCTGTCTGTGGGTGGTACGCCGTACTGAACTTGAGCCTACTGCCCAACTCCTCCTGCAAGCTCCTCCAGTAGTGGGATGTAAATCTGCTGCCTCTGTCTGACACGATGCTCACCGGCACTCCGTGTAGGCGAACTATCTGCTGCATGTATAGCTCCGCCAACTTCTCGGTGGGAAGCCCCACCTTGAAGGGTATGAAGTGCGCACACTTCGTCAGCCTATCTACGATGACCCAGATGGCATCCTTCCCTCCTTGGGAACGAGGAAGCCCTGAAACGAAGTCCATCGTAATATGTTCCCACTTCCACTCGGGAATGGATAACGGCTGCAACAAACCAGCTGGCCTCTGGCGCTCTGCCTTGACCTGCTGGCAAACTAGACATCTCGAGATAAAACGCGATACATCCCTCTTCATCCCGTGCCACCAAAGATGTTCCCGCAAGTCACGGTACATCTTGTTAGCACCAGGGTGAATAGAATATCTCGATCGGTGCGCCTCCTGCAAGACTGCCTCTACCAGCTCTCCCTTCGGTACGCACAATCGGCTGCCATGCCTCAGGGATCCATCCTCTGCTATAGTGAAGTCATCCAGCAATCCAGCTAATGCCTAGGGTCGAAGTCTGCGAAGACTCTCATCTGTAGACTGTGCCTCCCGGATCTGCTCCATCAAACCTGACTGAATGTCAAGTGCCATCATCTGTATCACTGATCCTGACCGAACTAGCTCGATACCGAGCTTCTCCAGATCCTCCCTCAAATGCCGATCAATCATCAGATACTATGCCATCAGATGCCTGCTCAGAGCATCCGCCACCACATTTGCCTTTCCGGGGTGATACTGTAAATCGATGTCGAAGTCCTTCATCAACTCCAACCATCGTCTTTGCCTCATGTTCAGCTCTTTCTGCGTGAACACATACTTCAAGCTTTTGTGGTCAGTAAAGATTTCCACACGCTCTCCGTATAAGTAATGTTTCTATAACTTGAGTGCAAAGATCACCGCAGCTAACTCGAGGTCATGGGTAGGATAATTCCTCTCATGAGTCCGCAATTGCCTAGATGCATAAGCAATTACTTTCCCATGCTGCTGTAGAACACATCCTAGCCCCTTTCCAGAAGCATCACTGTATATGGTGAAACCTCCAGAACCTGAAGGTAAAGTCAGAACTGGAGCGGTCGTCAGCCTCCTCTTCAGTTCCTCAAATGCCGCCTGGCAGTCCTCTGACCAAATGTACTCTGTGTTCTTCCGCGTCAGCTTCGTCATGGGTTCAGCTATCCTAGCAAAGTCCTGGACGAACTTTCTGTAATAGCCTGCTAAACCCAGAAAGCTCCTGATCTCTGAAACTGACGTTGGAGCCTTCCACGTCTCAACTGCAGCAATCTTCCTGGGATCCACCGAGATTCCATCTCCAGTGACTACATGGCCGAGAAACTCCACTCGGTCTAAAAAGAACTCGCACTTCGGCAATTTGGCAAACAATCTCTCATGCCTCAGAATCCCCAAAACTATCCGCAAGTGCTCTGCATGCTCCTCCGGCGTCTTCGAGTATATCAGGATGTCGTCGATAAACACTACGACGAACTTATCCAGATACTGGTGAAATGTCTTATTCATCAAGTTCATAAAGACAGCTGGCGCATTTGTGAGACCAAACGGCATTACCAGAAACTCGTACTGCCCGTACTTCATGTTAAACACCGTCTTCTGGATGTCTGCTGGCCTAACCTTCACCTGGTGGTACCCGGATCTCAAGCCTATCCTGGAAAACACCTTCGCCCTGCTCAACTGGTCGAACAAATCATCTATCCTGGGCAGAGGATATTTGTTCTTGATGGTGATGGCATTCAAGGCCCGATAGTCAATACACAACCGGACTGTACCATCCTTCTTAGGCACAAAGAGCACTGGCGCTCCCCATGGAGAAGCACTGGATCGAATGAAACCCTTTTTCAATAGGTCATCAATCTGCTCTTTCATCTCTATGGCCTCCTTGGGATTCACTCTATAGCAAGCCCGGGATACTGGTAATGAACCCGGCACTAAATCTATAGTGAACTCCATATCTCTGTCAGGCAGAAGTCCTGGAAGATCCTCTGGGAATACATCCATAAACTCCCTAATGATAGGGTGTGGCGGTGCTGCGTCCCCGACTGTCGCACAACAGTTCGGCTCTAGGCTGATCTCCGGCCCTGTCCTCCTGACACTGAATGGTGCTGTGCCTGGGGGACTGAACACAATACTACCCATATGGCAATCTATAGATGCATGGGCATAGCTAAGCTAGTCCATCCCCAATATGATATCATAACCGGGGAGTGGCATCACAAAGAATCGCCCTCTGAACTCTCTCCCGGCTATAAAAATAGAACATCTATAGATAGATCTAATAGGCACTGGTCCTCCTCCCGTCATCACTCTACTAATCTCCGTAGTAGGTGTAGCTACTAGATGATGTTTATGCATAAACTCTAATGATAGGAAGCTATGAGATGCACCAGAATCAAACAAACATACAGCTAGAAAAGTATGCAAATAACATGACCTGTGATGACGTCAGCTAAGTAATCCGGCTCCGAAACCTGCTCCGGCTCCGGCTCAATGGCTAGACTATAAACCCTCCCCTGAGGTCCCTTCTGCTGCTGCAGATGCTGCCCGAACCTCTGCTGCTGAGTCGGGAGCGGTCCTCTAGGCTTCGCTACTGGGCACTCTCGAATCTGATGGGTGGCAGACCCACAAGCTAAACACTGCTTCAACCTCTTCCTGCAGATGGTGTGATCATGCCCTGGTCTTTCGCAGAAAGAACATATAGCTCCCCTCTGCTGCTGCTGCTGATGCCGGGGTCCCGGGGCTCTAACTGGCGGGGTCTGATGATGTGGTGTAGGGGGACGGTAAGTCTGCTGGGGTGGCGTCGGTGCTTTCTGCTGGAAAGCCTGACGCTTGGACGGTCCCTCATGATGTACAAGAGCCGGCCTCTTGCATGACAGAAGACGCTCCTCAATACTTCGGGCCAACTCTAGGCTCTGGTAGTAGTCAGTCGTACCGTTCGCCACTATAAGGATGCCAATGTCTGGAACTAGACCATGGCAAAACCTACGAGTCATCTCCTCTGGCTCAGCAATCAGACTAGGAGCAAAACGGCTCAGGCGACTAAACTCTCCCGCATAGTCATCAACAGAACGGTTCTCCTGCTGGATGTTCTGGAATCGTAGCCCCATGGCTACTCTAGCAGTGGTCGAAAAGAATTTCTTCTTGAACTGGGTCTTGAACTGGTCCCAGGTGGCTCTACCTCTCGCGAACAACGGCTCATTCCTGAACCAGACTCCGGCTAAGTCTATCAGCACAAATCCTGCTGCCTCGACCTGAAGGTCATCCGGCATCCTAACTCCCAGAAGCTTCCTCTCTACAGAATCTAGCCAGTCATCAGCTACTACTATGCCCTCAGTCCCTGAGAACTCCTTGGGATTCAGACCCATGAAGTCCTTGACCGTCCCCGCTCTCTACCGTGGCTCTACATGTGGTGGGACCACGGGACGTCCCTCAGAACGCTCCATGCTCTGGCGGAGTAGGGTAGTCTGCTCCTGATGGGTTGTTAGGAACCCCTGGATCAGTGTGAGCAGCTGGGTTCCGTCGAGTGTGACGGAAGCCTGGGTGGGTATAGTGATAGGGGGTGGTGGAAGTATCGGGTCCTGCCGGGCCTGGGATGTGGAAGGTGGTATCTGGGTCTGTAGATCTGTGGAGTGGGGGAATGTGGTAGGTGGAGGTGTATCAGTCAACCGGTCAGCTGACTGGATATGGAGGGCCCCATTCTCGGGGGTAACATACTGGGACGAACGAGTAAGCACCATCTAAATTACATAAAAAGACTTATAAGGACTTTGTTTAAAGTAAGCAATCATATGCAAGAAAATCTAATTATAATAGCAAACATGTGACATATTTCCTATGTTGCAATCCTAGCATTCCTCTAAGTGTTCTTAGCGTCTTTCCTAATGTTGTCTAATTACCTTAAGTTCCTAATTGCAGGCATGCTTGGTACAATAACGTAACCAAACAGTTTAGTCAGGACCTGCATGGGCCACCACTAAAAACATGTCACGACCCGCTACCCAAATTGTTGGGCTAGGCCGAGTCATGTCCAGCCTACGTTGAGATAAAACGTAGTAAGCTGTTCTAAAGACAACAGGATAAGACTAAATGTGCTAACAGTTCTATAAGTGAAGAAGAATCATAAATGCTCCAAACACAAAAGTCGTCGTATATAGTAAAATATCCAAGTACAAGTAAACTGAAATGTAAAACTGGATACATGTCCAGTTATAAATGATATAGTCTAATACATGTCTACTCTCAAAAGTCTAAGTAAACAAAAGACAACTAGGCGAGGTTCCCCGCAGGAACATCCTCGTAAAGCAGAGCCGGGTCCTCGACAGTAATCCCATAATATGAGTCGCAGAGTAACTCCTCCTCAGTAAGGACACCTACAACGTTATCCTGTCAAGACGGAAGCAAGTACTAAATCTAGCAAACTAGCATATGAAACATGGAAATAAACATGAGAGGAATAACTAGAAAGCATGGCATCACTCAATCTATCATGGCAAGGACACACGTGTCATAGAGACAGATGTATATGTAATGTTTAAAACTGTAGCAAGTACGTGATCGGTCAATAGATGTACAATGTGCTGGAGGGCACATAATAAAATATACTTCCGTACAAGTGAAACGGCGACAGATGTACATACGTACAAATCCGCGTTGAGATAAAGCCTACGACAAGGTATACATATAAAATGTCAACCTTGCTCGGTACGTACGTACGGAGAAGGGGGCAAGATCACGTACTCAACTATCAGTTTCCCCATAACCCATATTCTAATCATGTGAGAGATACATCAAGACTATTCTAAGCATGGTAGTAACTGAAAGTATATCATGTAGAGATTCTAACTTGCTACCCCAAGGATCAGCATTCAACATGGTGGGGTTTGCAGTTCATTTATGTGACAATATGTAAAGTTCGTAGAAAGTACTTGCCTCTAGCAAAGCAAAACAAAACAATCTGCGATAACAGTACTATGGATGTCCAGTAACTCGTCGCTGTAGAAGTAAATACAACAACTTAGTTTTACACTAAGCTAAAACACTAGGACACTAATTGGTGAAACACGACTTGTGACTGGGCACCTAGCCAAAATGATGACTTGGCATAGGAGACCAATGTGGGGTGACACACTATGTTAACTAACTTTCTAGGGTCTTTACACTAGTGAGGGATGGGGTTCAACACGACTAAAACTCCAAATAACACAAAAAGCTACAAGTCGTAATTAATCAATAAATAAATCAAAAGATCATTGTGTTCTAACAATTTTTGAAGTAGACAAAAAGCCTAGTTTTTCTTAAAGTAAAGTACCAAGGTGATCCTTGTTAATCATAGAAATTTATTATAATTTTTCTGGAATTTATTAACCAGTACAAATATTTTATAAAAATCAGTTTTCCTAAGTATACAGAAAATGAGTTTTGGTTTCATATGCCAAACTAGTGGCAAAACAGTAAATTAAATACTACAAAATTTATACTAAATTAGCTAATTTAACATAGTATCTAAAAACTATTTTTCCATAATTTTAGCAATACTTTAAGTATTTTTAGAAAATCAAAAACAGCAATGCACACAATAATTAATTATCTGCGTATTTTGTCCATGTATATAATTTGAATCAAAGTTCAAATACAGGACCCAAGGCCATGAATCAAGTCCAATATGACTTGTACAGGTCTTGAATGTGTGAAAACACATTTGGGCCCAAATACCCATGCTAGGCTTGGACACCAAATGGTTGCAGTAATTTACATACAAATAAAATACAATTTGGTAATAGTCAAAATAAATATTATTATTTTAATAAGGTAAAGTTTTACATAGTAACTATAAAAGTATGAACATTATTTTATATAAATAATTTACACTAAGCTAAGTAAAATACATATAGGAAATAATATATATATATATATAAATATAGGGATATTTATATATATAGGAAAATGCTCAACTATATATTATATATATATATACAAATATATGTATATATACATACATATAAGAAAATACTCAACTATATAATATATATATATATATATATATATATATATATATATATATATATATATATATATATATATACAAAATTAATGTATACATATACATATAATAGTATATATATGATAATATATATACACAAGAATATATATATACATAATATATGTATACATAAGTCATAATATATATATATATATATTTTTTTTTTGTATACATAAGTCATATATAACAGCAACTATATATACCTAAATATAGTATATATATTAATACATATATATATACAAAAATATGTATATACATATATATATATATATATATAAATAGATATATATATAAAAGAAAAAGGAAAAAGGAAAAGAAAAAGAAAAGAAAAAGAATACAGCAGTGGCAGGGTTCGAACCCAGGCCAGAGAAGCGCGCGGGGAGGGGGGGGTTTAGTTACTGCGCTGGCCAGTGGGCCAGTTGGCCCGTTTGTTAGGAATAGGGTTTTAGTTCATTTTATTTCGTTTTAGGTTAGATTAATAAAAAAAAATATAAATATCTGTCCTGTGTCCCGACAGTTAAGGACACAGGTATCAACGTGTCCGGGGTGATTTTGACACGTACGACACGAGTCTCACGTGTCCAGTTCCACGCTCATGTTCGCCAAGACACGGCGAACGATATGGACACAACACGAGACACGCACGACTCGTAAGGACACTGCTACTCACGTGTCCAGTCGATCGGGGGGGGGGGGGGGGCTGTCGAAGGGTCTGGATGGCGGAGAAGTGGTCAGGACGGTGGCGGAGTGGTGGCGCTGCAATCGTCTCAGAGAGACGCGTCGAATGGTGGTGGTCGGGGCTGTCGAAGTGGCGTGTAGGCGTCGGGCTAGGTTAGGGCGAACTCCGGCGAGTCTCGTCGGGGAAGATGGGTTGGTTGCAGCGGCGTAGGGGGCTGTGGTGGTCGTGGAGTCTAGGGTTAGGGTCTGGGGGGTCAGGGGCTATTTATAGAACCCTAGGGCGGTGGGATTAGGGCTAGAATTTAGGATTAGGGTTAGGGTTTGGTCGTGGATCGCCGGAGACGACAACACGCAGAGGCAGTGGTCGGTTAGGGTTAGGTTTAGGTTTTTAGATGAAAACCCCCTAGAGTTTAGGAAATCACGGATAGGTCCTTCCAGCGTCTAAATACAAAATCAAATTTGCATTCCGCATTAAAAACAATTAACTATTTACAAACTGATATTAAAACAATTCTAATTATTACAAAACTATATTAAAACAATTCTGAAAATTGCAAATTGATATTTTTAAAATATAAAACTTATTTAAAAATCATTTAAAAATTCTAGAAAAATTCCTAAAAATCTAAATAATTATTTGAAGGCTAATTTGTCACTAAAAATTAATTAACACTAATTAAAAATGAATTTTGAAAAACAGGGGCTTACAAGGAGTGGAAAGAATTCCCTTGCCTTCAGAGACAACAGAGAGAGCAGAGGGTGCTTTGGACTTAGGAATCCAAACTTTTCGCACCTTTCATGATTTTTGCACATTGGAGCAGCGAGAACTACCCCCAGTTCGGAGCATTTCTTCATAAGCAGTCTAGTCGAACTGAACGACCAGAGTCTTCTTCGTCGATCCAATCGACACATCATCGTATTGAGCAACTGCCTTCTCGTCAGAGGAGAAAGTCGTCCCCAGCAGAGTCGCCATTTTGTTTTACTTAACAAAATGCCCTTAAAAGGCTTTTGAAAAAAATAAAAAAAAGTGTACAAAAGTACAAGTAGATTCTGGGAAGTATTGCTATGGATGTCTGATCTGAGAGCGATCACTTTGTTCCTTGGACCACACGATGATGATGAAGAGAACTGCTTGGAGAAGAACAACCAGAAGAACTAAGTCACCAGAAAGGTATCGACACAATTGGCACTGATGGCACAGTCGAATGCTTTCCTGCTTTGCTTCACTTTGTTCTTGAGAAAAAGTTGAAAAGAAATGCTCTGGAAAATCACTTTGATCTGAAAGTATCTGGGCTCCAAAATCTTGTCTCTCTTTCTTAAAAAAGAAGTCTTTATATAGGCTTATCTTCCGTGCGTAAAAAGCATCAATATTGAGTCTCTACGCAAGCTACTAGGACAACTGTCACCCACGTACAGAAATTAGCCTCTACGCATGTTGACACATGTCCCATTACTTCAGCAAAACAAGGATAACACGTTCCCACGTCCTCGAAAAATGTGGCAGGAAAGCCACGTATACAAGCCACGTTCCCACATAATCATGAAAAACTGAGCGTAAAATAGCTCAAAGTAAGCTTCCTGCGTAAAGTGGCTAAGAAATAGCCTTGAGCGTATAGTTAGCTCAAATAAACTCTACGCACACATAAAAAAGTAGCTAAGATAGCCTTGAGGATAAAAAGCTCAAATAACTTTCATGCGTAAAGGAAGTTGTTTCTCGAGCGTAAAGTAGCCCGTTTACATAAATGATCCTGGGTTAGTGTGAAACAATCTTCTTGGCTTCTGTGCAAATATCTGTCAGAAAATTAATCTGTCAGAGCAATATCAATCGCGCATTTAATGCGATGTAGACAGCCTATCTTCTGCGTAAAGTCCGAGGATGGCTCTTGCGTAGAGCAACTTGCATAGAGTCTGAGGATGGCTCTTGTGTAGAGCAACTTGCGTAGAGTCTGAACTTTTTTTTGACATGGTCCTTTTATAAAATATGATAAAAAATATATTATAATTTATTTTTGCTTCTACATTACGGTGGATAATTATTTGGCCTAAATTAACCCAAAAGTTGTGCGAAGCAAATGAAGCACAAGATGGTGTATCTGAGTGGGACACGAAGGTCAGGGATGTAGGGCGTCTCGAGTAGATCATGCATGAGAAGGTGGTTTCAAGAAAATGACTAGCCTTGTGCTCCTAAATTAAAAGTCACGGTAACGTGCATGTGATGATCAAAGATAAAAGTGGGAAAATCAATTAATAATTATTTAATGATCAAATGGTCTAAATTGACCCGAAGTTGTGTGAAGCAAAAAGAGTACAAGGGAACAAGTTTAGATGAGACATGATATATCAATATGAAGGTAATCTTGTCTACTACACATTGATGAAGAGAGTTTCCAGAGATTGGCATCCCTGACGCTCCAGAAGTTAAAGTCACGGTAAAGAGCATTTAATCAAATAATAATCAAATAATAATATCTATTGCAAATAATTGATTTATAAAATTGAAAAAATAGGCCCTAAATTCAGGGGGCTTACATCCTACCCACCTTATAAAAATTTCGTACTCGAAATTAAAATTATCTAATAGGTCAAGCTAAAACATACAACTGCTATGGCTACAGTACCCACTGTGCTACCCTTGTGATCATCTATGTTGTTTCTCTCTACAGGTATTTTGGTTCAGGTTCAACAACTTATTTCATTTAAAACTATGTCATTTTACCCCTTAGAATCTAAGCACAAGATTCTAGTCCTTAATCTGTAGTCATAAAATATAATATTTCATTACTCCTTCTTAGATACCTTAAAACCAATCTATACTATCAAACTAATCATTCTTAATGGTTTCTAAGTCCACTATAGTCAGTCACTCATATCTGTCCTATAAGCTTAACCCAATAAATCCCTAAGAAAAATATACTCATCACAATCACACATTAACATATTACAGTTACACTACATAATATGTTAACATGGTTTGGCTATTTCAGTCATCAATTAAATAGAAGGTAACAAGGGCCTAAGACTGGGTCTAACAATCCATATCAATATTCAGACAAAGTAAGGGTCAAGCAAGACAGGAAAGCTTGTCGAAATATTTCCAAGAATAGTACGAGGCCAAACGAGATGCATAGGACATAGTCGAAGTAAAACTCGAGAACCTCCATAATTATGTCACATGAAGTTACTATCGCGCGAGTGTGCATCTGGCTGCGATTAACTTCCTTGTTCTATAATACGACGGATGGCTGCAGTGTACAGCTGCCACACCAGATAATATAGGTTCCTGAACTTAACTTGGCCAAGTCCGTAAAATATTTCCAAACAACTTTTGCAAAAATAAAGGAGAAGATGCTAGTCAAAAGGCTTAGGAAGTGGTCCAAGTAGAATTCGAGAAACATATATAACCATGATGCCGTTATCTGAAGTCATACCTCGCTAGTATTTCTCTGGATGCAAACTCCCGATTTCGTAATACAAGGATAAATATACTTTTCGAACCTTTCCTGAATCAACCCATGAGGCACCTTCAATAATTATCGGGAAGGACGAGAAGAATTACCCAAGAGGTTAGCGAAGAAGAGTTTAGTCAAATCATAGAAAAGATGGAACACAAACAATCATGTTGAGAAAATCCTACTTGTGGTTGTAGATAGACAGAGTTAACCAAGACGGGAAAGAATGATGATAATAATTTGTTCTTGCTCATCCGGTCATAACAAAGTGATCCGATTTAAGATATAATCTGATAACCATACACGTCTTCCTGAAATTATGTTGCCAGAATTTTTGCCACGCCAGTAAGCATAGCTGCAATAAACGATAGAGTCCATAACTAAGGTATACACCCTAAAATCATGTCATCTGGAATTCTTACCACGCCAACCGGTATGGCTGCAAGAAAATCCAAATTCTATAACTAGGATAAGCATATCTAAAATCAGGCTCTATGTCCTTGTCATGCTAGCTTGTATGGTTGCAATAAATTCTAAACTCCATAAATAAAACAGATATTTACCTTATCAGAATATACCTTAATTCAATCCACAAAATTTATCTCGATGCAAGATCAAAGTCAACAACGAACATCAGGAATCAAAATCAACAACAAATCAAGGAAGTGTAAATAGAGGCAAGTGGGAATAGACTCAAGAGTTTTCGAAGTAAGATTCTCAAGGATTATCCCTGGAATCTATCAAGAGTTCCTAACTGTGATTGAGCAACTCCTATCATAACCTAGAACATATATCCTAATAACAGGCTCGTAGCAGCGCTCTAAGTCAAGCACCACTACGAAATCGCACTAGTTGCGACTCTGACCTGTATGGGCCACCACAAAAACGTGTCACGACCTGCACCCTGATTAGGGGCACGAGTACGTGGTTACGTCCAGCCTACGTCGCAGAATCGGTAGTAGAACGCTGTATAGGTCGTCTATAAATACTACAACTAGACAAAATATAAGGGTACCTGTCATCTCCTCACGGAGGTATAATATGGCATAACTCAATCACAAGACAAACTAGGATAGATAGCACGAAATGGAAATATGATAGAAAGAAAAACTGAAAAGGAGTTCAAGATCCAACACAAGCTCAGAGATATAAACACATCACAGAAACTCAAAATATAATATAAAAACTACAGTCAGAAAACACTAGCTGGATCGCAGTCCAGGCAAACCTATCTAACAGTCTAAACATGGACTATATCATCTACGGGCTCCAGGGGTAATGTCTCATCAAACTCTATCCTGGCCATACCCGTAAAAGGTAGAGCAATCAGCTAACATGCACTCTGTAAACATCAACGGTTATCCTGTCAGGAAAATGAGCAAGTACAAATACTAATAGCAGTTTCATATGAATTGACAAATTCTATAAGAGATAGTATAATAAAATACAAGACAAAATCAACATAAAATATATAACAGGATGTGAGTACTAAATAAGACGACAATTTATATGATGACTTGGAAACTATTCCGGAAGCCAAGTTTACAACCCGTAAATCAAACATGGACTGGGGTTGTAACCCTTCTCCTGAACAGAACTTAGCCTCCAATCAAGGTTTAGCATAAGATCATGTAGAACATGTGCCATGAATTATTAGAGCATTATGTGATCGACTTGGAAAAGTATAGGACATGCTATCCACTTGGCCCGACAATCACATACAAATCACTAGAAAGGGTCATGCCGGCCAACCTGGATAACGAGCACAAGGAATAAGATCTCGCTACACCCTACGTGAGGTGAGAGTGGCGCGAGCATAAGAATATAGTGACAAGATGGTATTGATCACATAGACCCTAATAATTCCCCATCCCCGAATAGTATAATGGATCCGGACATGACACGTTATGACACGGGATTCCCTAAGAGGGTAGCTACTCCCTCTCAGGAATCGGTGTCTATACAAGTACAAGGAACAAGACAGGAAATATACCAATATACCAAGAAAATCCAGGAACAACATCGCATGTTATGATTCGACATATACTAGTCCGTGAACCATCATGTCGGGAAATCAAGTATGATACTACAACTGAATCGGATATAGAAGATATCAAGACAATAAAAACTATCAGTGAATGTACTCGCCTGCGGTCCTGAGCTGTCAAATGGGGTCGATGCTCAGTATCACGCCCCGGTTCCCAGGATGACTCGAGGCACGTAATACTTCTCCCCAGACTACGCAACTGTACAATGAATACCGTATTGTACCCTGCGATTGTCGCCTGTAAGGTCCGGGATAGGCATAGATAAAAGGCATAATCACAGAAATTCCATAATTTTATATTGCATTTATTTGTCCATAAAGTTACAACTTGATCAAGATTTATCAAAACACAAATTATACATATTCGATTCATTGTTCTTCAAAACACATAATTTACATAACTGAGAATGTTCTCGAAATGAAAACTACAATCCATTATTTCCACATCATTCGTAGAGTTCGTTCTCGGTATACTCCAGATCTCCATCCTGATCTTCAACAATCCCTAGCGAACAAAACTAGGTCGTCAATACGACGAGCAAGCCCTCAGTCGAAGGAGGAAGTTATGAATGTGTAATGATAAGACAAGTGAAAACAAAATATAGTAACTAGAGCAATTAAACTCATACTTTGTGATATCAGTCAAGAATAAGTAATTCTCAGATTAATGTCACAAAGGACACGACAAAATTTTTCTAGACCTAAATGCAATTTAGAGAAACTTTCTGGATCACACACACTCGCCTAGCATCTCAACAATAACCCCATTTGCCCGAGATCAGGCTCGTACAAAAAGGGTTGGTGCTTAGATTCTCCAGCCGTCTGTACTACCACATATTGATGTGATTACAAGCAAGATAACATCATGAGTGGTTTCCGAATCATCGGGGTCGAGTCATCGCATCATGTGTTATAACAAGAAGTTCGTATGACTTGGACTTTTCGAAGAATATCAAACCCATTCATTAGAGAGCTGAGCTGAACTCAGGGCCTGGATGTCTAATTAATTAAGAAGTATTCTGAGCTGAAACTCAGGGTAATGTGCAAATGGATAGCTGAGCTGAAACTCAGGGCCTAGAGGTCCAATTACGATCAAGAAAGTGAGCTAAGCCTTACCCCAGATATTCGTGCGGCCGTACGAATACCGTATCAGGGACTGATCAGTACGAAAAATAAAAATCATATTACAAAGAAGTCAGCCGGATGTGATCCAACGATTTCTTTCCCAAAACCCCATGCAACCTATTCTAGACATTCATATTCCAGAGAAACTATTCCCCCAAATAGGAGTCCTAGAAGTCAAGTCGCATTCAAGTAATAGTTTCGTCTTTTCTGAAACTAACGTAGTCCAAGAAATGTTGGAACCAAGGCAAAATTCCAAGGTATCTAATTGGACAATGATTTCCAAGAATCCCTCCGATATTATAGGTCGGAGATGGATTGTTCCAATGGTCTAGAACTTGAGTCAATAGTTTCTAAAAAGTTTGAAAACTCGGAAAAAGACTATCTCTAAAAATTTCCAAAAATTTCGGCAGTCTCCTTTGTATTTACTGACCCGAAAACATTTCTAGAACTAATAAATACAAAGAATAATCATATGGGCATGTCGACCCCTTAGGTGGAGCAACCCTCAACATCGGCAACACGCAATATATATATACCCGGGTACGCCGACCCCTTCGGTGGAGCAACTCTCAAGACCGAAAAACACACATCCATATATATATGATTTAAATAAACTTTCTTACCATTTTAGGCAAACTAACAAGCAAGCAAGCAATTTTATTTCGATTATGGCAATGTGCATTACCTAAAATGCAATCAAATCTCAAGAAATACATTTGTTAGTAATGCAAAGATACCAAGATGTAAATTTCTCATTGTTAACATAAACTAAGTAATTTGTTTACTTGTGCTAATGACAAAATTTATCTAAGAGTTCAATTTTGAATTTTGCATTTGCTATAATCCACATTTAGCCTCCTAAAGGTAACAAAGGAGCTTTAAAAATTGAGGTTAAGTAAACGTAGGGTCATTCTAACATATATATACCCCTAATGGCCATTTTTTACTAAATAATGGTGTCAAATATGTCAATTTAGCATATTTCTATAATGCGGACATAATTGAACATTATGCTAATAAAATCGACAATTACACCTACCACTAGTCAATTTAACTCATTCAATCATATACCATATTTTAACTTCTTGAATGTACAAAGGAAGGTTTGACATTGAAAGAAAATTCTAGGTATAGGGTTATCCTAAAGTATAGGTACCTATAAGCATTTACTTTAAACTAGTTTATCATGCAAGCAAATGTTATTTGAACCTAATTCAAAATTGGACAGAATTAACTAGTATAATACATGTTTAACTCTAATTCATACGCATACATATCAAGCAAGAGGATACATAATTTATATACCTCATAGTTCATGGTTGAATCTATTATAGAATTTCCCAATTCTAGAATATAAACCAAACTATTTTTTTTTTTAAACTTGTCATAAGGTTCATAAATTTCAGAATATAAATTAAACTATATTATCCCAATAATTAGAAGAACACAATTGAACACATTTTCAAAGGAGAAGGAAAAGAGGACTTGCCTTGGGTTTGGATATTTTCCTATGATAAATTTCTTCCTAAGCCCAAATCAGAACCTAGGGCACAAATTGGAAATGGGGTTAATGTCAAAACCTAGAAATATTTGAAATAATTTGAGAGAGAAGAGGGAAGAGAAATTGGAAGAATGAAGAGGAAGAAGAATAAGAAGATGAAAAGGGGGGGTCGGCCGGTGGCCGATCGGCCGGCGGTGCCGGCGTCGGCCCGCGGCAGCAGACGCAGCAGCAGCGGCATTAGCAGCAGCAGCCGCATAAGTAGCCGCATAAGCAGTAGCAACAGCCGCATAAGGAGGGGAGGGAAGAGGAGAAGGAGAGGAGAAGAAGAAGAAGAATAATAATAAGAAGAAGAAGAAGAAGAAAGAGAGAAAAAGGAGTGTTCACCTGGACATGGAGAAGGGAGAGAATGGGTTTTTGCTTTGTCTCTTCTCTTCCAAATAAAAGGAATGGAAAAGAAAAGGAAAAGACCAAAATACCCCTTAGGATTTGTCATGAGGCATGAATGCCATTTGGCACACTTCCATGCATGCTTGCCACATGAGCCTTCTATGTAAAAATGCAAAAATAAATTTTGCATGAGGGCATTTGAAAAGAAAATTTGATTTATTTATTTACACTATATATATATATATATATATATATATATATATATATATATATATATATATTTGAGAAATAATATAAGAAAATAATTTTGTAAGGTTGAAAATAATTAAAATACATAATAAAAATAAAAATTAAGGTTATGACACTCTACCCACCTTAATTAAATTCCGTCATCAAAATTTAAGGAAATGAGAAGTAGAAAAGGAAGGTGCTAAGTACCTTAATCATCAAAGAGGTAGGGTACAGTTGCCGCATCTCATCTTCCCTTTCCCAATTAGATTCTTCCGGTGAGTCCTTGTTCCAAGATACTCGAACCAAAGAGATGGTCTTGTTCTTAAGAATCTTCTGTCTTCGATCCAGGATCTCTACTGGCTTCTGCTCAATGCGGAGAGTTGGGCCAACTGTGATTTCCGAATGATCCAGTATGTGACTGGGATCTGGCACATACTTCCGTAGTTGAGATACATGGAAAATATCATGGACTCCTTCTAGAGATGGGGGTAAGGCCAATCGATAAGACACGTCGCTGACTCGTTCCAGGACGTCGAATGGGCCTATATGCCTCGGGCTCAACTTCCCTCTTGTTCTAAACCTGATTATTCCTTTAGTTGGTGAGATCTTCAGAAATACATGATCACCAGGTTTGAAGTTCAAGATCCTTCGATGCTTATCTGCCCACATCTTGTGCCTGTCTTGTGTCGCTTGAAGATGACTTCTGATTGCCTTGACTATGTCTACTGTCTGAGTGACCAACTCTGGCCTTAGAAGTTGTCGTTCTCCGACATCACCCCAACATATCGGTGACCTGCACTTTCTTCTATATAGTGCTTCAAACGGTGCCATTTTGATGCTGGCCTGATAACTGTTGTTATATGAAAATTCTATCAGATGTAGATAGTCATCCCATGATCCCTAGGAATCTAGAGAGCACGCCCTCAGCATATCTTCTAAAATTTGTATCATCCTTTCTGACTGTCCATCAGTCTGTGGGTGATATGCTGAACTAAACTTCAGGCGACTGCCAAGACTGTCTTGCAAGCTTTTCCAAAACTTGGAGGTGAACCGAGTATCCCTGTCTGAGACGATACTTACCGGCACCCCATAGTGACTAACAACTTCCTTCATGTACATCTCTGCTAGATGCTCCGTAGATTGTCCGACTTGAAACGGTAGAAATCTCGCGGACTTTGTAAGTCTATCCACTATCACCTAGATGGCATTGTTACCTTTTTGTGTCCTTGGAAGTCCTGATACAAAATCCATTGTAATATGCTCCCACTTTCATTCAGGTACTAGTAGTGGTTGTAGTAGTCCAGCAGTCCGTTGGTGCTCAGCTTTCACTTGTTGGCACACTAAGCATTTTGAGACAAATTTAGCTATCTTCTGCTTCATTCCATGCTACCAAAATTTTTGCCTAAGATCCTGATACATCTTCGTACTCCCAGGATGAATGGAATACTGAGAACTATGTGCTTCAGACATTAGCTCAGTCCGGAGTTCTCTAAATGGTACACATAAACGAATCCCGAACCTCAAGGATCCATCTGAATGCTTCATCAATCCAGTTTGTACCCCAGCTTCAGCACAATTTTTGCAACTTTATATCCTTCTTCTGTGTCTCCTTAATTCTCTATACTAAGGATGATTGTGCTTATAAACTTTTCCAGATTCCATCTGCTACTGGACATATCACTTCAATCCCCATCTTTCTGAGATCATCCAATATCTCCTTGGGCGTGTTCATAAAGAAAGCTTCAGGCCTCCTACTCAAAGCATCTGCCACTCTGTTCGCCTTGCCTGGATGATACTCCAACTCTATATCAAAATCCTTAAGCAACTCCAGCCATCTACGTTGCCTCATATTTAGCTCCTTTTGGGTGAACACATATTTCAAGCTCTTATGATCTGTGTAAATCTTGATCTGTTCACCAAACAAGTAATGCCTCCACAGCTTCAGTGCAAACACAACAGCTGCTAATTCCAGATCATGTGTTGGATAGTTCCTTTCATGAACCTTCAACTACCGCGAAGCATAAGTGATAACCCTTCCGTGCTGCATTAGTACACAGCCCAAACCCTTGCCAGAAGCATCACTATAAATCTCGTAACCTCCTGATCCTGAAGGTAAAGCTAGTATTGGTGCTGTGACAAGTCTTTCCTTTAATTCCTCAAATGTCGCTTGACATTTATCAGTCCAAACAAATTTCTCATTCTTTCGAGTCAATCGAGTAAGCGGCTCAACTATTCTGGAAAAGTTCTCCACGAATCTTCTGTAGTATCCAGCTAAACCAACAAAACTTTGAACCTCAGCTACATTCTTGGGAGTAGGCTATGATTTGACTGCTTCTATTTTCTTAGGATCTACTAATATTCCTTCTTCACTTACTATGTGTCCCAAGAAAGAAATTTCTTTTAACCAAAATTCACATTTACTCAACTTCCCATATAGCTTTTTCTGTCGTAGAGTCTCAAGTACTATCCTCAAATATTCTTCGTGCTCCTCCTCGTTCTTCGAGTAGATCAATATGTCATCAATGAACACGATCACAAATTTATCCAAATATTGATAGAATATTCTATTCATCAAATCCATGAATATGGCCGGAGCATTTGTCAATCCAAAAGACATGACTTAGAATTCATAATGTCCATATTAGGTTCTAAAAGCAGTCTTTGGTATGTCTTCTTTCTTAATCTTCACTTGATGATATCCTGATCTGAGATCTATCTTAGAGAATACAGTCGCTCCTCCAAGTTGGTCGAATAATTCATCGATTCTAGGAAGTGGGTATTTATTCTTAATTGTCACTTCATTCAGTGCTCTATAATATATCACCAATCTCAGACTCCTATCCTTTTTCTTTACAAATAGTACCGGTGCTCCCCACGGGGAATGTCACTCCCCAGAGCCAGAATACTGGAGAGCGGGAGGAATGACTCAGCCAGCTACGTATTATGGGTAGATAAATACCGTATAATATGATCAATGCTGTCTAAAAGATGAGGGGGTGTATACTACATGAAAGTCTCACTATGGTCACTCAACATCTATTGTTTCAATCATTCAAACAAGAAACAGAAATAGAGAACATGTAAGATAAAGCAGTAAGGCGTCCCAAATGCTCAGTCAAAATGTTCTTGATATCTGGCTTTATAAAACATAGCCAGATGATGTGACTAAGTATACACAATTGTTATCAGCTGCAGCCTGACTTAGTTATAATTATGTAAAAGTAAGTACAAGACGATCCGACGAACATGTCGGTGCCAAACGGCAAGTATAAAGTAAATAACAAAACGAGCGGAGAAGTAAGGAACCCACTCGAGTCCTCCTGCGATCATTCCTCTAGTATTGACCATCTTGGAGGTGGAAGTAAGCTGAGTCCTCGGGAACCGGCTCTAAATCTGGCCATGCAAAACCAGAGAGGTTAGACCTCTAATAGCAAGTACCGCAAGGAAACACGATATGAAAAATTAAAACCAGTAATAAGAGAATATGATATATAGATCTCTGCTTGCTACTAGGATTCACATGACATCACGACACTTCGAACCAACCTCCCAACCAAATAAGGACAGAAGTTGGCCCGTCATGTCCTGACATTCTGATCATCTCAGTTAGGTAACAGAGTAGGTACAGTACACAAATAAATCAATTTTAACGGCCATGCATCTACTACGGCTTGCTACTATGAATCTCAAGTTATCCTGAAATATGCAATAAGGATTCCTCAGTTCTTACTAGGTGTAAGCAAGGCTAGTCTATCCAATCAATCAATTGTGCCAATCATGAATTAGACGAGTCCCAGCGGGACGCCCATCATCAATATACAATATACAATAATATAAGCAGATACCGCTCCCTGCCCGTGTGGCAGATTTGCAGTATCTGTGGGAAGCAGCCAACCTGTCGGGCACTAATAGTTCCGAAGAGGGCTGCCATGTAAGAACTCGGGAATCCATCCTCTCCATGCAATCATTATTTTGTTTAAGTTAATAGTCACTACGTTGAGTGAAATCCTATGCCGTGGATCATGGTCATTGAGAATGAGTACTTCCGTACAAAGTACGATATGCCCAACTCTATAACGATATCCGTACGGTTAGGTTGTAGGTCTTACATAGCGTAATGCAACAATCAAAACTAACCACGGAATAATCATGCCTTGACCATAAGGTACACATGCTGCTTTTGTAGAAAGTAAATAAATTGAAGCCTGCATGTACCTGTATGCCAATATTCGAGATCGGCCAATCGATTACAATAGTTCATAGTTTAATATGAACGTGTCTCATTCATTCAATTCAATAAGACGACTAGCCAGTCTCTTAGTTCCAACTAGGAACGCATGATCAATTAGTAATCAAGATAATAATCAATGTAAATTAATGCCAAGATAACAATCAATGTTAATTAATGTCAATTCGGGACAAGAATCGGCCAAAGGGCATTATGGGCTAGAGTTCATGCGGTTAGGAAATTATTGGTTCATGCGGCGGAAAAAAACATGCATATGCGGCTAAGAAAAGTCGAGCCTTATGCGGCTGGAAGGGTCAAGTCCTCATGCGGCTGAGAAACATTAGGTCTATGCGGCCGAAGGAACTTGTCCTTATGCGGCTGAGAACTACTCATGCGACGGGAACAACGAAATCTCATGCGGCTGGGATAGTATGCGCCTATGCGGCTGCGGGCGAACTAAGTCCGTGCGGCTGGGATATTAGCGTCATACGGCTCAGAATCACAAGCCTTATGTGGCTGAGGTTCAAGCTCAGCCATGCGGCTGAAAAAGTAACTCCTTATGCGGCTCAAAAATGATTAAGTCTATGCGGCTGAAAACGATACAGTCTATACGGCTGAAAACGATGCAGTCTATGCGGCTGAAAATGAGCTCATGCGGCTGAAAATAGGTGCGGCATATGCTGCTGAGAAATGGTCCTGAATCATGCGGCTACGGATTAAATATCCACGCGGCTGGGAGATATTGGCACCCCCATGCGGCCAGGAAGGGAAACTTCATGCGGCTACACAATCCTGAGCTTATGCGGCTGAGAACTAAAGGGTCTCATGCGGCCAAGCTGAACGGTATTCATGCTGCAGGGGAATGTTATGCGGCCAGGAATGTCATGCAGCCAAGGAAGACTTGCCGCATGAAAAAATCATGCAGTTAAGCACTGTTCTTCTTCTCCACTTCCTGAGAACAGAACCATGGAAGCCATTGCTTCCAAGCTCTCCAAATCCTTTATCCTAAGTCCAAATCTGGACTTCCATAGGTCAAAATGGGGTAGAACGAAATTTTCTACAACATGGAACCATCAAAACTTGAAAATAACAAAGTTAGCTAGATCAAACCCAAGAAATCCAAAAATGCATTAAACTTAGATCTATATGAAATGAGCCATAAAAATTAAAAATACTAAATACTAAAGTATCTAAGAATCTTGAGAAAAAGCCAATGGAACAACAAAAATGGAGATCCATCAAGAAGTAAGTTGGCACTTGCCTATGCGGCTGGGTAGGTGGGGGGAGAGTTTATGAGAAAAAAAGAGAGTAATGGTGAAGAAGTAATGAAGAGAGAGAAAGGGGATGGAGCTTTAAATGAAGAGGGGGTAGGTGGGGTATTGGTGAACCATCCAATAGCCGAAAAATAAACAAACTTAGGCCGAACCCAAAAGCAAAGCAGAAAGTTAGAATACAGAAAAAATAATTACAGAAAAATTAATTAACAGAAAATTAAAGGAATTTAAATACAGAACAATACATGATAAATATTAAATAAATATATTTAAGCAGTACTTGTATTTTGAATACGTATTCTGGAAACAGGAAGTGACATCTCTACCCTCCTTAGAAAAATTCTGTCCTCGAAATTTCAAATCCAAGCAGGATAGAAATATCGGAGCCAAACAATTCTAATACAAGCAAATTTGAGTAAGCAATCATTCTACAATGTCAATAGCAAGTAACATATCTATGTTTAACTATCTATGACATCAAGCAATTCTACTCATAAGGTGACAAGCATGAGGAGTTAAGACAATCAAGATATACAGAAAGAGATATACCTTGTGAGTCAAACATGTGCGGATACCGTCATTGGATGTCATCCTCATGTTCCCACGTTGACTCCCCTGAAGAGTGATGACCCCAAGCAACCCGGACAAGGCTAATTGTTCGGTTCTTGAGTATCTTCTCTCTTCGGTCCAAAATAGACACAGGCTGTTCCTCGTAAGACAGGTTGGTACCAACAACCAGCTCAGAATGATCAAGGATATGGCTTGGGTTCGATACATACCTTCGCAGCTGAGATACATGGAACACGTTATGTACCTTTCGTAACGAAGGTGGAAGGGATAAACGATAAGCAACATCGCCTATCCTATCAAGGATAGCAAATGGGCCCACGTATCGTGGACTCAATTTCCCGCGAACGCCAAATCTAATGACCCCACGAGTAGGTGAGATCCGCAAGAATATGTGGTCACCAACAGAAAGCTCTAGCGGCCTACGGTGCTGGTCCACCCAATGACGATGCTGATCCCGCGCAACTCGAAGTCGCTCTTTAATTCCCTTGACCACTTCAACTGTCTGAACGATCATTTCTGGGCCTAGCATCTTCCTCTCCCCGATATCATCCCATGCTATGGCGACCTACACTTCTTACCATCTAGTGCTTCAAATGGCACCATCTGGATACTGGCTTGATAACTGTTATTGTACAAGAACTCGACTAAGTGCAGGTGACTCTCCCAAGATCCTCCAAAATCTTGGGTGCAAGCTCGCAACATATCTTCTAGAGTCTGAATTGTTCTTTCTGATTGCCCGTCCGTCTAGGGATGGTAAGCTGTGCTAAATCTTAACTTGGTACCCAGACTATGATGTAAGCTCTTCCAGAAATGTGATATAAAGCGGGTATCTCTATCTGACATAATACTGACAGGGACTCCATGTTGCCTGACTATCTGCTGCATATATAACTCTGCCAACTTTTCTGTAGATTGTCATATTCTGAAAGGAAGAAAATGTGCTACCTTTGTAAGCCGATCTACTATCATCCAAATAGCATCTTTACTACTTGGTGATCTCGGTAAATCGGTCACAAAGTCCATGGTAATATGCTCCCACTTCCATTCTGGGATAGGAAGCGGTTACAATAATCTAGCTGGCCTCTATTGTTCTGCCTTCACTTGCTGACATACCAAGCAACAAGAAACAAATCTAGCTATCTTCCTCTTTATCCCGTTCCACCAGAGGTGCTACTTGATATCTTGGTATATCTTGGTCCCTCCTGGGTGTATAGAATACTGTGAACTGTGAGCTTCTGCCATAACCTCCTGTCTGATATCTCCACTAGGCACACATAGGCGTGATCCAAACCTAAGTGTACCATCTTCATGAATTTGTATCTCCTTCTTGAGTCCTGACTCACATTCTGCCCTAAGCTTCTAAATTCTCGGGTCCTGTGCCTGAGCTGCCTTGATCCTGTCTACTAAGTTAGATTAAACTTGTAGACTCGCCAGAACTCCTACATCACTAGGAAGTATAACTTCGATGCCCATCTCCAGAAGGTCTTCTAAGATATGCCTCTGTGTCGTCAATATAAATGTGCCGCCTCTCCTGCTAAGAGCGTCTGCTACCACATTAGCCTTGCCTGGATAATACTGAAGCTCCACGTCATAATCCTTGATCAACTCCAACCATCTTCTCTGCCTCATGTTCAGTTCCTTCTGAGTAAAGATGTACTTCAGACTTTTGTGGTCCGTGTACATGTCCACTTGATCACCATATAAGTAATGTCTCCATAGCTTCAAAGTAAATACTACTGCCGCTAACTCCAAATCATGAGTTGGATAATTCTTCTCGTGGTCTCGAAGTTGCCTAGATGCATATGCTATCACCTTCCCATGTTGCATAAGGACACATCCAAGTCCTTTACCTGACGCATCACAATATACCGTGAAACCTCCGGGTCCAACCGACAATGTAAGAATAGACGCTGATATCAACTTCTGTTTCAAGTTCTCAAATGATGCCTGACATTCTGCCGACCAGACGAATGGTACATCCTTTCGTGTCAAGCGGGTCATGGGTGCTGAAAGTCTTACAAAGTCTGCTACGAATCTCCTGTAATATCTTGCCAATTCCAAGAAACTCCGTACATCTGCTACGGTCCTGGGTACTGGCCAACTTTCCACTGCTTCTACCTTCTTGGGATCCACTGCTACTCCGGCTCCTGATATGATGTGTCCTAAAAATGAATTGTGATCCGTCCAGAACTCACACTTGCTGAGCTTGGCATACAACTGGTTCTCTCTCAGAACCTGCAACACTTTTCGGAGGTGGTCTTCATGCTCCTCTTCACTAGCAGAGTATACGAGAATGTCATCAAGAAACACAACGACAAATTGATCTAAGTACGGTATAAAGATGCAGTTCATCAAATCCATAAATATTGCTGGGGCATTGGTCAAACCAAACGGCATTACTAAGAATTCATAATGCCCATACTTCGACCTGAATGCTGTCTTGGGAATATCCTTCTTCCGAACCCTTACTTGATGATACCCTGAACGAAGATCTATCTTGGAGAAAACTCTAGCTTTGCTCAACTGATCAAACAAGTCGTCGATCCTGGGTAGTGGGTACTTGTTCTTTACTGTTGCCGTGTTGAGCTTTCTGTAGTCAATGCACAATCTGGATGATCCATCCTTCTTTCCCACAAGTACTACTGGTACTGCCCATGGTGATATGCTAGCTTGGATGAACTTCTTCTCCTTCAGTTCTTCTATGTGCTGATATACCTTGGCTTGCTCTGAATCCTCCATTCTATGAACTCGATCTGATATCGGTTTAGTTCCAGGTGTCAATTCTATACTGAACTCAATATCTCTGACCAGTGGTAGACCTGGAAGTTCTTCAGAAAATACGTCTAAAAACTCTTCACTACCTTCGGAACTAGAACTTCTTCTATTGTTGTTACTACTCCCTGCTCTTGTTAAGTTACCTCTGATCTGACTAAGGTGAACCTCTTCATGCCTGGAATATCAAAAGATACACTCCCTCTACGACAACCTATTGTCGTATGACTGTCTTTCAGCCAGTCCATGCCTAAGATAACGTCGAAATTTCCAACAGGAAATTCTATCAACCGGGCGGGTAAGGAATGCCCGTAAACTACAATACTACATGCTAGAATAATCCTACTAACTCCTACGAGCCTATTACCAGTGAGTATATTCAACCTCCCTGGCAATGCCTCGAACTCCATTCCTAGCCATGTTGTAAATTGTACAGATATAAATGAGTGTGATGCTCCCGAATCAAATAATGCTACTGCAGGATATGAGACGATGAGAATGTTACCTGCCACAACATCTCCCGATGCCAATGCCTCTTCCAAGGACAGAGTGAATGCCTGCCCTTGACCTCCTTGTTGGTTCCCATGCTGCGGCCTAGCCTGGTGCTGCTGCTGGCCCCTACCTTGGTGATGTTGGGGTGGTCTGTGCTGTTGTTGCATCGGCGATCCCTGCTGTCGAAACATCTGAGCCTGAAATATGAACGGGCGCTGTGCCAACGGTCTCACTGCCACCGCTGGTCCTCGATACTGGCCTGCCCTGGTGCTGGCAGAGCAGGAAATTATTGTACTGGTCCTCCTGACCTCGAATTCATGGGACAGGTGGTAACTCGATGATCTGGACTTCCACATATCAAATACTGCCCGTTCAATGTCCGACACACATCTCTAGTGTGCCCTACCTTCCCACAATAAGTACAGCCCGTCGGGGGTTGCTGGTTCTTCCTTTGTTGCTGTTGCTGCTGCCTTGGTGGTGCTGGCCCTCGCATGGCCACATCGTGGATGCGAATGCCAAGGGACGGTGCTGTTGTTCGGGGCGCTACTCCCCCTTTTCCTTCAATCTAACTGTGGGATCTCTTCTGACCTCCAGTCCTTGCTGCAAGCCTCTGAATGGCGATCTCATGCCTTCGGGTTGCCGTCAATACCTCAACAAAAGTCTGGTAATTGTGTCCCTCTATCAATTGCAAGAGTTTTAGATGAAACCCTTGCTGGAACCTCATAGCCCTCTGGCTCTCTGTCGCTACCATCTCTGGGGCAAACCTACTCAATCTGTAGAACTCCGCTGCATAAGCATCTACCGTCTTGCCGGCCTGTTTGAGGTTGATAAACTTCTGTTGTAGCTCAAACTGCGCCACAACTCCATAGTACTTCGTCTTGAATATTGCAGTAAAATTGTCCCAAGCAACAGGACGTCTGATGCCCACTTCCTCTGATTCCTACCAATCACGTGCGAGATCTTGAAGTAACAACTTCACTAGATCCACACGTTCTTTTGTTGGCACCTTAGCCGCTGTCAAAATATCCTCAATATCCTTAAGCCATACATCTGCTGAGATGGCATCTTTCGTGCCCTCGAAACGGCAGGGGTTGTACTTGCAAAATCTGGTTGATGCTCCTGAATCTGGCCTCGCCCCTCTCTCCAAAGCTGTCTGCAACCCTTGGTTGAGTAGTACGTTCTGCTCCTGCAACTGAGTGTGCATGCGTTGCTGGGATAACATCTGATGTTGCTGAGTAGCCATCATCCCTCTTATGATCTCCAGAAGGGCTGGTGTGTCCACATCCACAGGGGTAGGTGGAACCATTGGTGGCGTTGGAACTTCCGGATACTATGGTCCAACTGCTGGTTCTACTATCACTTTTTCTTGGATAGTCTCTTGAGGCAGTACTGGCCCTTGTTGCTGACCGACCTGGTCATGTTGCCCATGTTGCCCTTGTTGTTGCTGTCCAGTTCTGACAGATGCGGACGAAGTGCCCCTAAGAAAATGGACAAGAGAGTAATCAAATGACCGGACATGAAGGATCAATGATGTCGAAGGATACCGGAATGTCAAGCTAGGGTTAAGAATCAACGAATCATGAGATCAAGGGGGAACATGTGTGATTGAGACATCCTATAAATCAAAACAACCCACAAGTCTGAAATCAGACCTGCATGGGCCACTACTAAAACCTTATCACGCCCCAGAGCCAGAATACTGGAGAGCGAAGGAATGACTCAGCCAGCTACGTATTACGGGTAGATAAATACCGTATAATACGATCAATGCTGTCTAAAATACGAGGAGGTGTATACTACATGAAAGTCTCACTATGGTCACTCAACATCTATTGTCTCAATCATTCAAACAAGAAACAGAAATAAAGAACATGTAAGATAAAGCAGTAAGGCATCCCAAATGCTCAGTCAAAATATTCTTGATATCTGGCTCTATAAAACATAGCCAGATGATGTGACTAAGTATACACAATTGTTATCAGCTGCAGTCTGACTTAGTTACAATTATGTAAAAGTACAAGACAATCCGACGAACATGTCGGTGCCAAACGGCAAGTATAAAGTAAATAACAAAACGAGCAGAGAAGTAAGGAACCCACTCGAGTCCTCCTATTATTCCTCAAGTATTGACCATCTTGGAGGTGGAAGTAAGCTGAGTCCTCGGGAACCGGCTCTAAATCTAGCCATGCAAAACCAGAGAGGTTAGACCTTTAATAGCAAGTACCGCAAGGAAGCACGATATGAGAAATTAAAACCAGTAATAAGAGAATATGATATATAGATCTCTGCTTGCTACTGGGATTTACATAACATCATGACACTTCGAACCAACCTCCCAACCAAACAAGGACAGAAGTTGGCCCGTCATGTCCTGACATTCTGATCATCTCAGTTAGGTAATAGAGTAGGTAAAGTACACAAACAAATCAATTTAAACTGCCATACATCTACTACGGCTTGCTACTGTGAGTCCCAAGTTATCCTGGAATATGCAATAAGGATTCCTCAGTTCTTACTATGTGCAAGCAAGGCTAGTCTATCCAATCAATCAATTGCGCCAATCATGAATTAGACGAGTCCCAGCGGGACGCCCGTTATCAATATACAATATACAATAATATAAGCAGATACCGTTCCCTGCCCGTGTGGCAGATTTATAGTATCTGTGGGAACCAGCCGGCCTGTCGGGCACTAATAGTCCCGAAGAGGGCTGCCATGTAAGAACTCAGAAATCCATCCTCTCCATGCAATCATTATTTTATTTAACTTAATAGTCCCTACGTTGAGTGAAATCCCATGCCATAGATAATGGTCATTCAGAATGAATACTTCCGTACAAATTACGATATGCCCAACTCTACAACGATACCCGTGCGGTTAGGTTGTAGGTCTTACATAGCGTAATGCAACAATCAAAACTAACCACGGAATAATCATGCCTTGAACATAAGGTACACATGCTGCTTTTGTAGAAAGTAAATAAATTGAAGCCTGCATGTGCCTGTATGCCAATATTCGAGATCGGGCAATCGATTACAATAGTTCATAGTTTAATATGAACATGTCTCATTCATTCAATTCAATAAGACGACTAGCCAGTCTCTTAGTTCCAACTCGAAATGCATGATCAATTAGTAATCAAGATAACAGTCAATGTAAATTAATGCCAAGATAACAATCAATGTTAATTAATGTCAATTCAGGACAAGAATCAGCCAAAGGGCATTATGGGCTAGAGTTCAGCGGCCAGGAAATTATTGGTTCATGCGACGGAATAAAACATGCATATGCGGCTAAAAAAAGTCGAGCCTTATGCGGCTGGAAGGGTCAAGTCCTCATGCGGCTGAGAAACATTAAGTCTATGCGGCCGAAGGAACTTGTCCTTATGTGGCTGATAACTACTCATACGACGGGTACAACAAAATCTCATGCGGCTGGGACAGTATGCGCCTATGCGGCCGCGGGCGAACTAAGTCCATGCGGCTGGGATATTAGCGTCATGCGGCTCAGAATCACAAGCCTTATGCGGCTGAGGTTCAAGCTCAGCCATGCGGCTGAAAAAGTAACTCCTTATACGGCTAAAAAATGATTAAGTCTATGCGGCTGAAAACGATGCAGTCTATGCGGCTGAAAATGATGCAGTCTATGCGGCTGAAAATGAGCTCATGCGGCTAAAAATAGGTGCGGCATATGCGGCTGAGAAATGGTCCTGAGTCATGCAGCTACGGATTAAATGTCCATGCGGCTGGGAGATACTGGCACCCCCATGCGACCAGGAAGGGAAACTTCATGCGGCTACACAATCCTGAGCTTATGCGGCTGAGAACTAAAGGGTCTCATGCGGCCAAGCTGAACGGTGTTCATGCGGCAGGGGAATGGTATGCGGCCAGGAATATCATACGGCCAAGGAAGATTTGCCGTATGAAAACTCATACGGTTAAGCACTGTTCTTCTTCTCCACTTCCTGAGAATAAAACCATGGAAGCCATTGCTTCCAAGCTCTCTAAATCCTTCATCCTAAGTCCAAATCTGGACTTCTATAGGTCAAAATGGGGTAGAACAAAATTTTCTACAACATGGAACCATCAAAACTTGAAAATAACAAAGTTGGCTAGATCAAACCCAAGAAATCCGAAAATGCATTAAACTTAGATCTATATGAAATGAGCCATGAAAATTGAAAATACTAAATACTAAAGTATCTAAGAATCTTGAGAGGAAGCCAATGGAACAAAAAAAAATAGAGATCCATCATGAAGCAAGTTGGCACTTGCCTATGCGGCTGGGTAGGTGGAGGGAGAGTTTATGAGGAAGAAAAAGAGTAATGGTGAAGAAGTAATGATGATAGAGAAAGGGGATGGAGCTTTAAATGAAAAGGGGGTTGGTGGGGTATTGGTGAACCATCCAATAGCCGAAAAGTAAACCAACTTAGGCCGAACCCAAAAGCAAAGCAGAAAGTAAGAATGCAGAAAAAAATAATTGCAGAAAAATTAATTAACGGGAAATTAAAAGAATTTAAATACAGAACAATACATGATAAATATTAAATAAATATATTTAAGCAGTACATGCATTTTGAATACGTATTCTGGGAACGAAAAGTGACAGGGAAACACTAGGTCTGATAAACTCCTTAGCTAGTAACTCCTTGATTTGTTTATTCAACTCCGCCAATTCCTCCTTATTCAATGGATATATCTTCTTAGCAATAGGGGCAGCTCCAGGAATTAGATCAATACTAAACTCAACGCCCTATCCGGTGGTAATCCAGGTAACTCATCAGGAAATACATCTTTAAATTCATTCACCACCCTTGGACATTCTTCTATTACATGGTTCAGGAGACTCCTTAGTTCAAACCTCTCTAACTCCTCTTTATCAAACTCTTTATGTGCTCTAACAAACTCATGCAACTTCCTACCAGGGATGGTAAATGGAACTTTTCCTTGTCCACAATCAATAATTGCCGATGTTAATGTTAACCAATCCATTCCAAACACTACATCATAGCTATTCATGGGAAAAACTAATAGTCTAGCCCAAAAACTTACTTCTCCTATTTTTATTGGACAATTTCTACAAATTCGACTCACTTCTACTACACCATTGCCCGTAAGGATCTTCAATTTTCTAACGAGAGGGTGAGTCTCTATATTATATCCAGATATAAATAATGTAGATATAAAAGAATGAGTAGCTCCAGAATCAAATAGTACTGATGCAGGGCTAGATGAAGCGAGTATAGTATCTGTCACCACGTTCCCTGGTATTCCTGCTTCATTGCTGTCCATCATAAAGGCTTGACCGTGGTTCTTTTTTCTCTTGTTGTTGTGGTTCTGACCAGCCTTCTGAGCTTGATGAAATTGATGCGCTTGAGGTGCCAATGCTGGTCTCTGCTGATATCCTGTAGGAGCATGACCTTGCGCTTGTGGTATTGCAGCAGTATTAAACCTGGGCTCATTGTTCTGAAAGAAAGGCCTTTGCTAAAATCCCTGGTTTGCAGCTCTTGGTCCCTGTGCATTATTTTGCACTACAGATCTTCTATTATTCTGGGGACATCGGTTCAACCGGTGATTCGAGGATCCACACTTCAGGCACTTTTCCTGAAGTCTTCTGCAGTTATTCTTCGTATGCCCTGACTTTCCGCAGTAAGAACAACTTAGCGTGACTCTAATCTGCTCATGCTGAGCACGCTTCTGTTATTCTTGTCCCGAAGTCCTTCCTTGAGGTGAGCCGGTCTCCAGACTCCGCTTTTGTCCTCCAGCCTTTGAGTTGTTCTTATCATTTTGCATCCTTTCTTGGTCTTTTGCAGCTTCGACCACTTCCGCATACGTTTGACATCTGTAGGGGACAACCTTCATCTTTAGTTTATCGTCCAGTCCTTCCATGAACCGAACTACCTTTGCCTTCTCCGTAGTCACCATGCTCGAAGCATATCGGCTGAGCCTTGTAAATTCTGCCGAGTATTCATCGACATAAGTCTTATTCTGCTTCAAATATAGGAATCTCCTTTCCAGCTCCAACATGGCGCTCGGGGGAAAGAATCTCTCTTCAAATTCTTCCTTAAATCTTTCCCAGGATACAATTTCGTCAGATTCTTCCGGGTGTAAGGAGCTCCACCAGATATCGGCTACATCCTTCAGCTGAATACTCACTAGTGACACTATATCGTTAGGCGCAATCTTTGTTCCCTTCAGTAACCCTTTGGTGGTTCTAATCCACTGTGTCGCTTCCATAGGAGTTTCTGTCCCCTTGAACTCTGGGGGCTTAATCGTCCTAAAATCCAAAATGGTCCCAGCCTTAGGAGCAGCTGCGACATCCAACCTTTCCAATAACTTTGCAGACACAGCTTAGGAAAGTTGGATCTGTTGGGTGTTAGCTTCCAAGATTTTTTAAAAATTTTCCATAGCATCCGTCGAACACGTCTCGATGGTTTCTGTTTGCAATGTGTCGGGATTTGGTGAAGAAGACATTGCCTAAATATGAAGGATTGGAAAATCTTAATATAAAATTGGAAGAGGATCCTAAAATAAGTTAATCACTAAAGAAGATGAGCTTGAGCAAAACGACAGCAGTTGCAATATAGATAATCAGAACCAAAAGAAGCATATTTCATTCATTTCATAAAATATGGTACAATATGCTTCAAGAGGAAGTCCTCACGACTTCTATACTCTAAACCCTATACAAAACTATTTACATCTATTGTAATTCCAAAATGTTGTACAACAGACAAAAAATTTCTCCTCTACATCTCTCTCTCTCTCTCTCTCTCTATATATATATATATATATATATATATATATATATATATATATATATATATATGCTGATCCTTCAAAATGTTGTGCAGCCGACAAAAAGCTACCCCATTCCTAGCTGTCATGTCTAACCCCTTGTCAGCTTCAGGTAGGTGATCTTGAGAATCTTATCATATGGGTTGATCTCCTCCCATTCACTTATGGTCCCTTCATATCCATAAGTGAATGGAGATGGACCATCCTTCGCAAGAAAGAATATAAGGCGTAATTCCTTCTCAAAATAAACCTCGGCTCCATCTTCAATGTCCCGAATCTTGGGACGCAAGCGATGGAAATATACTCCAAATACTAGAAGTTCCTCATCGTCCACCACTAGCCAAGCTCTCCGGGCAAATTGCTCATATCCATAGAAGGTTCGGTCGCTCCCGTCCCAATAAATGCTTGGCATAAATCGAGCCATGACCTATACCAAAAATCCTCGAATAAGAAATCTATGACATGGAATAATGCATCATTAAGCTTAAATGAACTTTAATCAAGATTCATATCCCAAACCTTTGCAAAATCCTCGATTCTTCAATTAGGAATTCAATCTTCAATTTTAAAATTTCTATTCTAGGGTAGGTCGAGTAAGTCCTTAGAATATCTAATATCTACTTATACAATCTCCTTAACCTATACACTATCCTTAAAGACTAGACCTGCATGGGCCACCAACCAAAAGAGATGTGTCACGCTCCGGTTCCCAAGATGACTCGAGGCACGTGATACTTCTACCCAGGCTACGCAACTGTATAATGAATATCGTATAGTACCCTGCGATTGTTGCCTGTAAGGTTCGGGATAGGCATAGATATAAGGCATAATCACAGAAATTCCATAATTTTATATTGCATTCATTTGTCCATAAAGTTACAACTTGATCAAGATTCATCAAAACATAAATTATACATATTCGATTCATTGTTCTTCAAACCACATAATTTACATAACTGAGAATGTTCTCGAAATGAAAACTACAATCCATTAGTTCCACGTCATTCGTAGAGTTCGTTCTCGGTGTACTCCAGATCTCCATCCTGATCTTCAACAATCCCTAGTGAATAAAACTAGGTCGTCAATACGACGAGCAAGCCCTCAGTCAAAGGAGGAAGTTATAAATATGTAATGATAAGACAAGTGAAAACAAAATATAGTAACTAGAGCAAGTAAACTCATACTTTGTGATATCGGTCAAGAGTAAGTAATTCTCAGATTAATGTCACAAAGGACACGACAAGATTTTTCTAGACCTAAATGCAATTTAGAGAAACTTTCTGGATCACACACACTCGCCTAGCATCTCAACAATAACCCCATTTGCCCGGGAACAGGCTCGTACAAAACGGGTTGGTGCTTAGATTCTCCAGCCATCTGTACTATCATATATTGATGTGATTACAAGCAAGATAACATCATGAGTGGTTTCTGAATCATCTAGGTCGAGTCATCGCAGCATATGTTATAACAAAAAGTTCGTATGACTTGGACTTTTCCAAGAATATCGAATTCATTCATTAGAGAGCTGAGCTGAACTCATGACCTGGATATCTAATGAATTAACAAGTATTCTGACCTGAAACTCAGGGTAATGTACAAATGGATAGCTGAGCTGAAACTTTGGGCCTGGATGTCCAATTGTGATCAAGAAAGTGAGCTAAGCCTCACCCCGGATATTCGCACGGCCGTACGAACACCGTATCAGGGACTGATCAGTACGAAAAATAAAAATTATATTGCAAAGATGTCAGCCGGGTGTGATCCAACGGTTTCTCTTCCAAAACCCCATGCAACCTATTCTAGACATTCATATTCCAGAGAAACTATTCCCCCAAATGGGAGTCCTAGAAGTCAAGTCGAATTCAAGTAATAGTTTCGTCTTTTCCGAAACTAAAGTAGTCCAAGAAATGTTGGAACCAAGGCAAAATTCTAAGGTATCTATTTGGACAATGATTTCCAAGAATCTCTCCGATATTATAGGTCGGAGATGGATAGTTCCAATGGTCTAGAACTTAAGTCAATAGTTTCTAAAATTTAAAAACTCGAAAAAAGACTATCTCCGAAAATTTCCAAAAATTTCGGCAGAGTCTCATTTGTATTTGCTGACCCGAAAACATTTCCAGAACTAATAAATACAAAGAATAATCATATGGGCATGCCGACCCCTTCGGTGGAGCAACCCTCAACACCGGCAACACGCAATATATATATACCCGGGTACGCCGACCCCTTCGGTGGAGCAACTCTCAGCACCGGAAAACACACATCCATATATATATGATTTAAATAAACTTTCTTACCATTATAGGCAAACTAGCAAGCAAGCAAGCAATTTTATTTCGATTATGGCAATGTGCATTACCTAAAATGCAATCAAATCTCAAGAAATACATTTGTTAGTAATACGAAGATACCAAGATGTAAATTTCTCATTGTTAACATAAACTAAGTAATTTGTTTACTTGTGCTAATGACAAAATTTATCTAAGAGTTCAATTTTGATTTTTGCATTTGCTATAATCCACATTTAGCCTCCTAAAGGTACCAAAGGAGCTTTAAAAATTGAGGTTAAGTAAACGTAGGATCATTCTAACATATATATACCCCTAATGGCCATTTTTGACTAAATAATGGTGTCAAACATGTCAATTTAGCATATTTCTATAATGCGGACGTAATTGAACATTATGCTAATAAAATCGACAATTACACCTACCACTAGTCAATTTAACTCATGCAACCATGTACCGTATTTTAACTTCTTGAATGTGCAAAGGAAGGTTTGACATTGAAAGAAAATTCTAGGTATAGGGTTATCCTAAAGTATAGGTACCTATAAGAATTTACTTTAAACTAGTTTATCATGCAAGCAAATGTTATTTGAACCTAATTCAAAATTGGACAGAATTAACTAGTATAATACATGTTTAACTCTAATTCATACGCATACAAATCAAGCAAGAGGATACATAATTTATATACGTCATAGTTCATGGTTGAATCTATTATAGAATTTCCCAATTCTAGAATATAAACCAAAATATATTTTTATTTTTTTAAACTTGTCATAAGGTTCATAAATTTTAGAATATAAATTAAACTATATTATCCCAATAATTAGAAGACCACAATTGAACAAATTTTCAAAGGAGAAGGAAAAAAGGACTTGCCTTGGGTTTGGATATTTCCCTATGATAAATTCCTTCCTAAGCCCAAATCAGAACCTAGGGCACAAATTGGAAACGGGGTTAATCTTAAAACCTAGAAATATTTAATATAATTTGAGAGAGAAAGAGGTAAGAGAAATTGGAAGAATGAAGAGGAAGAAGAATAAGAAGATGAAGAGGGGGAGGGTCGGCCGGCGGCGCCGGCGCCGGCCCACGGCAGCAGCCGCAGCAGCAGCGGCATTAGCAGCAGCAGCGGCATTAAGCAGCCGCATAAGCAGCAGCAGCAGCCGCATAAGCAGCAGCAACAGCCGCATAAGGAGGGGTGGAAAGAGGAGAAGGAGAGGAGAAGAAGGAGAATAATAATAAGAAGAAGAAGAAGAAGAAAGAGTGGAAAATGAGTGTTCACCTGGACATGGAGAAGGGAGAGAATAGGTTTTTGCTTTGTCTTTTCTCTTCCAAATAAAAGGAATGGAAAAGAAAAGGAAAATACCAAAATACCCCTTAGGATTTGTCATGAGGCATGAATTCCATTTGGCACTCTTCCATGCATGCATGCCACATGAGCCTTCTATGTAAAAATACAAAAATAAATTTTGCATGAGGGCATTTGAAAAAAAAATTTGATTTATTTATTTACACTATATATATATATATTGAGAAATAATATAGGAAAATAATTTTGAAAGGTTGAAAATAATTAAAATACATAAAAATAAAAATAAAAATTAAGGTTATGACACTCAAAGTGATGCCACAAACCTAAAGATGAGATATATATAAGCTAATTAGGGTTCAACAGTGTTAGACAAGATTATATAGTATAAGTTATGTAATCTAGGTCAATCTCAGTCCAACTAAGTCAAACTAGGTCACACTGAATCACACTAGGTCAAACTAGGTCACAGGAAGTCAAACCAAGTCAAACTAGGTCAAGCTGGGTCAAAGGTTGACTTACAGTCGACTTTTGATCAACTGGTCAACTCTGGTCAAGTTCTAGACATTTCTAGGCCAAGTGTTGACTGATAGTTGACTTTTGGTCAATGCAGTCAAACTTGGTCAACCGAGGTCAAAACTAGCCTAAGCATACTATCCTAATATTTACCTACCAAGATAACATATATCTTGGTCAAACAGGATCAACTCTAATTTAAGAATTAAAATATCAAGTTGTACCTCGTTATTCGTACATCGAAACCTACGACATGCAAATCGAGATAAGATAATCAACGGTAAGGTTAATAATCTTATCACAGTGATCCACATGATCATCTTGTCAATTTCAACGATGTGAGATCACTGGAATCGACTGATCTCAGTTTCGTTGTACTAATTCTGAAATACGAACTTAATAAGAATTAATTATAATAAAAGGTAATACACAGAGAAATATCTATAAACATTATCGGATGATATATGAAATAAACATCATCAATGTGTCCAGAATGGTCAAATCAGCTAGGATAGCCTATCCATAAGTCCAATTTGGACACAGGATCAAAAAGGTAATTTTGGGTCAAAACTGTGTCCGTGTCGGACCCGCTTTGCACCAAAAAATGTGCAAGAATACTAGTCCACTAAACCTAACAAATTATATGTCCACGAATTTAGAATGACGATACGAACCCAACGGTATATCCAGAATTGGATTCTGTTGACCCGATCTCAAGTTAGCCCTTTGACCAGGACATTAAAATTCCGATTTGTACGGAAAAACGTGTCGGAGCCAATGTCCTCAAAACTTAGCAAATTATATGTCAACGAGTCCAGAATGACAATACGAACTCAACGGTATATCCAGAATTGGATTCCGATGAGCCGGCGTCAAAAAGTCCCGTTGACCCAGACTGTGGGGCTCGCTTTGCACCGAAATACGTGCCAGGGCCCACGTCATCCAATTCTAACAAACTATATATGAATTTGTGCCAGAACAATGCCACGAGTCTACTGATAGTGTCAGAAATTGAATCCGGAGTCCCGAGTTCAAAAATAGAATTTTACAACTTGGAAATTACGAATTCGGACGACCAACTTTGGCGTCGAATTCAACCAATCAAACGTGCTCACAATGAAATAAAACTTAAGGGGTAGGAAGAGGGTTATACCAGCTGCGCATAGGAACCAGTGGCACGTCAGACGGAGCTGCGATGGAGGAGATACGAACTGACGAAGTTGGCTCCACAAAACTGACCAAAATAATATAATTTAAAGCGTCAACTTGGTGGCCGGTTTTGATGTATCAAACGACAAAATTAACGGACGAAACTTGAGAAAAGTGAAGAACTATATACCGAGATTGTGACGGAGCAAAGAGTTCGTCGATCCAACGGTCGAATTTCTCGAAAAACGTGCGTAAAGTCGTCGTCTCGAAACGCAATTTCTGACTTGGCGTTCCTCGCGCGCGTCGACGGAATTCTAAGAAAAATGCTGAAATTGCCTATGCGGCGCGTCGGAGAAGAGGGCGGTGGTCACGGGGGCCTGCCCGGGGGTGCGCCCGGCCAAGGGGGGAGTCTCGCCGCTGGCGGCGGCTCATGAACCGCGTGCTGCTGCTGTGACCATTGCTGGCTGTTGCTGCTGTAGCACCGCAGCTGCTGCTGCCAGCTGCTGCTCTGGTGGAGGCACGGAGGGTGGTGGTGGTGGCAGTGGCGGCTTGCGGGTGGAGGTGGTGCATGTTGATGGTGGTGGAGAGATGGTGATGTAGATGATGATGTTAATGGTGAGGATGATGATAGGGGTGGTGTTGATGATGATAAATGAAGAAGGAGATGGGGTGATGGTGTTTGGCCAGGAGGGGGAGGAAGGAGAAGAAGAGGAGGAGGTAAGGGTGAGGGGGCTCGACCATGGGAGGGGGAGCTGCTGCTGTTGGTGATGGTGTGTTTGAGTGTGTGGGAGTAATAAAGAGAGAGAGAATTATGAAATAAAGGGGAGGGGGGTTATGTGTAAAAGAAGGAGAGAAAGAGAGAGGTGCATGGAAGTTAGGGCCGGCTGAATGAGGGGGTGTGTGAGTTTGTGTTGTGTAGGAAATGGAGGGTGGTGATGAGTTGGGGTAGATCAAAGGCTAGGATTAAAATAAGAAATTAGGTTATTTCTTTAGGGATTTAAATCAATGAAATATACATTAAATATTTGAAGTGAAAAAACTAGGTATTTAATATTTTTGGTAGGAAAAAGTGTGTGTGGGTATTCATGAGGGGGCAACATGAAGTTTGGGTTGGGTTCGGTTGAGCCGGGTCGGGTCAAAATCGGACATGGTACAATAATTGAATTTAAATAGGTATTTATGATCATGGGTAAATAAGTAACATGTGGGGACTCAAATAAATGGGACACAAGTGTCATGTGGGTAGTAGGCTTCATGTGGGCTATATCCATATTTTGGGTCGACTAGGTTGGGTCGATGTCGATTCCCAAAATTAAACTGGAAGTCAGGTCACATTTTACGATAGATAATTAATTGGCCTAAATTAACCCAAAAGTTGTGCGAAGCAAATGAAGCACAAGATGGTGTGTCTGAGTGGGACACGAAGGTCAGGGATGTAGGGCGTCTCGAGTAGATCATGCATAAGAAGTTGGTTTCAAGAAAATGACTAGCCTTATGCTCCTAAATTAAAAGTCACGGTAACGTGCATATGATGATCAAAGATAAAAGTGGGAAAATCAATTAATAATTATTTAATGATCAAATGGTCTAAATTGACCCAAAGTTGTGTGAAGCAAAAAGAGTACAAGGGAACAAGTTTGGATGGGACATGATATATCAACATGAAGGTAATCTTGTCTACTACACACTGATGAAGAGAGTTTTTAGAGATTGGCATCCCTGACACTCCAGAAGTCAAAGTCACGGTAAAGAGCATTTAATCAAATAATAATATCTATTGCAAATAATTGATTTATAAAATTGAAAAAAATAAGCCCTAATTTCAGGGGGCTTACAGAACTACTATGTTCTTTCTCTTCATGGTCGGGACAACAAATAAATTATAATAAATCAAGTATTTTATTCAGCAAGATGGTATCCCAATATGAGAGGCAGTCCCTGGCACAATTACTTCAACTAATCAATTATGAGCAATACAGACAAATACTTGGGACATGAGTTATTACTTGCAAAAGTAAGGATATCCTCCTATGACTCACTAATCGGGAAGTATGGATCGAGACTACAAGGATGTAAGGCTAGACTCCTCTCTCATGCCGGTCGCTCTATGCTAATCAAATCCACTCTCAGTGCCATACCAGTTTACCACATGTCAGTGAACAAGATCCTACGAGCTGTTACGAATACACTTACTAGACAACAATGTTCCTTCTGGTGGGGGCATGAACGGACGGAGCAGAAGATCCACTTCATGGCATGGTACAAAATCACCCAGCCTAAAAAACATGGCGGCTTGGGATTCTGAAGGATGGAATGGGTTAATGATGCTTTAATCGGGAAGCTTATTTGGAGATTTCTGAGCAATCCGGATCAGCTCTGGGTGCGGCTGTTGTGAGGCATCTATCTTCAGAATAGATCATTTTGGGCAGCCAAGCGTTCGAGAAGATATTATTCATGGCAAGTAACCTCCTTTGGAAGATCCACGGGGGTTGGTTAAATATTCTAGATGAGCCGTAGATCCCTGGACTCCCAGAGCACAAGATTTCATCTACTACAACACTCCCTGTAGGCATTAAACAGGTACGTGATCTTATTAATCCTAATTCGCATACTTAGAAGAAGCAACTTATTGAGTCCATCTTTTCACTATCGGAGGCTAAAGCTATCTCTAATATCAGCCTTTGGGAAGGTGATGGGGGAGACATCCTCATCTGGACGGACTCTAGGAATGGAAATTTTACTTCCAAATCTCTGTACGAGTCGATTCGATGCCAAACCCCAAGTACCTCGCGAACAGTTCACGAGCCTAGCACATGGAAACACTTATGGAGTATGGGGACATTAGCTCCAAGAGTCCAATTATTTGTCTGGCGCCTCCTAAATAATGCACTCCCTCTCCTTGCTGCTATAAACAGACGGATCCAAAATAGCGATTCATTATGCCCATTTTGCTTATGTCATCAGGAAGACGAGAACCACTTGTTCCTACATTGCTATGTGGCTAAGTCTGCATGGTTTGGCAGCTCGTCGGGGTTACGAGTAGACAACCATATGACTATCGATACCCTCCTCTGCGAATGGCTACACGAACCTACAACCCATGAGGTGTTCCAAATAGGTGTATACTTACTTTGGAGTTTTTGAAAAGCCAGATGTGCATGCATCTTCCAAAAGACAGCGCCTAACACTCAGCAAATCATCTTCAAAGCTCACTTCTTGCATTCGAGCTACTATTACAAGAATGGCGATAAAATGAAGATGATTCAAAACACAAGGAATGAGTTCTTCTTACCGATAAAGTGGCAAGCCCCAGGTTCGCTAGTGACCAAGATTAACGTGGATGGAGCTACTGCGGCTGCCGCAATTACAGTGGCAGCTGTCGCGCGTGATTCATAAGGATGGTTCGTTGCAGCAAAGACAAGGACGGTAGATTACTTCTACGGGGCCGACACCAGTTTGTGGGCGGAACTCTATGCTATCCACCACGGCGTTCTTCTCGCTCATCGGATTAATATAATAGATTTCATCGTTGAAAGCGACTCTCTGACGGTTGTTAGAATCATGCAAGGCGAGACAGATCTTCTTCCATGGCATATGCAGGATATCCTCCAGTCCATCAGGAAGACCTACGTCCTCTCCCAAAGCAGCCCTGCTTCACCTTTGTTAGAAGAGATGGCAATAGAGTAGCGCACTCCCTAGCGGCCAATGCAATCAAGAACTCTGTTAATTCTTTTTTCTCTTCCTCACCAGAATGTATTCTTGCCACTCTGGAGGAGGAATGTATTCCAGTAGATACTATTGAACTTTCTGAGTAATAAAAGCTGCACCCCTTATTCAAAAAAATAAGAAATCAATACTTATGTATTTATTTGTCTAAACATTTACTTACAACAAATATGATTGGGATTAGGACAATTATAAGTCAGCAGTAGTGCATATCTACAAATAGGTATATTCTGATCATGTATATTTATATATAGACAGAATAAGCAATTTTGCATTCAAGCAATAGTACAGTTGATTAATAATATTAAACTATTATATATAATGGTGACTTACGACTACAATCCCTAAAACTCCTTACATTTAAATTATCAAGTATTTAGGAATAGGTAAAGAAAATATAGAAGTTAAGTACGTAATTTCAAAGAGTTAGATTAATGAAAAGGGTTATATAACTATATAGTCGTTGAGTAATATACTTGGGAAATATAAAGTAATCTATTTAGAGTATATAAACATATAGTTATAAAGTAATTTAATTAAAAGAAAATAATAAAACATAGAACCTACATTGGGAAAAGAGATGCATGCTCAAATTTTTTGGAAATATATGTATAGGTTAAACTAATAATTACATAATTAATTAACTAGATAATCATGAATTATATATATATATATATATATATATATATATATATATATATATATATATATATATATATATATATATATATATATATATATTTTTTTTTTTTTTTTTTTTTTTTTTTTTTTTTTTTTTATATATATATATATATATATATATATATATATATATATATATATATATATCGAACTAATCAAATATATATAAAATATTAAATCTAAAGTTGTTAGTATCCATACTTACTCCTATATATAAGATTGCATAAAGTCACCTTTAAGAAAACCGATCTTCCAAAACCTTCTCTGTCGTATACTCCCCGCATTCCCGATCACCTAAGGCCGCGTCCTTCTCGCCCACGGTCTCTCCCGGCTGATCAACTTCTCTGGGGGGACTGTCGGCTCTTGTCAAGAACTCGCCTCATCAAGTGACCCCTCGGGTCGACGAGCCCAAGTGACCAGAACCCGACCGCCCTCATGCCTCCACCTAACTCGCAGATCCTTGCATGTTTGTCGAACTCGTCGACGCGCTGGAACTGCACCCGAGCCTCGCCATCGCAACGCTCCTCCAATGTGTGAGTTCCCCATACGAGCACCATCCCAGAGAAATTGCACGTGACTCCCCGTGCTATCAGAGGGCTTCGATCGCCGTCAGCGGCGGGCAAAGCTCGAGCCGTTGAAAGAACATGAAGTCCCCGATCTACTAGAGACCTTCACGTGCTACTACCGCACTGGAGTTCCCTACAACCCCTCTCTGTCCGTGTACCATCGACCATTGGTAGAGTTGCGAACGGACGTGTCTCCAGCCTGGCCCAGCCGCGTAGACCTTGGACCCGACTTCATCGTGCTTCCCAAACTCGCTGATTCCCTACCCAGCCAAGTTTTCCATTAAAGCCTCGTCAATCGACTCTCGCCATGTGCATCCCAGCACGACCTCAGCTCCTAGACAGTCAGCCAACCGAAGCGCGATGCAATCCTTAACCTATATTAATAAAGCAGTTGCAACTTAACATTAATAACTATTATAGGAATAATTATATTAGGTAATTGAATTGAATTATATTTTAAATACCAATATAATTGTTAGATTCTCTTGAAACCATCTAGGCTTGGGACTCAACTCTTGTACCACCAAACTCAAAATTGGGATGACCTCCACATGCAACTATATCTTGCCTATTTTGATACTCAGTATTTAAATGTTTCATATATATCTTCTGCCATGTTACTACTATTATGTTACTATTGTTTCCATGTGTCACGACCTAGTCCCAATATACGTAGGAATAGGAATACGTGAGAATGTCAGCTCCATGTATATGAAAAATACTCCAATATGTGGAATCCTCGAATACACACATAAGCTGTAATATGAATTATTGCTCATAAAGTAATAAACAGTCACAGGTATATATATGTCTCATCCGCAACAACAATAAAATAAATAGTATGTCAACTACACCAAATATGGTATATTAAAGAACAAATAGCTGGGTGTAGACAAATCCACTACCAAGCAACTAAATTAAACTATAAAAGGAAATGGGGTTTGACCTCCAAGATAAATAGATAAAAGAAATATTAACCACTAAATATGTTTTTCAACTAAAAGAATCAACTATGATCAGAAGGTAAAACCTCCTCGACTGAGAACGAAGAGTCTGGTCCGGGTCCGTACTCCTGCGGGAAGTCCTGATCGTCTACAACTGGAGAGATCACCAAGTTCTTAGAGGGATGTAAGAAGATATATAATAACATGCTACGATATACTGATGATGGTGCATACTAGAAGCATACTAGATCTCTTCACAAGACTTGGAGAAATCACCATGTCTTTTTCATACATGCTCTCTTATGGTACTTGCTATTCGGGGCTGACCTCTCTAATTTTGTTTGGCCAGATCTCGTAGCAGTGCTTGAGGATCTAGCTTTCTTTCCTGAAGATGGTGCATACTAGAAGCATGGTTGTCGGAGGACAAGAGTAGATTTCTTCTTCACCACTATGATATCATTATTTTGTAATTTGGCATTTAGCAACTAGCACCTGTTTAGCCGGACATTCTGGACATTTAGTTTCCTTTCCATAATTGTAATTAATCAAACTGCAGCTGATCATGGTTATGTACTGTTGACTCTCTGTACTAGCTAGTATTTTGTATGGCTAGCTCTTATGATCATTTTGATGAAGCGTCAGGAATACCTTACTGCTTTATCTTATATGCCCATTACTTGTCGATTCTTGATTGCATGATTGAGATATAGATGTTTTGTGTGATCCTAAGAGACTTGATTATAACATGCACTCCCAAGTCTAGTGACAGCCGTGATCGCCATATGACATCTTCGTACTTTATACGGGGTAGCTAGCCATGTCCTTTTCTGTATTTCGGTACTGGGACGTGACAATCTCCTCCACACAATTTTCCAACCAACTACTTTATCCAAAAGTCCTCCTTTAACCCATCACTCTATCCAAACTCCATAAAACCTCCATAAAACCACCATCTTCACCATCAAACCCATCGAAACTCCATTGCCATCATCTTCAACCATCAAGAAGCAAGTAGCAAGCCAAGCACAAGAAAAGAGTAGTGTTAATTGGACAAGAAGAAGCACCATCATCAAATCCTCCAAAACTTTTGGTAAAGATTTGATCTTTCTTTTTGAAAATTCCCATGGCATGTTCTCTTCCATAAATTTAGGTGAAACCATTATTTTAGAACCAATATCTTGCCATCCTTTATATTATATTAAAATTCATGTAGGTTGCATGTTAGATTGGTGATAGATTGGATTATCGTATGACTATTTTGATAGTTTTTGATGCGATTACTTGAGGATTTGTTATTAATTCTTTAAAATTAATTTATTAATGTTTTTTATTTAAAATAAGTATTCTAAAATTATTTTATGATATTTTTATCATAAATCTGAACCCTAAAAATATAGGCCAATAGACTGGATTTTCGGATAAATTGCTGACATAGGAAGACTCATAAATAGGGGCTGATTTTGGTATGATATTACTTTTGAGTTATAATCAAATTTAAATATATTTTTAAATGATATTTCATAGATATAAGTTATAGCAATGATTTGGTAATATTTTGGACAATTTTCAGACAAGACTAGTTGACATAGTATAGACATAACCATGAATTATTTCTAAAATTCTAAATCTAGAATTCTGAGATTAAACTGAATATAAATCATGTTTAAATTATATTTTATGATTTTTGTATAATTTATATCCATGTCCTTCAATTGGGGACTTAACTTTGAATTCTGGAAGTTGGAAACCATACAACTAGGTCTTGGAATTCCAGGAGCGTATAAACTTGTTGTTATAGGAAATCCATGTGTCATCTGTATAATTAGAATATTATTAGTAATTATTTTATTGTATGTGTCACGACCCGCTCCCGGATGATCAGATACGAGTCGGATACGTCCAGCCTACGTTGGAAGACACAACGTAGTAAGCTGTACAATTCTAAGAAAAACTCCAAGTAATAAGATAAAAATAAAATATCACAGCCTACCATTACGTCCTAGAGAATCACTACGCTACTAGTCATTATTACACTTTTAAAAGAAATTATACTGGAGACAAATCCGGTAGCAAGAATAAAAGAGACAACTCACAATACAAATATCCAAAGTAAATCACTAAACAAATCTAAGAAAGGAGCTAAAATTGAATCTCTGTAGCTCCTAAGTCCTGAGTCATGGCTCCATCCTGTTCAGCTAAGGTCCCGGTCTCTGGCCCATAAAAGATTGGACAAGATCCTCAAGTTTACCTGTAACATATCCAGTTAGGAGCGGAGAAAGGTACAGTCTATAATAATGAAACAAGTACAACATGTGAACAAGTAAAGAGACAATAAAACAAGATAAACATGAAACTGTAAATGCATAATCTAAACTGAACATAAAACATGTAGTAAAAGTTCATGACATGTGATTTGAAATAGCTACTAGAATATGTGGCCGGCTGGGAAAAGATCAAGAATAAGCACAAGTAATAGTATGGCTTAGAATCCCACGTGCACGATGTGAGACCTAAGCTATCAACATGAATCCTAGGTTGGGCTTCGGTCACATATCTGTAGTATTTCGTCTCCCACAAATACCAGTAAAGATTATGAACCAGAAATATAGACCAAGTCGTGTAACAATGTGTCCAATATGAAAAAAAAACATACATGAAGTAAATGAGCCAAAATCATAGAAGTATTTGCCTTGCTCTGGGAAATCGAGAATAAGAAAGCAGTAATCTCTGTGTCCACCTAGGAATAATTAGAAGAATTGATTAGATTCTAAATAATAATCTAGTCAATATCGCTAACTAACAACTAATTTCTATATATATATTTATATATATATATATATATATATATATATATATATATATATAATATATATATATATATATATATATATATATATTTTCTAGGTAACTATATATATATACTAGCTAATAATAGCTCAAAAAACTATACTATAACTTTAATTATCAAAATAAAACCTATATTTTAACAAAAATTATTTTAAGTATTACTAGCAAACTATATCTATACCTACTACCATCTTAGTAATCATATCGAATTATGAATATATTCTAGTAGAACAATATTAGTTAAATACCATATATTAGCAAAATAATTTTTAGCAAATCATTTACTTAACTAGTAATATACATACTAGGAAAAACATTTAGTAGAAAGATAATTTAGAAAAATAATATTATTATTAGGGATATTTCTATTTAACAAAATATTATACACATATAACTTAGTATCTAACAATTAATTAGTGATAAAACTAGATATTAATATAATAACTAAATTACCAGTTGTAATACTAAAACTTTTCAGTCCAACCCTAGAGCAGCAGGCCCAGCCCACTACTATTAATACTTTTGTAGCTAATTCATATTCCTCTTATTCCTTTACCAACAGGCAGCCCAACCCGGCCCATTGGTTATAATCGAACCACAGTATTAATTACAAAATAATTAAAGCCTTAACCCACCCAAAAGCCTACAGGCCTGTAAAATAGTCCACTGAAACACTGCTACTGTGTCAATTCTTTTTTTCATATTTTATAACAAGCACAGTCCCGGCCCATCAATTTGGATCCAACCCCTAACCCGGCCCACGGCTGTATATCAAAACCCTAACACAAAGTCTAACTCTCTCTCCATCTCTCATTCTTTCTTCCTGCTGCCAGCAAAACTCTCAACCCTAGCCCTAACTCCTCCATTCTTCCCTCACTGGCCAGTCAAAACCCTAACCCTAAAGTCCTTTTTCTTTTCGGAAGCTTACTCGAACCCTAGCTCTCACTCTTCCTCTCCTTTCTTCTTCTCTAGCCACGCATCCAAACCCTAATCCATATTCCCATTTTCTTCATCATCCGCTCCAGCAAACCCTAACTCTATATCAAACCCTAATTTTCTCTTCTTTAACCCCAACCCTCAATCTCTTCTCTATAAACCCTAATTCCCTTCATTCGCAGCTATTCGACTGCACAGAAAACCTTAGCAAGAGAAGAAAAGAAGGAGCAAGAAGGAGAAGATGAAGGATCTCACCTCGATCGGCTCGACGATGGTGGTCGATGGCTCGAACGATCAGATCAGCGCGGCGTGGCTTTCGAGGATAGCACAGTCTTCGAGGGCAGCACAGCAGTCGAAGCAACACGAGTCTCAAAGTGGCGGCTCTCTGTTCGAAAAGTTGTCACTGTCTTCAAGGAGGTAGCACGAGCTCCAAGGCGGTGTCTCCGGTGGCTAATGATGGGGATCTAGTGACTTGGGACACGACGGCGGGCTACTTGCTGTGACGGCAATCTCGATGGAGCTATGTAAATCATAACTCCTCGGCGGCTATGCGACGGATCTCAAGAAAGACAGTGGCACGCGGCAGTGGACTCCGTCTGAGAACGTGATGTCAACGATCGGTGGTGTAGGAGACTCCTAGTGGCGTGTCTATATGGTGATCGGTGTCCGATCTGAACACAGCAACGATGTGGTGGTGCATCGTCATCTCTGGCGAGAGGTGACCTTCGATGAGGTCCCTGGCTTCGACGTCTCGGCGGCGGATCCGATGAGGCTCACGGTGGCGCACGACGATTGGCCATGGCAACGGTGGAGTGTAGTCGGTGAACAATGGTGGTAGTGATGTCAGAGTAGAGAATAATGGACTATCAGAAAATATAATAACTGCCTATTATTTATAATAAAATAATGGTGTGCTCCCCAAGTCAGCCTGAGTGGCCCTGCCAGTAATTACTAACAGATCTGGGGTCAATTAGAGCAAAACAATAACTAATACTGTAACTAACTAACGATCTAATAATTAACTATATGATTAATTAACTAACAACTAATTAGGTTAGATCACTCTGTATGTTGATATGCTAATATTACTGCCTTGCCTGCTAGAGGAATCACCATATTCCTTCTTCACTGCCTTACCTGCTGGAGGAATCACCTCCATTTAAACTTGGCTCATGGCACATGGGCATCATGAGGAAATAGTATGTAATCTTGAAAAATAAACATAGGTTAGATAATAAAAAAGAATTAATAATTCCTTATAATAATCAAAATTAAATAATAAAACATAATTAATAAAATCAGGTTTATTATTTAAAACCAAGTTTTTAAAATAATGATACTTTTCCAAAAATAAAAAAATTCAAGAAATAATTCAGAAATATACAAAATGGATTTAGGGAGTTACAAATCTACTCCCTTTAGAAAAATTTTATCCTCGAAATTTCAAGGTTGTGGTAGAGATGAACAAAAGATCCAGTAAGGAGTTATTAGGTACTAAGAAACAACAAAAGAATAAAACAATGATTTATTAAGTACTAAGGAACAACAAAAGATCAAACAAGAAATTATTAGGTACTAAGAAACAAACAGTAAGACAAGAAGACGTTAGAAACAAGTCTCGAATACGTAACAACAAGTTTTAGGAAAATCTAGATGATAAAAGAAAATCTAAAGAAAAGATTAGATTGCGAGCTGCGATCCACGGTCTTTTCCAACCATGTCTTCTCCAACCATGTGAGATATGCCTCCAGTCTTCGGTATTCATCCGGAATTGGAATCGTCTCCACTTCTTTAGCTGTCATAAGGTAGGCCCATCCCTGTGGTAGTGCTTCATGCATGGGACTTCTAAGTCTGAAGAGGTGGGTCTCTCTGCTGAGGTCCTGGTGCTCCTTGTGCTTGTCCGCGGGCAATGCGATCAGCGGCCTGCTGGCAATCCTTCATCTGGTGGACAGCCGATACACAGAACAAGCATAGCCCCAATCTCTTATGGTACTCATCGAAGTGATGTCTTGTGTAACTGCCACATTTCTAAAATAAGGGTATTTTTTACTTTTGGTATAAATTGAATAATTATATTAGTGATATTATTTGGTAAAACTTAGAGCCACCTTATCTAAATGATTAGACATGACCATGGTAGACTAAATTAGTAAGTTTAGATAATCTTTAAACATAATTTGTTTAGTTGTTAGTCTCTAATCTAACTAGGAATGTCATTTAGAACTTATGGGCTAAAAAAACTAAGTTAGAATGGGCTTTTACCTAAAAGACTTGACATGACAATTAGGAAGGGCCTCTTGGGCATTTTCCCATAAACCAAATCCTAACCAACCCTTGTGGCCGGCCACTTTGGCTTCCCCCTTACTATTAATAGCAATCACTCCTTCTTCTTCCCCCTTTCATTGAAATCCTAACCCTTATTTGTAGTTCTTCCCTAAATTTTTCCCTACTCTCAAATTGTGTCCAAATTCTCTCAAACCAATTTCATTCTCTTTCCCTTAGAGAGGAGAAGGCTCTATTGGCTAGCTTGGGAGCATTTGGAGCATTGAGGCACTTGGAGCTTGAAGGGGATCTAATCTAGGGATTTTGCATTGGGAATCCATCTCCAAATTGGTATGAGCATTCTAACCCTTTAATTTCCATTAGATTAGTGTAGATGCATTCATTTAGGACCCCCATTGCATTAGGGTGCCATTAGAGAGGAGTTGAGACTCTTCTCTTCCAATTTTGAGGGTTTCCCTTTCCATTTTGATCCACATTGGAAGAAATCCGAAAATAGGATTCTAGGGTTTGTGAAATTAATAAAATAGGTCATATTAGTGATTTAGAACATGTAGATATGCTTTGGGTTAAGTTTGGATCCATTTGGAATGCGTATCACGAGAGTATCGAATACGCACACCAAGTATTTGACAAAATAACCATTAGAGCGTTTAACCCTCTAATTCCAGTTTTGAATATTAATTTGGGTTTATTTTGCCATGTGTTATCTATACTATGATGTCCTAGTATATTGGAATGGTTTTGATTAGTGTGAAATGGAATTGGGGGTTGTTAGTGTACTGTCACACTAGATTATAATACAGTCCATTCATTTCAGTCTCTACAGTATATGCAGGACTTGCATACCTTACTGTGCAGTCCTATAATCTCCTCACTGCTTCCATATGTTAGGTTTAATACTCATAGCATAGGCAGCCTTAGCCCATATCCACACCTATATGTTCTGTCCATTTACAAATCAGTCATATTGTTCCAGTTTGCATATCAATTCAGTCCCTTGGACATATGTTTTAGTCTCTAATGTATGCTCAATTTCCATCTCCTTCAGTTTGCATGGGCATACACTAATGTATCAGTCCCCTTCATGTTCAGTCTCTATTTGTTTACTTCAGTCCATTTTATATCCTCGTATCAGTCATCCCATATACCCTCTGATACCTTGGGTATTAATCCACATACATTCAGTTCACTGCATTATTTAGTATCAGTCCTCATCCCACTTAAGCTCAGTCATTTGATCATGTTCAGTCCCTTTGAATATATGATACAGTCTATGCTCTGTTTTATAGATGTACAGTTCATGGTCTCCTTGTATCAGTTATGAGAAGGGAGAGGAGTTACCATTGTCCCATCTTGGCTGTTCAGCCCCTATCCTTGCATAATCAGTCCACTTGCCTTGACCAGTCCTCATAGGACTTAAAATACCAGTTTACATAGTGAGGGAAGTTACACTTTGATAACAGTCCCCTCTTCATTTCAACTTCCTGTTTTATAACATGTCCAGTCCATGCTACCACTGTTTAGTCCTTGCATGATCATCCACTTGCAGTAGCAGTCCATCTTAGTCCACACCCTATTTTGTATCAGTCTCCTATATACATGTTCTGTCCAGCTCATTTAGGGAAGGTTATGGTTCAGTCCACATTCACTTGAAGTCGAGTCCCTGCATCCATTTGTATAGTCCCTTACTTGTTCAGTTTGAATTACTGTCCTGTCCACATTAGTTTTCATGTCCACATTCAAATCATGTTCAGTTTTTCCTTTGCTCAGTCCTATTTTGACCCCATGTTATGTTCAGATGAGATTTATATCAATCCATCTTAGTTAGACGACTAAGGCATGTTGTATCAGTCCACATCCTTTTAGTTAGCCCCTATTCTTAATATAGTGTCAGTCCCCTTTGTCATAGGGTTCATTCATAGGGAGCTGTCCTGCATCATGTTCTGTCTACATTTCTTTTTAGTGTCAGTTCATATTTGAACATGTGGGACAGTCCAAATTCATGTTTCAGTTCCTTCACTATTTAGAGGTCCATTGGTCAGTCGACTGATACATTAGGTATCAGTCTTCATTTTAATTTCCCAGTCATGAACACGTGTCCAGTTCTCTGAACCAATTGTTCAGTTCATTTGTTTGTATCAGTCCATATATGTTGATACCCTTTTCTCTTAGCAGTTAAGGTTGTGGAGGAGGGATTTGCATTGTATCTTTCCTTAAAAAGGACATGGTATCAGTTGTTATATATCCAGATGTCAGTCCCAAACTTACCTTGAGTATCTGTCCTTAGTCCAGTGAATGCTTCATTTAGCCACATCTTCCTTAACATAGCAGTCCTGGGTTCTTGTCTTAGTGTCCTGTCCATATATCATTTAAGTTGTTTCCCCTTTTCTCAGTTCTTCATATTACTAGAGGAGTCGATCCATTATTAGAAGTTCAGTTCGTAATATATGTTTCAGTCCCCTAAAACTGGAAACATATCAAACCCTCTTTATGTATCAACCTTCCATTCATGGTATCGGGTATTAGATGTTTAGCCATATCTTGGTTCAGTCCTAGAAGACTTAGGGTATCAGTCATGTTCAGACCCTTCATCCTAAGCTCAAGTGCTAAGTTATTGTTCAGTCTCTATATGGCAGTCATTGCATGTTCAGCCACATAGCAATGATCAGTCTATATTCTAATTACCAATCCACTAATACCAGACCAAACTATCCTATATTATTTACTGTTCAGTCATCCATTTTGATGCTGTCCTACAACATGAACTGTATCATTCTTCATATTATTTTGATTCAGTCAATAACATATGCATGTACCAACCTTCATATCATCATGTCCAGTCCCTTTTGTAGGTAATGTATCAGTCCACTTTAGATTTTGTTCAGTCCATTCTACCTATTCACATTCTGTTCCCTATAACTCTTTTTGATCCAGAGATTTGGATGTTCAGTTTCCTTACCCCTATTGGTTCAGAAAAACATATTCTGTCCTACACATCCTTTGATTCAATTTGAGATAGTGCAAGGGAAACTTGTTCTCTAATATTATTCCTTGTTTAGGGATAACTTGTAGGCTATAGCTAGTATGGTATATAGTTGTATATAATGGTATGTGTGTATATATAATGGTATGTGTATATATATATATATATATATATATATATATATATATATATATATATATATATATATATATATATATATATATATATTTTTTATGTGTATATATATATATATATATATATATATATATATATATATATATATTTTATATATATATATATATATATATATATATATATATATATATATATATATATATTTTATATATATATATATATATATATATATATATATATATATATATATATATATATATATATATATATATATGTGTGTGTGTGTGTGTGTGTGTGTATATATATATATATATATATATATATATATATATATATATATATATATATATATATATATATACCATTATATATACACACACATATATATGTGTGTATATATAATGGTATGTATATATATATATATATATATATATATATATATATATATATATATATATATATACACATACCATTATATATACACACACATATATATGTGTGTGTATATATAATGGTATGTGTATATATATATATATATATATATATATATATATATATATATATATATATATATATATATATATATATATATATATATTTTAATCAACCAACCATTTTATTGAAGAAGGCCGAAAAGGTCGAACCTTTACAAGTATACCATTAGGCGCAAAATGACGATGCCTGTACACGTATACTGACAAAAGAAGAGGCAAACAAGAAACAAAATGGCTAAGCCGAAGATAGGAGAGAGTTCCAGAAAGCCTCCTGACCATGCCTACAGGAGGCTCTCCGTTTGTGGCATTGGCGAATGGTCTCCCAAATTAGTTGGTCTGCACTGCACTGGTGACCATCGTATCTCGCTTTATTCCAATTTTTTCAGATTACCCACGTGGCGGCCGCAGCAACGATCTGGTGGCCATGGGACGCTGAAGCCCAGGTGGCCATGAGGTGTTGAAAGTTGTCGCCTCCATGAGGCAATCTGCAACGCTGGGAGAGAGCTCTCCACACGTTGACCGGTAGGTCCCCCTGATTGAGAATGTGGCTGGCTGTTTCCGATTGTCGAACAGGGCAACATGTGCAAGCGGATGCCAGGCTGAACCCGATTTTGTTGAGATTATCGTCAGTGGGAAAGATATTGCAAAGGGCTCTCCAGATGAGGAAAGACCACTTCTTGGGGATGCACGTCTGCCAAAATAAGGCAATGGTAGGTGGCGGGCCCGTGTTGCCCTGGATAATGCTTATGTCAGACCTAACCGAGAAGGCGCCAGCACCGCCGGGTGACCACACGAGCTTATCTGCGTCCGGTCCGATCCTTAAACCGCTACGATGAATATAATCGGTCGCCTCGGGCCCAGCCCATGGCCTGACTTTGATCCAATTCCAGGTGTTATTAGGAGGGTCCCATAGATCCTTGATAGTGCTGTTCCTAGGAGCTGCCGGAGTGTTGGAAAGTAAGAAATCGCCAACCCACCGCTCCAGGAATGGCGATGCTTCCCCGGTGCCTACCTGAAGGCGAATTGTTGGTTCGGCGAGGGACCGCCCGAAAAGGATACGGCGCCAGGCCGCGGAGGAGCTGTTGTTAGCGATGGCCGTGGACGGATGTATATGCTTGAAGTATCTGGCCTTCATAAATCTGGACCATAAGTTCTTACTGGTATGAAGCGTCTACCACAATTTCATCGAGAATGCGTTAACAATGTGGAAAAGTTTAGTAAAACCCAGACCCCCCTCTCCGGTAGGGTGAGCCATAGTATTCCAGCTTGCCCAATGGTACTTTTCGTGGCCGCCGTTGTGACCCCAGAGAAAATTGCTGAAGATGCTCTCGATGTAGGATATGACTTTCTTGGGGGGAGAGCTTGCTGCCAGGGTGTAGATGGGAATAGAGGTGAGTACGTGATTGATGAGAATAATCTTACCTCCTGGTGATAGGATTGCGTTGTGCCAGCCTTCGAGCTTCTTCCTGATGCGATTAGTCAGGTTTTCAAAAATCTCGGTATTAGATTTTTCGTACACTAGGGGGCACCCGATGTAGAGGAATGGAGGGTGCTTGATGGGGAATGATGTGGTTGTTGATATGCTAGCCGCTTGCTCACCTTTGATATTGTGGTGGGTGTAGATGACACTCTTATCCGGGTTGATCTTCTGTCCGGAGCACCTTTCGTAGATCTGGAGCATATTGTAGACCACTTTCACCGATCCTGCATCCCCGGATGAGAATATAAGGATATCGTCAGCGAAGGCCAGTTGGGTGATGATCGGGCATCCGCTAGCCGTATGGTAGTGTTGGAAGTTAGGGGTGCTCGCCATCTTGGTAAGGTTTCTGCTCAACGCATCCGCCGTAATGATGAAGATGGTAGAGGATAGCAGATCCTCTTGCCTGACCCCGCGAGTTGATTTAAAGAACCCGTCCGTTTGTCCGTTAATGACCGTGGAGAACCACGAGTTGCTGATCGATCTCCACACAACGTTGGTCCAGGTTTCTGAGAAGCCGAAGGCTCTGAAGACCCATATCATAAATTGCTAATCTAGTCTGTCGTAGGCTTTCTCCATGTCTAATTTGATAGCAATGTTACCCCCTATAGCTGGAAATTTTATGCAGGTGAGTAGCTCTTGAGCTAGCATGATGTTGTCTTGGATATTTCTCTTCCGAACAAAGCCAATCTACTCCTCCGATATGATCTTAGGGAGAAGTCCTGCCATGCGGGAGGCGATGATCTTGGATATTATTTTGTTGGTAAAGGTACAGAGACTGATAGGGCAAAAGTCGCGGAATGTCTCGGGGTTGTCCTTCTTGGGTATGAGGATGAGGTTGGTGCTCGAGATGGCTCTTGGGTAGGTAGCTCCCTTGAGGAAGGCGGAGGCCGTATTGTGGATGTCGGTCTTGATGATATCCCAGCGAGTGCGGAAGAAAACCCCCGAGAATCCATCTGGCCCTGGGGTGCTGTGCTCATCGAGTGCCTAGACTGCTTCTTTCACTTCTTCCTCCGAGGGAGGCTGTTCGAGCCGAAAATTGTCTGAGTTGCTGATAAGGAGGGGAACCCCGTCCCGGAAGGTATCGTCTTTAATAACCGTCTCCTTGGAAAAAAGTCTGGAATAGAACTTCTCGGCCTCTTCTTGGATACCCTTTTGGTCGGTGATACTGGTGTCGTTGTCTGCGATAATCTGATGGAGGGTGAGTTGTTGTCTCCGCCCGTTGACGCAGGCGTGGAAGAAGCTAGAGTTGTTGTCCCCCTCGCTGTCCCATTTGATCCTCGCTTTCTATTTCCAAAAACTGGTCTCTATCTTCAAACTGAATTTGAGGATTGCTTTGGTGAGATTCAGCACCTTCCTGGTGTCAGGCGAGCAGTCGACCATGTATTTCGCTTCAGCACGAGTCACGTCGTCCTCCGCCTCACGAATGGCTTGAAAGATATCTCCATAAGCTTGCTTGCTCCATACGGTAAGGGCTTTCCTGGTGGCCTGGAGCTTTATAGCCACGCGATTGAGGGGGTCGATGGAGTCCGCGCTGTTCCACGCTTCCGAGACGACCTCTAAGAATTGGGGGTGCTCGCTCCAGAAATCTAGGAAGCGGAAGCTCTTTCTGGAATGGTTGGAAGTGCTAGTGATACCCACCAGCAGGGGGCGTGGTCGGATTTAGTGGCGTTAAGGTGAGAAAGCTTAAAGGTTATCCCCGAATGAAGCCAGTGGGCGTTCGTTAACGCCCTATTAAGGCGGAAGAATTGCCGCCGGTCGCCTTCCTGCATGTTGCTCCAGGTGAATTCGTTGTCGGCGAACGGGAGGGAGGTGAGGTGAGAGTTGAAGATGAAGTTATTGAAGTCTTGCATGACGGAGAGGGGGGGGGGGGCAGCCTCCAATCTTCTCTTCTCTGCAAATGATGGCGTTGAAGTCTCCGATGCAAAGCCATGGGAGATTACGGTTGTGGAGGTTGGTGTCTAAGAGGTCGTTCCATAGGTGTCTGCGTTCCGCAATGTCACAACTGCTGTGAACCGCAGAAAGGATGGCATGTTTGGAGATTAAAGGATGTTCCATCCAGCAAGACAGGACTTGACTGGAATCATGGATGACACCGATATTGACAGCTTTGGACCAGAGAATCCAAATGTCGTGTCTGCCGGCGACGGCTGAGTGGAAGCCTAACTGCAGTTGAATGGATTTGAGTCTCTTGTGGAAGATTTTGGGCTCGAGGATGATCAAGATGTCGATCTTGTGAGTTTTCTTAAGGCTGGTGATTCTTCTCATCGTTGGTTTGTTCGCCAGACCGTGGACATTCCAGGTGAGAATGTTCAGCATTAATGGAGCTTTAAGAGGGGTTGGTTGGACCGCTTCGCAGCGGACCTGGTGTGCATGGACGGGGATTTGGCAGTCCCTCTTTTGTCCGATTTTCTATTGGTGATGGATGGTTCCCCCGCCTTCTTAGGGGATATGTCGAGGGACGAGTCCTCGGGACATTTGGGGGGTGCGACCGTTTCTCCTGCTGAATCGAGGTCGGGCTGCTCCGGGGGAAAGAGGAGGGAGTCGTCGGAGATGCCAATCTGGTCTCCTTCCGCTTGGAGGGGGAATCCAGCGGCGAGGACCTGGAGACCTCTAATGGCCTGCTCTGGCCTGAGGATGGCTAGAGCATCAACAGTGGAGTTGCTAAACGGGGTATGCAGTTCGACGGCATTCAGAGGTGCTGGAGAGGGCTCTTCCGGTTCCTCGGGGGGAGAGGCTGTAGCACCCAGTTTCTAAAATAAGGGTAATTTTGAACTTTTGTATTTTTAATTATTTAATAATGTTATTTAAATCATGATATGATTTATGGTGATTTTTTTAATCAATTTAAAACTACTTAAAATGTTGAATTATGATTTTGATGGTTAACTTGTGTAACCCTAGAATTGCTAAGCCTAGAGACTAACCATGACCATGTGAGCCTAGTCATGTGATTAGAATATCATATTACTACTTTTTAGCCTAGGTGTATTTTGGTCATTTTGACAATTTGGTAAAATTATAATTTGCATTAATTAAATATTGTGCTAATCTTTTAGTTAAGCCTTAACCTAGAATCTTAGCCTAATCTAGATTAGCCTTGAGCCTAGACTCTTGATTAGGATAACCTAGTAATGACAAGATTAACAATATCTAGATATTTCTAAATTGGATATTTTTCCCTTAGGATATTTGTGAAAAAGAAAGCCTTAGGACTATTGGACCAATAGGAGGACTTGGAATTGGGTGGACAAACCCTAGCCACTCATCTACATATAAAACTTAACCCTAATACATCTAATGGCAGCCACAAATAGTAATCCCCTCCTATAAAGTATCATTTAGAAAACCTTGCCTCTTTTTAACACCTACTTAGAACCCTAACTTGTTCTTCACCAAAATTCCTCCCCTTTATCCAAAGTAACCCCAAATTGAGGCTACTCTCTTGCATTAGGATCCAATTCAGAAGTAGAGGCTAGTGAGGGCTTGCTTGCAAGAAGTGGAGCGCGTTTGGACATCGCTCGAGGAAGGAAACTTCTCATTTCGGGACCCTTTTTATTGAGTTTGAACTCTCAATAGGTAAAACCCTACAAACCCTAATAAATTCCTAATTTCTTCCCATAGATGCATTCATTTAGGGTTACCCTAGGTGTAGCCCAAGTTTGGTAGGAAATCATGTCCATTTCGTGTCCGTATCGGACACGTATCGGTGTTTTTAAATGGGTGTTCGATGAAATGCCACATAGGAAATTATTTTAGTACAATTCAAAACTAATGACATGGTTGTGTAGCCCTATATGTGTAGAACACGAAACCCTAACCCTGAGCTTGTTTTTGTGTCGTGTCCGTGTCCAAAATGGACATGAACATGCTACACGAGGAGTGCACTGTGTGCCCTGCTACCCGAACAGTACTGTGGATACGACACGCGTCGAGATGATGTGCCACTTGGCATAGACCGAGGGGCAATGACTGACATGTCATCCCTCAAGTCTCGAGTCGTCTCGTGTTGTGTCAGACACGAATTTTGATCTGTACTGGCTTTACACAGACTGTGCACAAGCGGGATTTGGCTACTGACACGGGGTTCGTGTCCATCCTAGACACGTCGTGGTCCTGTGTCAGGCCCCTAGACACGAAGAACTATCCTAGGCGAATACCTAGACACGACTACGAGGTGTCTTGTGTCGTATGTCGTGTCCTAGACCAACTCGCACACGTGCACGAGGCTGTCTGTGCACGTTTTGGTGTCTGTGTTGCTCTTTTGTTGTTGGACATGTTTTAGGACACGAGCATGACCCCCTGACACATGTGCACATGTGACTCACCTTTGTATGCACCTGACTTTAGTTTTTGATTGGTTTTCAAGTTCGGATTTGGGGTTTTCAATGTTGTATAGGTATAGATTTCTGATACCAATTAACTGAAACATTTTTGTGAAGGTTTAAATGAGATCAAATAATTAAATATGGAAAATGAGATGTTAATTAATGACTGTTATATACTGGGTTCGAATTGAAACTAGACTTTGGGTTTTCAATTGAAATTTGGATTCGAATTTGTATGTATCATGGGGGTTTACATTGATGTAAAACTGAGAAATTGATTTTAACTTTTAAACTGAATTTAGATATACAAACCTGAGATATAGGTTTGATTGGATAACTGAAATTGGTTTGATTCCTGAGAATGGGGTTTTCAAAAAAACTGTGAACTGATAAGTTCACTGATACTTGTTCCTTCTACTGATACTTCACTAATTTTGGGGATTTCGAATACAAATTATTAGTTTATCTCTGTGTATATACATATATAAGTATATTTGTATGCTTGTATATTTGTATGTATTTACTGTATGTGTGTGTCTATATATTACTAGAGTATGCACATATGTATGAGAGTTGATGTAAAACCTGAGAATGGGGTTTCAACAGAGAATGTAATATGAACTGAGTTGATATAGGTTGGGTTGATTTTTAGAATTTAAAACATTTGTTAACTGGTATTGTAAATTGTGAATAGATATAGGATGTTCCCAGTTTTTGTAAAACCTGAGATTAATAAAATGTACATATGTATATATGTATGGAATGGACTAAATCAAAATGCATGTATAAGTGTAATGATATATATAGGTTGTGCCCCTTTCAAATACACCACTGTCCACACACACACACACACACACACACACACACACACACACACACACACACACACACACACACACTATACACCACACACACATACCACTTAACCCTTGTACACATGTACACACACTCACACACTTGTATGTACACTTAGGATTTACACTCTATTTAAACCCTCACATAAAACCCCCTCTCTATCTCTCAAATATATATGTATGTTGATATATGCAAGATGAATACATGTAAGTTATGAAAATGTAAATGTAAATGTAATGATGAATGCCTATACATATGGATGCCTATATATATGCCTATATACATTATATATATTTATGTTTGTATATATATAAAACTTGTTTGTGGTAACTTGTGAAACCTTGTGAATGTGTGTAGATGCTAACCTAGGCTTGGTTAGGCTTAGTATATGGGTTATATGATATGGGATTGGGCTAGACTTGAACTTGTAGTCTAGTTTGACTAGAGTTGACTTTGTGTGACCTAATTGGACATGGCATGACCTTGTTGACTAAGATTGACTTAGATTGACCTAGTGTGACTTACTTTAGCTTGGTGTGAGTTAGTATGACCAAGTTGGACTCCTAGTTTGACCAATCTGGACTTGTTGACCTAGCCAATTGACCAGGTTTGACTTAGAGTTGACTTTGGTCTAGATTGACTTAGAAATTACATAGATTGTATCATACACTTCAATTACCTTATTTCTGAATACATCATAACCTGTAAATTGCTTTAAATAGGACTCTGTGATACCAGTTCAGACATCTATTCATATCAGTCATTCAGGATGACAGGCAATACTTTTTCTGATCGTTTCGTACTTGTCAGGACTTATATCCTTGCTCTAGATTACTTTACTTGAAACTGGCATGATTGTTATCACGGATTGGTACTATATGGATCTTCTCTTGCGATGTTATCCCCATTGTGTTCAACAGATACATATTGTGATGTGCGTTTCATGAACATATTGTATTTATTATATACCCATATTCATGTATACTCATTGTGTATCTTGTACTCTCATGATCTGTAACCTCCATTAATTAATTTCTTAAAATTCTTATTTTATTTTATTTCGTATTTTTCAAAACTTCAAATTTTCTAAATCTCGAAGAGCGTGCAAATTCTAATTATTGGGGAAACAAATTTGACCGTGATTGCTATCGGTCCTTGTTGGCTTTGGTTTACTATTTTAAGCGATTTTGTCCTATTGGAATTTCCCTGTCATTTTTCTTGAATTAATAAGTTTTAATTGTTGTTCTATATGGAGAGACGTTTATTAAATTTTGGAATTTCAAAATATAATTATTTACTAATAAATAATTTTAAATATATTTAAATAATTAGTGAATAAATTAGTATTATTTATGTCTTTAAAAATATTGGCTAAATTGTAATTAGCCATTTGTTAAATTAGTATTAACTAGTAATTTAATTGTTAATTTATAACTAATATTTATTTTAGTACTAATTAATTGGCAGATAGTGATATGATTAGCAGTTAGCAGTTAGCTTGGGGTTAGCAGTTAGTAGTTTTTCCACTAATCCTCCTAACCTCTATTACATGTACATTTAGCTTTTAGGGTTTCCCTTCCTATGCTATAAATAACACACTTCCCAAGACCCACATACACAAATCCCCAAATCCCTAGAAATTCCTATAGCCGCCACCCCTGCCATTGCAATCTCGACCACCCCCCCGCGTCTCCGGCCATCGTCGGAGATCCATGACACCGCGACCACTGCCATCACCACCATATCCATACCTACAGCCGTCCCCTCGGCCGGCCCAAGCCAATCCTCCACCTCTGGCCACCCGATTGCCGCAGCATCTTGCCATCACCTGCAGCCCCATTCAACCACCACCACCAATAGCTGCCACCGCCACCATCAAGACAGCCACCACCGCCACTATCAAACCATCGCCACCACCGTTCACCACCCGACCACCGCCTCAAAATCAACCACTGCCACCATTCGTCCACCACCACCATCCAAAACCCGTCGAACCCACCGAACCACCACAAACCACACCAGAGTGAGAGTGAGGAGGATATGTTACCTGTCCTTCCCGCTGTCCCCGGCCAGATCCGGCGAAGCCGACCGCTGTCCGACCACCACTCACCACCGCCAAGCCCCCGCCTGCATCGCGCCGCCGGCGAGACCCGAACGTCGATCCCTCCAGCCACCCTCTCCATCGTGTCTGCCTCCCGCCGGGCACTCCGCACCGAAAAACCCTCGCCGCCCTTGGCGAGCCCCGTCTGACTGGATCCCAACCTCCCTCCGCCACTGTCTCCGGACTCCGCCCATGTGGCACTGCTCCGCCGTGACTGGAACTCCGACCGCCCCTGTCGTCGCTACTCCGCGTCGGGGCCCTCCGCCGGCCGTTCCGCCGGCGCAACCCCGCCGGCCCAACACTGTGATCCCTCCTTGATTTAGGGCTTATCTCCTTCAGCTATTGGGGACAGAGGCCCCCCTTTCTTCAGTATATTAGTTATATAATGTTAAATATATATTAGTTTTATAAATGTTAAATATATATTAGTTTTATAAATGTTAAATATATACTAGTTTTATAAATATTAATTATATATTAGTTATATAATTGGTAATTATATTAGTTTATATAATTGTTAATATAACATTTTATAAATAGTTATATATAGTGTATAACAGTATGTAGTAATGGTAGATATTTATTATTATTTTATATTTAATATTATTGATTAATCTGTTAAGTTATAGTTATTAGTTATTTTGTTTAGAGTTTAATTAATTAGTTTCTAATTATATAAATATTGAGATACTTATATAATTTGGTCCCATTATTATTTTATTGGTATTATTATATTAACGTAATTACTTACTTGGGAATTATATAAAAATATATAATAATATTTCTAAAATATTAAATAGTAAGTTTTTGACCTAAATTAATAGTTTAATTATTCATTTAGTGATTTTTGCCCGAAGAGTAGGCTTTACTAATATAATTATAATATATATTGATACTAAAATGTTTTCTCTTATTATTAGCTAATATCAAATATCTCGATTAATATAATATCTATTTTCCTAAATTATTATAAATGATTTTTGAATAATTTTGTATAGTTAATTTTTTTCCTAAATTCATATTTAACAAAATAGGAATATTGGTACAGAAATGATTTTCTGAGTTTTGAAATATTATCTAAAATATGTTGATTAATGCAAATATAGTTTTAACATTATAAAGGATTTTAAAATTATTATATTTATTTAATTATATTTTTCTCTTGAAATCATAAATCGTGACTATGATAGTCATTTTCTATTTCTTGAATTTATTATCGTACCAAACCCTGATTTTAGATTTTATATATCAAACTAGGCTATTTGGTCTATTCTGGACTCATTGGGACTGTCCGTGTCGTCGTCTGTTACCCTCTATAGAGCTTAGCATGGTACCTACCTCGTGTCGACACGTTCGTGTCGTACACGTCGACTCCAACCAATCAAGGCGAGTACATTCTCTGATCATTTCATATCCTGCTTAGAATTATTTTCCTGCATTAAATTACTTTACTTGATACTGTCACGTTGGTCACACGGATTATTACTATATGGATCCTTTCTTGAGATGTTATCCTCCGTTCTGTGCGTTTCACTTACATGGCGTATCACTATGCTTCACGGTTCATTGATCACTTGTGACATGTACTCCCATGATCACAGAGTCTTCTTTGAATCATCCCATTATGGGCATTCCCAGATCATCCATTTATGGGCTTACCATGTATCACCCCTTGTGGGCCATTACATGGAATCATAACATAACCTGGTTGGATCCTTGTGTATTGATTGGGGGTACGGGGGAGTAGAAGTAGACATGTGAATAATATCCAAGTAGTGTAATTCCCAGATCACTCTATAGTATAATTCCCAGAATCTCCTATGCCATTCACATGTTTATGTTGTACTCTGACTCACTAGCCACTGATAGTTCTCTATTATAATATATATATTTCTATTACAGCTTTCTCTGTTTACATCCTGTACTTTCTTTCAGTATCTATATCTTACTTTATTGTATGATTATATTTTCTAACCTGCTATGATTTGTTGAGATGTACTGTGCTCGCTCCTGTCCTGACTGGACCTGTTGATAAATTTTACAGATAGCTTGGAGGTTGCCTGCTAGCCTAGAGAAGACACATTAGAGGTTGTTTAGTTAGCTATTTCAGTTGTCTGGAGTTGTATTTACTTTATGGATTACTGTATTTGAGCTTTGAGACGTATTTCTGGGTTTGTATATCTTAGACACTTAGACTTCTATCTGCTGTATCTCTTTTGGATTTCATGTTTTATCTATCTTCTATTATGCTCTACCTTAGATGTGATTGAGTTTACATTCTGCTATGTCACCCCCATTTGGGGAGTATAAACTGCTTAGCCTTATACTGTTAGATGTATGAGACCTAGGACAACGTTCTACCGCCGACACTGCGGCGTAGGCTGGACGTACCCACGTCTCGTACCCTAACTCTAGGGTGCGGGTCGTGACACGTTTTTAGTGGTGGCCCATGCAGGTCGAGTTTGTGTAGTGGTATTCGAACTAGAGTACCACTACAGCCTGCAGTAGGAATAGGATATATTTTTGAAGATACTCAATCACAGTTAGGATCCCTTGAGAGATTCCTGGGACGACCCTTGAGAATCTTATTTTAACTTCGATTTGAAAACTCTTTTTTCCTTGATTTGATTTATCTTTATTTCTGTTGTTGAATTTGATTTTGATAGATTATTGTTGAATTTGAGTTTGTATTTATTGATTTTGATGGATGATTGTCGAATTTTGAATCTCGATATTAGCCGTTGCATCCGAGTTTGTATTATATGATTTGATAGATTTTTGTTCATTTTTGAATCTTGATGTTCGTTGATAAATTTGATTATTTTTTTATCCAATGTTGATTTAATTTAATTTTTGACAAGATGAAATTATATGGGCTAGGTCATCTAAGTTTTGGAATATAATCTTCTATAGTCACATTAACCAGCATGGTGAGGACATATAGTCTGATTTTGGATATATTTCTCGGGTATAGAAATTTAAGGTTTTTGCAGCCAAGCTAGCGGCATCACGAAAATATTAAATACCACGACTCTAGAGGTATGTGCCTTAGTCGAGGACTCTGTGATTATCGTAGCCTTGCTTACTAGTATGACGAGGATTTAGAGTACCATGATTTTGGATAGACGCATATGATTATCAGATTGTACCTTAAATGCTTTTGAACATGTTTTCACTACTTTTGTTCAGTTTTCAAAAAAAAGGGAATTTTTGTTTTATTTTGTTTCTCATTATTTAACTTAGTAGTAGCTTTAGCTGTTATTATAAATCTTGTGTGACTTCTTACTATGAATTTCTTCTTAATATAATGAATCAGTGATTTTGCTAGACCTTATCTTGGATTTGATATTATAGCTCTGATTTCAAAATGGTTCCTTCTTTTAAACAGAAAAGTAGAACAGATTCTATTACCATTTCTTTTCCTGCCAATATTTTTATTTCCATCAATCCTTGTCTTATATAACTGTCCTGATTGCATCAATTCTGTCTCGTATCAAATTCTGTCAGCTGTACTTTGAACCCTGAATCCTTATATCGTTTTTATCTGAGAAATGTTAAAGAAGTGACGTGAATCATCTAGGTCAAAAATGACGTAATTGGTTATCATATGACGATTTGGAGGAATCAAAATGTTGGATGTCAAATATGAGAAAATTTAAGATGGAGATGTGGTAAATGTTTAGAATGAAATCGAGAGATAAATGTAATCAATTTAGAAACAACCACAGAAAATTTTGGTTATAAGTAATTCATGAATGTATTCAAAAACTAATGAGGATATTAGAGGTCAGCCTAGTTTTGAGAACTTAGAAATCTTGGTTATTGATTCGCTGGAACTTCTACTCTAAGGCTATATAGAGATTTAGTAAATGAAAGGAGAATTTAATTGTATTCGATGATTTTGCAAAATTGAACTAGATATTGTAAGAGGGTGACTAGAGACAGAGAGAACACGAGGATTTTAAGCTATAGGAATTATTTTGATGATTGGGAAAATTATAGAATTCAAAAAGGATAATATTGAAGGTGAACGTTGAAGAAATATGAAGGTTGATTTATAAATAAAAATAAATTTTGTATGACATGGTGGTATTGGAGTTGAGTAAATACGAGACTTGATTTAAAACAAGTTCAAGGATTTTATAAACTGGATTTAGAGATTTTGGATCTAATTTAGAACAAAGTGAAGGAATTTGGAAATTTGATTAAATGAATAAGTGTTGATTCCTAAATAAGAGGGGTATGCTTCGTGGGAAATGCTTTAGAAGTTTGGAATTTTGTCTATGGTGATCATGGTAAAGGTTTAGATGACTGAAGGTTATAAAATTTCGATGATAGTCATATAAAGGTTGATTTTCATATTGAGACTTGTGAGAAAAAAAAAATATGATTTGGCAAATGATAAACTTGATGGTATTAGAGAGAGATGATTAACTTGACTTCTTATGAAATCTTTCCTTGTTCCCTAAAAGGTTTTCAATATCATTGAATCCTAGCTCCCTTAATCACGACCAAATCGACTTCGATCATCTTTTCTTATCATATTAATATATTGGGTTGTACTCAATTGAATTAAATTTAATTGTGACCTAAATCTCCATTCTTGTATGCTCGTGCTCAGACTTCGATGAACCTGTCCTCTATATTGCCCAAATCTTGATTTCCCGGAATTGATCAACTTAGATCGTATCACGACTAAAATTTCTTAAATATTATTGTGATTGGAGTTCAATGCTATTGACATTCGTTCCTTAAACTTTTGATTTTGATTTTCCTTGAGTAGTACCTTTTATCGTACCAATAGTCTTGACCCTGGACCGTACTCAATTTATTTGAATTCCATCGTGACTTGGATCTCTATCATATGTTGCTCGTGCTCAAAAATCTCGATTTTAATTTTTCGAACCTAAATTCAAATATTGATTAGCTTTATTCTTCATCGTGTCAATATTTTAATTTTGATCATAATCGGACTTCGATACCCATATCACTCGTGCATAAAACTCTGATTTATTCTTGGAAGTGACTAAATTCTGTTCCAATCCCGATTTAGCTTCATACTATCCTTGATTATACCAAATTTCATGTTTGATCGTGCCTAGACTACTACCATACTCCTCATCATATTTAAATACTATTTGACCCAGGGTTAGACTGACTTCATCTTCGATCGCGTCGAACTAACGATTATGATCATGTTCGGATTTTAACACTAGTATCCAAACTCTTTCTGACCTGATTCACTTCCTGATTAAATCTAAACTCCTTGTGATTAGTCATGCATAAATGACCTGGCATGACTAGACGACTATTAAATCCATGGTCGTGATTCTAAAGATCATGACTAAAAAACCTGAAGTTATTCCTGATTTGTGTCTAAACGATGTTAATCATACTATGATTCTATCGTGTTAAATCAATAGTCGTGCCCAAACAATTTCTAGTAGATTATCTTAAACGTGCTAACTCGTCATTCTTTGATCGTGTCTGCCATACAGCCTAAAATTTCTATCATATTTTAACCCCTTGCCAAGCTTTAATTTCGAAGACGAAATTTCTTTAAGGAGGGTAGATTTGTAACCTCCGTTAATTGATTTCTTAAAATTCTTATTTTATTTTATTTCGTATTTTTCAAAACTTCGAATTTTCTAAATCTCGAAGAGCGTGCAAATTCTAATTTTTTGGGAAACAAATTTGACCGTGTTTGCTATCGGTCCTTGTTGGCTTTAGTTTACTATTTTAAGCGATTTTGTCCTATTGGAATTTCCCTGTCATTTTTCTTGAATTAATAAGTTTTAATTGTTGTTCTATATGGAGAGACGTTTATTAAATTTTGGAATTTTAAAATATAATTATTTACTAATAAATAATTTTAAATATATTAAATAATTAGTGAATAAATTAGTATTATTTATGTCTTTAAAAATATTGGCTAAATTGTAATTAGCCATTTGTTAAATTAGTATTAACTAGTAATTTAATTGTTAATTTATAACTAATATTTATTTTAGTACAAATTAATTGGCAGATAGTGATATGGTTAGCAGTTAGCAGTTAGCTTGGGGTTAGCAGTTAGTAGTTTTTCCACTAATCCTCCTAATCTCTATTACATGTACATTTAGCTTTTAGGGTTTTCCTTCCTATGCTATAAATAACACACTTTCCAAGACCCACATACACAAATCCCCAAATCCCTAGAAATTCCTACAGCAGCCACCCCTGCCATTGTAATCCCGGCCACCCCCCCCACATCTCCGGCCATCGCCGAAGATCCACGACACCGCGACCACTGCCATCACCACCATATCCATACCTACAGCCGTCCCCTCGGCCGACCCAAGCCAATCCGCCACCTCCGGCCACCCGATTGCCGCAGCATCTTGCCATCACCTGCAGCCCCATTCAACCACCACCACCAATAGCTGCCACCGCCACCATCAAGATAGCCACCACCGCCACTATCAAACCACCGCCACCACCGTTCACCACCCGGCCACCGCCTCAAAACCGACCACTGCCACCATTCGTCCACCACCACCATCCAAAACCCGCCGAACCCACCGAACCACCACAAACCACACCAGAGTGAGAGTAAAGAGGAGATGTTACCTGTCCTTCCCGCCGTCCCCGGCTAGATCCGGCGAAGCCGACCGCTGTCCGACCACCACTCACCACCGCCAACCCCCCGGCTGCATCGCGCCGCCGGCGAGACCCGAACGTCGAGCCCTCCAGCCACCCTCTCCATCGTATCCGCCTCCCACCGGGCACTCCGCGCCGGAAAACCCTCGTCGCCCTTGGCGAGCCCCGCCTGACTGGATCCCAACCTCCCTCCGCCACTGTCTCCGGACTCCGCCCATGTGGTACTGCTCCGCCGTGACTGGAACCCCGACCGCCCCTGTCGTCGCTGCTCCGCGCCGGAGCCCTCCGCCGGCCGCTCCGCCGGTGCAACCCCGCCGGCCCAACACTGTGAGCCCTCCTTGATTTAGGGCTTAGCTCCTTCAGCTATTGGGGACAGAGGCCCCCCTTTCTTCAGTATATTAGTTATATAATGTTAAATATATATTAGTTTTATAAATGTTGAATATATATTAGTTTTATAAATGTTAAATATATATTAGTTTTATAAATGTTAATTATATATTAGTTATATTATTGTTAATTATATTAGTTTATATAATTGTTAATATAATATTTTATAAATAGTTATATATAGTGTATAACAGTATGTAGTAATGATAGATATTTATTATTATTTTATATTTAATATTATTGATTAATCTGTTAAGTTTAGTTATTAGTTATTTTGTTTAGAGTTTAATTAATTAGTTGCTAATTATATAAATATTGAGATACTTATATAATTTGGTCCCATTATTATTTTATTGGTATTATTATATTACCGTAATTACTTACTTGGGAATTATATAAAAATATATAATAATATTTCTAAAATATTAAATAGTAAGTTTTTGACCTAAATTAATAGTTTAATTATTCATTTAGTAATTTTTGCCCGAAGAGTAGGCTTTACTAATATAATTATAATATATATTGATACTAAAATGTTTTCCCTTATTATTAGCTAATATCAAATATCTCGATTAATATAATATCTATTTTCCTAAATTATTATAAACGATTTTTGAATAATTTTGTATAGTTAATTTTTTCCTAAATTCATATTTAACAAAATAGGAATATTGGTACAGAAATGATTTTTTGAGTTTTGAAATATTATCTAAAATATGTTGATTAATACAGATATAGTTTTAACATTATAAAGGATTTCAAAATTATTATATTTATTTATTTATATTTTTCTCTTGAAATCATAAATCGTGACTATGATAGTCATTTTCTATTTCTTGAATTTATTATCGTACCAAACCCTGATTTTAGATTTTATATATCAAACTATGCTATTTGGTCTATTCTGGACTCATTGGGACTGCCCGTGTCGTCTGTTACCCTCTATGGAGCTTAGCATGGTACCTACCTCGTGTCGACATGTTTGTGTCGTGCACGTCGACTCCAACCAATCAAGGCGAGTACATTCTCTGATCATTTCATATCCTGCTTAGAATTATTTTCCTGCATTAAATTACTTTACTTGATACTGTCACGTTGGTCACACGGATTATTACTATATGGATCCTTTCTTGAGATGTTATCCCCTCAGGGAGCATCGTATACTACATGTTTTGTGCGTTTTACTTACATGGCGTATCACTATGCTTCACGGTTCATTGATCACTTGTGACATGTACTCTCATGATCACAGAGTCTTCTTTGAATCATCCCATTTATGGGCATTTCCAGATCACCCATTTATGGGCTTACCATGTATCACCCCTTGTGGGCCATTACATGGAATCATAACATAACCTGGTTGGATCCTTGTGTATTGATTGGGGGTACGGGGGAGTAGAAGTAGACATGTGAATAATATCCAAGTAGTGTAATTCCCAGATCACTCTATAGTACAATTCCCAGAATCTCCTATGCCATTCACATGTTTATGTTGTACTCTGACTCGCTAGCTACTGATAGTTCTTTATTACAGTATATATATTTCTATTACAGCTTTCTTTGTTTACATTCTGTACTTTCTTTCAGTATCTATATCTTACTTTACTGCATGATTATATTTTCTAACCTGCTATGATTTGTTGAGATGTACTGTGCTCGCTCCTGTCCTGACTGGACCTGTTGATAAATTTTACAGATAGCTTGGAGGTTGCCTGCTAGCCTAGAGGAGACACATTAGAGGTTGTTTAGTTAGCTATTTCAGTTGTCTGGAGTTGTATTTACTTTATGGATTACTGTATTTGAGCTTTGAGACGTATTTCTGGGTTTGTGTATCTTAGACACTTAGACTTCTATCTGCTGTATCTCTTTTGGATTTCATGTTTTATCTATCTTCTATTATGCTCTACCTTAGATGTGATTGAGTTTACATTCTGCTATATCACCCCCATTCGGGGAGTATAAACTGCTTAGCCTTATACTGATAGATGTATGAGACCTAGGACAACGTTCTACCGCTGATACTGCGTCGTAGGCTGGACGTACCCACGTCTCGTGCCCTAACTCTAGGGTGCAGGTCGTGATATGATCACATGAGCTTCATGGAGAAACTATTGTACAAGGTAACGTAACTAGATTGGATCCTTGTGTATTGATTGGGGAGGGTCAGTAGGAAATGGTTATGTAATCAAATCCCATTGTAGAAATATTGTATCAACTATTGTATATATCCATTGTACACTCACGTATGATGGAGTTACCATTTTATTGTATAAATCTAACCTGTTTATATAACCATATTGTGCTCTAAATCACTAGTACTTGCAGTTTTACTTATCATGCATATATTTTCAGTTATAAATTCTCTCTCGTTTTTATGTACATCTTCTTACAGTTCATGTATCTTACTCTTTTGCATGCTTTATATTTCTTAACATGTTATGAACTGCGTGAGATGTATTGTGCTCGCTCCTGTCCTGCTGGACCTGTTGAAAATATTACAGATGATGATGGTGACTGCCCTACCTTCTATGGGGCACATGAGGGTGACATTCAAGAGCCCGAGGAGCATCTAGCTCGTTAGAGGGTGCCTAGTTTAGCCTAGCATTTATAGCTTTATGTTTGTATCGGATTGTTCCGATTGTTAGTTGAGACTTAGTTATATTTAGGACTTGTATTTATTTGTGTTGAACATTTATTTGATAACTTTATTTATATTTAGTTTCTTCCTTTTATCTGATTCCATATCGTGCTTTATCTTCCCTAGACTTGTGATTGAGATATAGAGTTGAGATGTTATATTATACCTCCGTGCGGAGATGACAGGTTCATATATCTTGTTGTTAGATGTTAGGTGTTATAGATGACCTATACAACGTTCTATCGTCGGCACTGCGACGTAGGCTGGACGTACCCACGTTCTCGTACCCCTAAACAGGGTGCGGGTCGTGACAGAGGCGCTGGGGTCCTCAGGGTATGTTCCGGGAGCCTTGTCGAAATCAGTATGACTGACCGAATCATGGAGGGAGCCAATGGCTTCTGACGCCAAGGCGCTGAATTGATTAGACATGGAGAGGTTAGGTGGGTGGTAGGGGGTCACTGCTCTTTCTGTTGAGTTGCCTCTGCTGGATTTGCCTTCGCTGGAGTTGAATCTGGTATGGGAGTTCGGAAGAGAAAGCAGGGGTGGTTGGGCAAGTTTGTGATGCTGGTTTCCTTTGGGATTGGGTTCAGGCCTTTCAGGTTTCTTCCTCAGCTCCGGATGGAGACGGAGGCAGTGTTTTGATAGGTGACCGCATAAATGGCAATGAGTGCAGTAGATAATATGGTTGTCGTAGATGATTTGCTGAGTGTGAGTTTGGTTGCCAAGTTCGATGAGGATGTGGTTGGGGGGGGTCTGAGGTGAGGTCTAGTTCCACGCATATCTTGGCGTAGTGGGCTTTAGTCAGGTTGCTGGTTTCGGCGGTAGTGGCCACGTAAGTCCCGAAGGAGTTGGCGATACGCTTAAGAGCCGCCGAAACGAAGCAAATAAGCGGAAGATTGTGTAGGGTGACCCAGGCAGCAACCGTCGCTGAGTCTTCCTTGGTGTTAAAGTGCGGTGACCACTTGATTATCTTCATCTGATGGGAGTCTACCCTCCCGGTGCCTTTGGACCATACCGTCCTGTGGTCCAGGTCAGAGGACAGGTGTAGCAGAATATGCCTCGGGTCTAGGGGGCTACCCTGTATTCCCACATGAATTTGTATCAATCTCCTATATACATGTTCTGTCCAGCTAATTTAGGGAAGGTTATGGTTCAGTCCACATTCACTTGAAGTCGAGTCCCCTGGATCCATTTGTACAGTCCCTTACTTGTTCAGTCCATTTGAATTACTGTCCTGTCTACATTAGTTTTCATGTCCACATTCAAATCATGTTCAGTCTTTCCTTTGCTCAGTCCTATTTTGGCCCCATGTTATGTTATATATATATATATATATATATATATATATATATATATATATATGGGTTATCCTAATATATATATAAAAAAAATATATGGGTTATCCTAATAGCTAGATATTGAATATGGTAATATGGTTTGATACCACATTAGCCTAGCACTAATACAGTCTAAATTAGCCAATACCCTAGATTAGACTAAATGAGACCAAGTTGACCAATTAGCTAAAGTTTGACCTTATTTGACTAGTGTTGACTCAATTTGACTTCACTGACCTAGAAATGGCCTAGCAACATATAGATAACACATTTAAATCAATTGTTTTAATCTAGAACACTCTGTAATCCAGAATTCTCATCATAGGTCTCTGTGACTCCAATTCGGATACCGATACACATCGTTGCTCAGGATATCAAGCAAGTACATTTTCTGATTGTTTTCATCATGATAGTATCTATATTGCCTGCTCTAGACTACTTTACTTGATGCTGACACATTGTTAACACGGATTGGTACTATATGGATCTTGTCATACGATGTTATCTCCTTATCGGGTACATCGGGTATTTCATGTTCATGTACTTTATTATGTACATCGTGTACTCCTTGTATTTATATTATTCATGTACTCTCATGTGCTCTCATGTACTCTCATGTGCTCACATGTGCTTCATGTTCAAACTAACAATCATGTATGTAATGTAACGTGATTGGATCCTTGTGTATTGATTGGGGTAGGGAAGCAGAAGTGGTTATGTGATTAAATCCCCTAGTGTTCTCAGGTATATGTCGATTATACCCTCACGTATAATGGAGTTACCGTAGAATACTCATGTACAACCTAAACTAATCACATAACTATCTTGTGATCTGAATCATTTATATTTATTATAGTTCATAGATTCTCTATTTTATTCATGTATTCAATTTCTTTATTCATATTCCTATATTCCTGTATTTCTATTACAGCACGTCATGTATTTTATTCTATTGCTAGTTCTATATTTCCAACCATGCATTGGAACTACTTTCAGAGTTATGTACTTCGCTCCAATCCTGACTAGATATGTTGACAAAAGTTTACAGAGAACTTGGAGGATCTTTGCACCACTTATTACGGCGCAGAATTAGACGATACTTGTGACCTGGATCATTAGGAGGATCCAGCTAGCCTAGAGGAGACACCTGTAGTTCCTCGATTAGATTGCTAGGACTCTTTTGGATTTGTCTTTAGCTGACTTATTTATTTCATACTATGTGTGTGGTGTTGATAACACTTAAACTTATTTCTATTCTGGATTGTATCGGACTTTGATATCTTTCTATCTATTCCATATCGTGTTGCTATTCCTCTATAGTTTTGTGATTGAGTTGTATCTTTCTAAGATTATCCTCCATATGGAGAGTATATACTGGACAAGTACATTATATTGTGTTTAGCTATTGTTTAGACCTAGGACATCGTTCTACCGTCTACACTGCGGCGTAGGCTGGACGTATCCATGTTCTCGTGCCCTTTTACTGGGTACGGGTCGTGACATCCTGGGCGGTGGCAGTAAAGTGCAAATGATCGCCGTCTGGGTATACTTCGGTGAGTAGGGTGAAAGTGACTTCGCCTGGTTGTGATGTCGCTTTGGTGGGCCCTGGTTGCTGCTAGCAACATCGTCTCTGTCCCTCTTAGTCTGCAGCTTCACGTCCTTTTTGAGCTTCATGTCCTTCTCGACTCCCTAGGCAACCTTGAGGATGTCTACATAAGTCGTCACCCTGGCGAATCTCTCGAGCAAGTCCTTTCTTGAACCTCCGGGCTCTCTCCTGTGGGGTGCTCACCAAGTTCTCTGTAAACGGCTGAGTCTGCTGGAATCTGAAGTGTGCTCATCCACGGTCATGCTGCCCGGCTATAGTGACTCGAACTGGCTCTCGAGCTTGTCTCGAGCGACCTCTGGGAAGAACTTCTTTTTGAACAGCCTCTTAAAGTCTGTCCAGAGAAGCCGGGAAGTGGCTAGCTGGGGCTCCTCTCTAAACCAAGCTCGGGCGACGTTGTACAGCTGCATGCTGGCTGCCTTGACCAGAAGGTCCTCAGGAATGCGGGCGATCTGGAGTAGCTTTTATGTATTCTCTAGCCACTCGTTGGCATAGAGAATCCCTTCCGTGCTATAAAAGTCCATGGGCTTGAGATCCTTAAAATCTCTATCAGTCCTCTGCTTCACTGGGGGTGCTGGTAGAACCTCCCTCGATCAGAGTGCATCAGCAACAGTGGCTCTAAATTTGTAGCTCCCCTTCCCGAAAACTTTTGAATTATTTTTTCTATTATTTATTTGATTTAAATGGTGATTTTTAGGATTTTATAAATGATTATTTAGTTAATTATTTCGGTAGATGACTTTAGTCATGGTTGAGTTTTGAAGTATTAGGTGATTAGAAATTGTGGCACGGATAGTGCAATGGCGTGCTTTGACTAGTGTATTAGCCCTGGTAGGGAAGGCCGAGCCATAGTAACATCCTAACTAAGAAAACCATGCCAATTTGCGACTTAGCCCTTACCGAAGATTTTATTTATCATTTAATTATATTATTTAGTTTTAGGGAACCCGGTTGTACCGAACCTGTCCAGATTGGGCCCAAGTCAAATCCAAGCCCAGGTAGGCATGTAGTGGGACTAAATACGACCTTGTAGACGTGTTTTATAAATACAAATATTTTTCTATATATTTTTAGGAATTGGCAATTATTTTCTAAATATTTGTTATAGGTAGATTATAGGTATTATTATTGTTAAATAGTGTTTTACAAAATTTGTATGATCTTCTGGAGGCCAGATAAGAAGTGTGCAGGTTATATCCATCAGAAACAACTTTTGGGCTATTGTAATTGTTATTAGGATTTTTATTATCATTAATATTACTTTGTTGTTATTAAATGATAACGATTTATATTTATTAAATTATTTATTATATAAATGATATGTATATATATATATATATATATATATATATATATATATATATATATATATATATATATATATATATATATATATATATATAAGACACTATATTATGAATATATATATTATTAGGATATTATTTGGTTGCTGTGAATATTTATTGTTGTAGTAGTAGGTATGCATAGAAGATATTTATAAATATATAAAGAGTTATATAAATAAATACATAAATGTATGTGTACGTATATATAAATATATATATTATATATATGTGTGTATGTGTACATATATATATAAATATATATATAGGTGTGTGTATGTATAGATAAATGTATATGAATATATATATATATATATATATATATATATATATATATATATATAGTAAAAAAAAAAAATATATATATATATATATAGTAAGAAATAGAAAAAGAAAACAACCCAAAACAAAAACCCCCATAGCCAAGCCAGCCCAGCCTAGCACAAGCAGCAGACAACCCGGCGCAATCACTCAATACCCGAGCCCAGCCATCCCGGACAACTCTGTAGCTCCAACGGACCCTGTTTCATCAAACCGAGCGCATATATATACGGCTGTGTCAAAACCCGAAGAGAAACCCTAGAAAACCCCACGCCATCGAAGCCCAGAGCATCCTCGACCTCACCCAGCACCAGGCGAGCACCTCTGACCGCCTGCGCGCAGTCACCGACTGCCGCACCGCCGCGAGGGAACCAAAATCCGACTATCCACAGAGTAAACTCTGTTTCGTCGACCACAAGGTACCCGCTTTTCTCATCTTCATAGTTCCTTCACACATGATCGTTTATGGTTCTAAAAATTTCTATATGAAGCCTATATGAACCACTACAAACCCTTTCAAAAAGAATCTCGTAAAACCCAATCGATTGCTCGAAAGATCGAAGCAAAGTTGCCCAAAAAATTGTTAGAAAACAGAGTATTAGTCTATCCACAACCCCAACTGGGAAGCCAATTTTGTACTATATATTAGGGTTTTCAGAAAATTAATTAAAGGCAGTTATAGACAACATATAGGACTTCACGACCCTTTTTGTAGATTTGGAAATTATCGACTACGTGTCGAAAAATCGAATCCCGAAGTTCATGAAAAACCTATTTTTCAAAACTATAGAAAATAGAAAAGTTGTTCGATACGACGTGCGTCCCGCCAATCCGGGCGACGTGGTCGCGAATCGAAAGCATTGAAAGGTGCGTATTGGCTTCGGAGACGTGTGGACTTTGACGGAATTCAAATTGGTTGCGTGTGCGCGACGAATTTGATGCGCATCCTTCAAAATTCTCTGTATCGGCCTCTGTGCAAATTTTCCAATTTCTTTGTGCACGTTCGTCAGATTGCAACGAAACTTGCGCCATCTGGACCGTATCATTTTTCTGGTCCTGTATGCGAAGTTTGGTCCGATTCTGAGACAGTTGATCGGAGGGTCGTTTCGCGGGCCCCACGATCCGATTCAACGGGCGATTTTGTGCACGGTCCACCGGAATCCACAATTGGACATACCGTTGGGTTCGTATCATCAAAACAAAACCGTAGATATGTAGTTTGACGACTTTAGAGACCATTGACTCTGGCATGCTTTTTGGTGCAAAGTGGGTCCAACGGCGGACACCATTTTGGCCCAAAATTACCGTTTTGCCTCTGTGTCCAGAATTGGACTTAAGGACATGCAATCCTAGCTAATTTGACTATTCTGAGAATATTGGTAATATTTATTTCAGCTTTTGGAGACAGTTGTGATGATTTGGACTTTATGGCTTAGCAGTTGACTATATTTTGATGGATTTGCGTGCAACCTTCAGGCAAGATACCTTGCCTCCCTCTACAGTTTAATTCCATATTTAAGCTTTCTAGTTGACTTGATTTATCTAGTTTCTACATATCGTGTTCACCAGTTTATGGTCATGCTTGATTTGACAGTGTAGTTATACTGGACTTGACTGTGTCTTGACTGATTCATATCTTGTCTCACCAGTTCCTTGCTTGAGTCGTGTCATAGAACGAGTTCGTGTAATTGAACTGCTAAATCCTTGTTATTATTTTTCCTCAACTAGAGAGTCCACACTCGGGACGAGGGTTGATCAGTTGCACCAGAGAGTCCACACTCGGGACGAGGGTGTTTGCCTTGATCTGTTTACATACGTGAGTCCACACTCGGGACAAGGATGTCGATTATTTGTACCAGAGAGTCCACACTCGGGACGAAGGTGTTGACTTGACTTTTACCAGAGAGTCCACACTCGGGACGAGGGTGCCTTGCCGTGAACTAACCAGAGAGTCCACACTCGGGACGAGGGTTAGTACTAACCAGAGAGTCCACACTCGGGACGAGGGTTAGTGATTAGTTCAAACCTGCGAGTCCACTCGGGGCGAGGGTTTGGTATTCCATTGATCTCGTGTTCGCTTGTTCATCCAGCAGTTCAGTTATATGTAGTTGTTCTTGTATTCTAGTTCATAGTCACCTGTCAGTAGCCACTTGTCGTTAGTGACTTGTTAGCAGTTTGGTCGTAGTCTCTTGCCATGTTAAGTGTCGTTCCTTGTTATATCCTGTTTATATATTATCATGCATGATTAAACTGCTAGATATGCATGTTTATATGTATCTTGCTATGTCCTCTGAGGACCTGATGATCTCTTTAGGTTTAGCGATTGTATGGAGTTAGCTAGTAGTTCTGTATGTCAGATGTGATGATACGCTTGCGGGATTCAGGTATCGTTATTGTGTTTATTATCCGCTCGTGCTTTCATACCTCATCAAGAGATATCCTGTTTCTTGATTCAGTTTTAGACTCTTGTTATTTTCTTTAGAGTCTTATCGGACATATATGCTAGTGGGCTGCAGACCACGACCCATAGTATTCATTCATGTTCCGTGCACTTAATGTGGATTTGAGATATAGATTTATTTTGCCATGATTTGGCAGTATACCATAGCCTTGACAACGTTTACGTATTCGAGAGGGGCTGGAGTCTGCTCGATACGTAGATGGCTTGCTCACGCTCTCGCGTCCGAAAAGCGGGTGCGGGTCGAGACAAGTTTTTTTGGTGGCCCATGCAGGTCAGAGCATATCGTATCGGTTACGTAACTGTACTGATACGAGCCTACGACTATGACTAAACCTTAGAAATCTCAATCCACACTGCCTTGAAAATTCTCCTAAAAATTTCTCTACGTCCTTGAAAACTCCATAATTGTTGTCGATTATACTTCCTTGCTTTCCGAACCATTGATTCTCATCCCTCTTTATTTCGAGTTGATGAATGATCGTGCTGTTTAGAATTCATCAGAAATTCTTAAGTTATAATATAATATTGCTTGATTATTGAGTTTTGATTTTTTGATATGAGGGATTATAGATGCCATATGCCCTAGATATTTGTTGGTAGAATTGTTAACAACTAGTTAGAAGGATATACGATTTTAGTGGCCATGTTTTGAGGAGTAGTGTGACCAAAGGTGGGTAGAAGTCCTCGAGTAT